>CM077442.1:27892468-28362468 GCA_039654765.1 Mylopharyngodon piceus
CTGTGTTCACGCATACAGTGCCATGCCCCGCTAAATAAATAAATAAATAAATAAAAACTTAAAAAGCAGTGAGCCATTGAACCAACAATGACCCATTTTAAGACTGCACAAGGTAAAATGATTTGCTTCACTTGTGGAGTTCAGATCAGCCAGGCTCTACTGGTTATCTCTGCGCACTTCATTATTCGAGATGTAGGCTGACATTTGGTTGCTACACTTTTACTTAGTAAACAAGTTTTTGTACTTCACTGTTGTTCAGTGTTCTTGTAAAATAGCATTCTTCACATGAGCAAAAATGTGCTTGGCATAACACCACAGTGAGGCGGTGGTCACGCTAAACTCGAGCAGTGTCATTTTTTATAGACTGCATTTTATTTTGATGAACAGGCTGCGATGTCAATTTAACAATCCAGCTGATAGCCTGTTGTGTGTACTGTACAGGCGTGAGGCGCCGGTGCGATCACTTGGATTTTTTCTTTAAACAGCAGTAGGCTATAATACTACATCATTTATGGTCATACTGATAACACATCATCATTGGAAACTTTAAAGCGTGTGTTTACGTTTATTTGTTAAGACTTACAAATAAAAACAAAACACTGTGCTTTTGTAAAATAAAGAAAACAAAAAGGATGCGCTTTCTATCATTTCCGTGAACAGGTTTGTGGAGCGTAAAAATGAACCAAAACTCAGCACAGCCTATACTACGCAGTTTTTTCTTTTGTTAATCTGTTAATTAATTGGAGTAACATAGCCTATGTTTCATTTAGACCTATTCCTTTTACAGGCTATAATTTAGTCTGTTTTTCTCCGTTCACAGAAGCGCAGCAAGTGCAATGTGGCCATGAACAGGCTACCATGGTATTTTTAATAGGTCACAGACACATCCCTTCTGATTTAATTTAATAAGCCTACAATTTGCATGATATTGAGTGGAAATAAATCATGTAATAGCGCCTGCTATGTTACACAGATCTGAATGATCATTTGTGACATTCTTGAGCTGAAAACGCCAGCGAGTGAAATAGCCTAACATCCAACTTCGATGCAGCAGGAATATAGTAATTACGTGTGACTGTTACGCATGCTAATCACTTCCAACTAAATATACTTTATACTAAAACAAATATCGTACCAGAGACCCCAAAAGATAAATGTCTCGCATGCTGAGAATTATCGCTGCTCTGTAATTGGCCAAAATGCAACGTTCGACGTTTCCGAGATCCTCTACTCTTCCCTGTGGTACCCGGAAGTTGGACCTCTGACCTACTTTCAGTACAATCTGAATTTCTAGTATTGAATTTGGTGATTTGAATTATTCATGTTGAATACTTGAAGCTGTATTTTTAAGAAGTGAATATTTGCAGTCTAAGAATTCAGAACAAAAAATACGCTGTTTGAAAATACATATGTAGAAAATTATGCCATAAAAAAAATTCAATTTCAAATGTCCAGGATTCAAGTTTAAAAAATTCAAATTCAAATCTATATAAAATGGCACTTAATATTCAATTCTGTTAAATGACACTTGTCAATAATTCAAATTTACACAATTCAAATTCAGATCGTTCAGTCATATTTCTAGCTCCATGCCATTAGCGGATAATGAGCTGACTCGCAAACGACTGACATGTCTCTCTTTTCAAACAGATTACATAAACAGAGAATATTTGTTTTCGATTTGACTTACATGATTTAAAACCTGACATTTCAACGTTTCTTTAGACATATGTCTCATGTTTGTGTGATAAGTATTCACTAAGTTACAGTTCATTTTCTGAGGGAGTATCAGATTGGACTTCATTCAGAGAGAGATGACAGGTCGCGCATCATGTTAGTTTTCTTTATTTTGCAAAAAGCACAACATTTAGTTTTTACTGTGAGTGTACACAAATAAAAGAAGACATTCTATAGTTTCAATTGATATATTACTTCTGTCTCTATGACAAAAAATGACGGAGTATTTTAAGTTGATTTTGCTGCTACGCGAAAAAAATCCAGCAAAACGCGCCAGCGCGTTTCCCGACTCCAGAGTGTTAAACAGTCTTTTTGCAGTTTAATATTCACAGACACTAGTCTATATTGCTATTAGAATAAAGAACTTAAGAATGAAAAACTTAACATTCACAATCCTCGGCTTGATCAAGTTGATCCTTGCTCTTCCTCTGAGGTAAATCCTTTTAGAATTATCCCTCACTGCATCTCAAAACGATGAAAAATACATGAATCTGACTAATCTTGTTGCATTTTTTCGAGTTGATGCGGGCGTCATTGACTGTTTACATGTATCGCCTCAGAATTTGCATTTGAATGCTGCACACTCTCTGTGGGTGTGGCCGTATTTGCAGATAATGAGGTGACTCACAAATGACTGACATCTCTCTATTTTTAAACAGATTACATAAATAGAGTATATTTGTTTTTGATTTGACTTACATTATTTAAAGCCTGACATTGCAACGTTTCTTTAGACATATGTCTCATGTTTGTGTGATAAGTATTTTCTAAGTCATAGGCTCCGAAATGGTCGAGCACCCACGGAAAAACACGACATATTCTCCATTCATTTTAAATAATAATTCAGACACGACTTTCTTCTCGTTTTTATAGTTCATTTGAGGCCATTTCTATGGTATTAATGACAAATGTTGAGAGCGCATTATTGTAATGCAAGAGCGCATCCATGTAACAAATCTCTCTGCAGGCAGATTTATTTCATTCTCACACAAAACTGGATTCACGCTTTCAAATATACAGTGGTCTCATGGCTCTGCTCTAGCTCAGATTTTACGTGTGTGCACTCAAACTTTGTGCTGTGCACTCGTGAATCTCTACTTGCTCTTTCTCTAGAATTGTCTTCTCTCCTGGATTTAACATTGCCAGCAGCTTTCAACCACCAGACTTTCACGATTGACTGATGAAATAACACAGTGTAGGCCTACCTTTAAATTGTACAGAAATTACGGATTCACCTTTGTTCCATGAGATAGCATGGGTGTTGGATAATATGGAGTGTGGGCACCCACCGGCAGAAACATAAATCAGCACCTGTGCTCTAAGTTACAGTTCATTTTCTGAGGAGTATCAGAATGGTCTTCATTCAGAGAGAGACAACGGATTGTGCATAATGTTAGTTTTCTTTATTTTGCAAAAAGCACAACATTTTGATTTTAGAGTGTACACAAATAAAAGAAGACATTTCACAGATTTGAATGATGTATAACTACTATTTGTATGTCCAAAATTTAGTATTTTGAGTCTCTTTTGCACTGGTAAGAAAAAAAACGAGGTGGTATCGCCGGCGCGACAACCAACCCCTGAGAGTTAAAATATAATAGGCCTATACAAAATTGATGAGTGTTAACTTCTGCGACGTAGATGTTCTACACAATGACATGACATACTATGCGTTATAGCCTAGGACATAGCGTAGTACATCATGGCATTGTGTACTATGTCGCGGAAGTTAACTCTTTTTGGACGTACGTCGAATGCGCATGGCTGTCGCGCCGGAAGTTCGTTATTTTACTTCATAAAGTTTTAAATAAGGATATTTGTCTTACACAAACACATCAGTTCGCTTCAGAAGGCCTTTATTAACCCACTGGAGTCGTATGGATTAATTTTTTTATGGATGAATGCATTTTCTTGTCTTCAAAATCTGGCCAGCCATTCGCAACCATTATAAACCTTGGAGGGCTAAGGATATTTTTAAGTATATCTCTGATTGTGTTCATCTTAAAGAAGATAGTCATATACATCTAGGATGGCTTGAGGGTGAGTAAATCATGGGATAATTTTCATTTTTGGGTGAATCCTGAACCAGGATTCACCTTTAAGAATACAGTAATAATGCTGTGAAAACAACAAAATCTACAGTAACATACTGTACTCAGATTATACAGTAGGGAATTGTTGAGAATACAGTAATATTACTGTGAAAACAACCAGATTCATTTACAGTGAGAGTATGTGCAACTCCCTCCACAAACCCTCCATGGGCATGACCCGTTTGAGTGTGTACTAGGACATTTCTTTCATGTCAGAGAAGTGCGGTTAGCTGACTCTATAAACAGTGAGATCACAATTTTTGAAAAACACTGAAGTGCTCCTGCATAATAAGAGCTTTTGCGAAAAACACAGACATATTTTTATAGCCTGTTTCTATGGCACAGTTGCAGTGCGGACAGATGGTGGTGTGAAACCCCATGCATATTGTAATATATTAGCAGCAGGTATATTACGTTGATGAGGATTAGTCAGAGCTATGAAAATTTTTGATGAATGTCTCATTGTCTTAGTATGGTTACAGGTGATGTACAGCAACCATGCATAGTCATCTGATATTAGTATACTAATACAACCTATAGACATATATATCATGTTTGATATCACATTCCCATTACAAGCATCATGGGGCGCTGCAGGATTTCATCTGGTGCTGATTTAAAAAAAAAAAAAAAAAAAGCATTCGTGAAAAGAAGTCAATAAAACTACCTGAGAACAATAGAACAATCAGTGGTGGCTCATCAAGAGAGGCAAGGGAGGCACAGCCTACCCAAAATTTTGAGGAGAAAATGGGAGAAAGGTTGATTTAATGTTAATAAAATTCCCAGTTATTCGTTTCATTTCATGTCTTAGAATGTGTATTTTTTGTTTGTAATTTCACTGCTGTAACACCATAACATGTTACTGAAATCGAAAGCACCGCTGTTCTTTCACGAACGTGCCGAATCTGCCGATGTCATTACAACCGCAGGGAATAGAGAAGAGGAGGGGGAGGCACATGAGCCGAGCTCGTCTTGTGCCTCAGTTTGTAAAAAATTAGCCAATCACCATCGAGTGTTTTACATTCAGCGCTTAGGAGAGTTGGGAAAAGATACATCGCAGGGGAGGCTAGCCTCCCTTGGTATATCAACCAATCATCGTAGAGACATAAATTACGTGAATAACGTGATATTAGTTTTGAACTGCTATCGCTGCGCTGATAATGTACCAAGTATTATAATTATGGAGAGTAGCGATATTTAATATTTGATCGCCAACTAATTTGCCAAGCTATCATTCAAACATTCTACAAATTAAAAATGAAGGAAGACTCTACGCATAAGTTGCAAATATAGGCTACAGCAGCCAGCTTTACTAAATGGCCCAACGAGCTCTTTTAACACAGACATAAGGAAGGATGGATGTTTGCTTCAAGTGAAACGTGAGTGAAATTATATTTTTATTATCTTTCTGTATATGTCATTTTCTTTAAATTTTCTGTCTAAATGAGCAAAAAGCCAATTTAAAGCAGTTAAGCTAATAATAGGCTAATAATAATAATAATCGGCAGGGGATCCCCAAACCACTAGAATTTTATGTGCCTCCTCTATTTTAAAACCCATGAGCCGCCACTGAGAACAATACGTAACATCACATTTACCTCAGAAAAGTCATTCAATGACCATAAACTCCATAGTTAGCTAGAAAGATAACTGAAGAGAGGAGCATTTTGATTAATATATGCACTATACCACTATGCACACTTCGCACTTCCTTCATGCAGAATTTTCGAATTATCAGTGAGAGCAACGCCTAATGTCTCTCTAGACACATTTTAAACATTTTAAAATCTGAAAACTGCAAAAAGCAATGAAAAACAGTTGACTGAAATACGGGACATAATAACTACTGAAATATTCAGACAAAATGTTTCTCAGGTCAGTCGAAGTGCTCATGGTACGCACAGTGCGTACAGAGCCATACAGCTGCAGGCGCCACTGACAAGCATGGTTAGGAAATGTCAGTCAGACAGGATCATTTTAGGGCATGGAGGATGCATGTTTAAAATGTTTAAATATTGCAATAGAAAATTTATAATTTGAAATTAATAACCAGAAGAATCAAACAAGTGCCGCACTTTGATAAATGCTATTTGGCCACACAAACATCCCTCCTTCTCTCTCTCTCTCTCTCTATGAGTGGTGCATGATCAAGGATCTCATATTGATTTATATGAGGAAAAACAACTTGAGCTCTGCAGATGCTGGAATTTGCATTCAAGGCTGACATTTCATACACACTGGTTAAACATACAAACAACACAGTGAAAATGAAAACTTTTCTTTATGATAATTAAATCAAGTATGGTGAATATTTTATTATTTGTGGTAACTCTGCTTTTAATGAGACAGTGAGGGGGGAAACAGAGTGAGAGAGAGAGAGAAATGATTAATTTATTTCAACTTTACCTTTGGACTACGATGGTCCCCTGAGCCTATGAATCAGAGTATGACTCATCTTCATTTAGAAAATGCTCCGCATCAGCGTTAAGAAATGGGCTTTGTGGAATGAATGTAAGTCTCTAACTAATTACGCTCAAATCTTAGCTTTGTGATACAACGGCACTGCAATTCACTATGCAACTGCTGCAATTATTACAAAAATACTATATGATATCTTTCCCATGGGGCTGACTGGTCCACATCTGCGGGAGGCTGAGTGGGAAGGGTCTTAATATAATTGACCGATACAATGCAAATGAGTTCCATTGAACCTCATCTTGCTCTGTTGGCCAGGATCAGGCTGTCCATTAAATTAGATACTGGACAAAACATTTTAAAGGATTTGATGCTAGGTAGGTATGGCTTTGTGAAAATCATGATTTACCTAGACATTGTTTTCTGTAATTTACAAGAACAAACTCAGGATAAAATAAATAAAAAAATTATATGCAAGGCACGATTCTAGTATTTGTGGATGAAGAGAACCTGTGTAAAATACAGTTTTACTCACTGGCTAATTATCTATTTATAGAGCACAACTTCTGCTTTCAGCACAACATGTTGAAATGCATAAACACCCTTGGCAATGTTTAAATGCTGCTGTCTGACTAGTTTGCTAAAAAGTGGTTTTCCAAAAGGTAATTGAAATAAAATGGAATTTACAATGACTTCATTATTGTCATGGAACAGAAGAATGCAACAACAGGTAATATCCAAAACGAGGTTTATTGCAGGCATGCAGATAACAAGCGATGTGAGAAGGTGAGTAACTTAGAGAATGGACACGTTGACTTGATGATAGCGGTGAATGACAGTTCTTATCTGTTTCAGTTGGAGATGAGAGATGACTGGAAGACTGGAAGATGGATGACTGAAGACTGAAGACTAAGGAAAAGGATCCCACAGGTAAGTTTCACAAAGGTAGGTAGTCAGGTTAGTATTTCTTGGTAGGAACGACGAGGCCAGATAAATGGTGAACTCAAAATGAATTAACTTAAATAGAATCGGGTGGGCGGGCGTCTTGGAGCTGTGGCAGGTGAACATGGAGATATGGGCAGATTGGAAAGCCTCCAGGATGGCACCAGCAACCTATGTACCCAGTGCAGGGAGGTACCGGTAGTTCAGGGAGCCATGCTGGTGAAAGTAGCTCGGGCGGCCATGGTGGTGTGTGGGCATGATTTGAAATCCCCCCCCAAAAAAATTCCTTGGGGTGAGTCCCAAAGGTGTGTGCTGCCCAACACCCAATCGCTAGTACCAGCAAACATAAGGCTGCAGTCTCTTGCCTTACTCATGAATGGAGACGGACACCCGGTTGTGCTCTGGGAAGCGAGTGGGCTTAGTTCTGGTTTAGTTCTGGGACGAGAGCGGGCACATGGTTACGCTTTTGAGAGAGTTTGGGGAACTGAGTGAGCTCCCAGCTGAGTTTGGGGCGGTAAGCATGCTTTTTGTTGAGTTCAGAAAAGGGAGTAGACTCCTGGCTGTGTTCGGGGAAACGAGCTGATTCTGGAGCGGACTCTGGACTGAACTCTAGAGAGAACTCTTGACTGAACTCATGAGCGGACTCGTGAATGAACTCTGGAGCAGACTCGTGAATGAACTCTGGAGCAAACTCGTTAATGAACTCGGAAGCGGACTCATATATGGACTCTGGAGCGTGAGCTGGCTCTTGAGCTGACTCATGGGTTAGAGGAGACTCGGGAGTGGACTCGTGGTCAGGAGTTAAATCTCGGACAGACTCACAGGCTGGACTTATTTCTGGAGTTAACTCACAGGAAGGAGCAGGCTTTGGAGCAGACTCGTTGACAGGAGTTGACTCTGATGCAGGCTCAGAGGTTAGAGCGAGCTCCAGTGCAGACTCAGGGGCTAGAATGGGTTCGATACTGAACTCTGGGGCTGGAGCAGACTCGTTACTGAACTCTGGGGCTAGAGCCATCACTGGATTTTGGTCAGGGGTGGGAGCCATCACTGGACTCTGGACAGGGGCTGGAGCCAAGGTGTGTGTAGGCCAAACACACATAACAGCAGCTACATAAACAGAAAGGACAACCTCTTCAATTCCACCTGGGCAGGCAGGAAGGGCAGGCTCTGGAATTTCACACACTGGAATGGACTGGGGAATTTCTCTCACTGGAACAGACTCGGGAATTTCTCTCACTGGAACAGACTCAGAGATTTTGCTCACTAGAATGGACTCTGGACAGAGGAACCAATGAGTGGAGTGCTTCCTTGAAACCACCCTGATGGATATGAGAAGAGGATTCACTAATTTCGATATTAGGCCTGTACTGTTGGATACAACCTTCAGTGCCCAGTGAAAGGCTGGGGATTTTGCTTTCCTGGACTGGGGAATGTTAGGATACTCAGGAGTGATGGCCATGACCGCTGAGGGTTCTGGCGTGACAGCAATAATGGTTGGAGAAACTAGTGGTTCTTTGACTAGAACTGACTTTATGGTTAAATCAGGACGGACAGAGATGAGGGAACTTATGATGGTTTCTCTGTAGTCTTGAGATGATGGAAACGATGGTTCAACAGTATATGTGGAACCACACCGCCACAGAATGAGTTCCAAAAATTGCTCAAGTGTCTCACATCCATCAATCCCTGACACCAGATGGCAGCTGCAGACTGCTGACAGCAAACAATGCCAAGTATTTGAATGTTTGAGCAGCAAGCTCATTGGCTGCTGGTGCCACAACATCAAATCAGCTGTGCTATATAAATAACGATGTGATCTCTACAAATTGAGTTAAGGACCTATCAGCCTGCACCATCTAGAGTTTCATGCCAGAACTTTTTATTTATAATGTTACAAAGTCTTTGATTTCAAATAAATGCTGTTCTTTTCACTTGGCAGCCAAATTTTTAATGCCCCCAGGCTGCAATTTCAAATCATGGTACACATGCACATGAATGGGGAAAGTCTGAAATACTGAAAACAGTTGATCAAGATTATGTTCCAGTAACATATTTCACATTGAGAATAAAATATGACAACAGTGGAATCATCAAATATGCTTTTTGGACTCAAATCTAGCTAATGTGCATACTCTTGATAGAGTAAACACACAGGCCATTGGTTTTTAACTGCCAAGGTCTGTTCACACCAAGTTGGATGTTTTAATTTGAATTAATTTGAATGAAAAGCTGTTAATGCATCTGTACCTAAGAGGTGTCTAATCTCTGTTCCATCGCACTATGAAGAAAGACCATAGCCATTACAAAAAAAAACAAAAAAACATGTAAACAATATTTGACTTCCTTCTCAAAGACAAGCGAGTGTCAGAAACAGAAAGTTGTGCATTGCTTTGTGTACAAGCAAGGTATTTCTGCTTTTCCATAAACGCCACCTACTGTCAGAGAGTGAATTTGCCTTTTAATTCAGTAATTAATTAATGGCATTTTTTTGATCCACTGGTTTGAACAGACAAATCATATGCACATTTTTAATGCCGAACATTTGTATGAGTGTGAACAGGCCTATTGAACGTTGCAGTGCCTTTGAAAAATAACTGTCTCTTTTAACTTTAACATAGGACTTAGGGCACCATATTTAGTGTTACAATTTTCCCCATTCATATATATGTAAGAATTACCTATATGTAATGATAGTAGCTTCTACTGTCATGAAATTCTCAGAATGTCATCTGCTACATCTCTGCTGCCCAGAGAGAATTGCTTATTAACAGAGCTAATCCCTCTAACCTTTATCTGCAATGATACTCCTGATTCAGTCAGCAGCACACTACCAGTTAATAATTGTCTGGGAGAAGTTCAGGTCTCATGCTCATTCAAAGTAATCAGATACCATTTAAATCCTGTGATATTGGTTTGGGTTTTTGCGCTGTCCTCGACATTGTGATTAACATCAGAAGCGTATTTCTTCGGTTGAATGATGAAACAGAATCCTTTGTGAATGTGACTCAGCATGCTCTATGACTTGGGAAACGGATATCACATTGTTTCCCATGGTTACAGCTCTAGTTTTACCAGAAGTGATGCTTTCATTCAAGCCAAAGTATTCAGATATGGACAGTTTCATTCACAGGATACATGCCGTATATGGCTGCGTCCGAAAGCTTAAAAATGCTGCCTGCATCAAGGCACTTTCAAATCCAAAGTTAGCTTCACTTCCTGTCTTTAGATATCTCCATCTGATAAATTTTTGAAGGCAGCATAGATGTGTCCCTCGCTGCCTTTGATATCCCACAATCCTGTTCCATTCTTTGACATTTGAGCTAAAAAATAAAGATGGTGTCTGAAAGTTGTGGATGGTGATCAGTTTGTGTGTAAATGTATGTTTTTGACCAGAAGTTTCCACTTACTATTGTAGCAATTAAATATTCGCTTTGTTATCACTCTGTTTATCTCTATTTTGTTGAATTTCGTTGATCATTAAACCATCACGCTGCCTCAGAAATCAGTTTCAGCAGGTACATTCATGCACAAAAGTCATTGCCTGATAGGGCAGTGAGGCAACAAGTCAGCTGCCAAAGCTTTCGGATGCAAACTATGTCTATAAGTTCTACTGTGGTCAGCATTTGCTTTGCATTGACTGGTCATTAAATGTGATGTAATAATTTATATGCCACCAAACTGGGTCTAACCCATCTGTCTCTTAAGTATTGGAGATAATGAGACACACACACACCTGAACATAATGATGAAATCAAATGAATAGCCATGACAATTAATAAGGAGCAGGAAACAGTGCAAAACATAAAGACGGTGCCATGCGGCATGACAGAACGCCTCCTCCCGGATGGCGCGTCCTTGCACCATAACAGAAGTCAGGGAGGGACGGAGGGGGCTTTAGAGGTGGCCGAGGTGATGCCACAGGCAAGGAGCCAGGAGATAGCAAAGGGATGGCAAAAGGTAGGCACGCTGGCAGAGGAAACTGGAGGAGGTTTCGGAGGAGGGCGGCTGACTGGGAGGAGGCGGAACAGAAAAGTCCAGGGTGGTGTTAAAGGTAGATTGATCTAACGGGTGGCCTTGAACAGGGGCAGGAATATGGTACCCCAGTGCACAACCAGGGCTGTGCTTTATGGCGGCGTCACTGGAGGGAGGAGCCATGGAGGAAGACAGGAAGATGACACCATGGCGATGACAGGAGGTGATGGCGACATAGGAGGTGGAGCCCACCGTGTTGCCGGAGAGCCGATGGAGTGAAATGATACCGATGACCTTGGCGACTGCGACGGAGCTGCAGCGACGCCCCCCCAAGGTGGAAGCAGGGATCTGGAAGGCAGAGGTTGAGCTGAAGAGACCGAGGGCGGAGCTATCCGCAGCCGAAGGGGTGGAGGACCGGAGGGCAGCGAACGGCCTGCAAATCTGTGGCAAAGGTGGTGCGATGTCCAACCCAGGCAGAGCAGATGTACAGAGGGAGCCTGGCGAGGCCGAATGCCCGATGGTCGCTGCTGACATTGAGGGTGGAAAGGGCATAGGCATAGGAGCCAGGGTGACAGGTTGAGGTGGAGTGGAGCGCACGGAGGAGCTCCCCATGCCCAGGAGGAGATGACTCCCAGCAGTCCAGCGATGTAACAACGCCACTGAGAGGAGGCTGAGGTGGAACAGAGGGGCTGATGGGAGGCAGCGATGACTGGTTGGGGACTGGAGAGGAGCTTAAAGGGCAATACAAAAACGTATAAAAAATAAAACAGTCTCAATGGTACGACTGGTATGACGGTGAGCGGTGGTCCACATGATGTCAGCACCCACTCCACGAAATCCTCGAAGCTCCCCTAAGGTCCCTACCCAGACAGCTGCTCCTTAGTTGTGGTGTTTAGGGCGGCATACAGGAATGTGCAAAGGCAGTCATCTGGGAAGTTTGATAGATTAGTGAGAAAAATATAGTCCTCTAAATGTCTCTCAAGGGAGCGATTTCAATGTTCAAGACACATTAACAAAAAACAGGATTGTCCATTGTGAAAAAACGAAAATATTCAAAAAAGCCAAAAGCCAAAAAACACGAGATGAAACGATCAGATAACGAGACACACACCTGAACATAATGATAAAATCAAATTAATAACCATGACAACTAATAAGGAGCGGGAAACCTTGAAAATATAAACAAAGTCCATGCGGTGTGGCACACACGTTGTAATATGGAGAAATTGTGGAAAAAAAAGTGTGCACATCAAACCCATGTTTGGTACAGTTGCAGCACATGCAGCAAACTTATAGAAAAATATTTACTTTGACTGATGAAGACCCGAGAGGTCAAAACATTGCAGTGGCTGAATGAAAACTTGTTTCTGGTTAGAAAAGACACAACACCCATTTCTTAACAAGGAAGTAATCTAATCGAGTGTGTCTCCTGCCCCTTTTAAATCAGGAGGTGGTGTAGACTGTAATTAACGAGGAGGGTCACAAAAGATGACAACATTAGCCTTTTCAAATACACTGAGAAAAAGTCTGCACTTCTGGTAATAAGCCTTTACCAGTTCAAGGTTCAGAAGAAATAGTGGCAGGCTTGAAAATAAATAAAAATGAAGTGTGAATTCCATAAACAAGCTAATAACACTGTCTATTAAATGATATAAAGTATTCTAGCATAGACTTCCCTTTACAGTCTCTCACAAACATTTCTTAAGGCAAGTACATATTTGTATTACTTTTATAGACTGAAACTTAAAGCCATGTACCCATAACAAAACACTAATTCAAACAAGACATGTACTGACAGTCCTTTTAAACTTATGGAGCTTAAACTTATGGTATTTAAACCCCGTGTGCTATGCATTAGGTCCTAACGGTGAAATGTTTTCCCTATATGATTTTTTTAATAGCTTTAATAAGCTAAATGAAATGAGAATTTTGTAAAGAAAAATGGGGAAAAGTTGCCCCATGGGAACTCTGGTAACACAAAGAGTGTGAATCTTTACAAAGTGATGCATGCATCTTATTCAGTCTATTAGTTCCTCCTGACCTCAGTTTCTCTATGTCGATTTCACAGAGCTGACATTAATTTGTTTCCATTAATTTGCCATTAATAATAGCATACTGTAAGGCCACCCCTGGAGCATCCCTGATTGTGTATTTCTACCACTAGGTGTCACAACTGAGTCACCACAAAGTTTACACTGTGTACACATTCAAAGTGTTCAAGTAGCACTGAACCTATGTGAAGATCAACGGTCCTGTTGGATTTTTGCTTTAGCAGACATGACATTATTCCAACCTATGTTGGAGACAGTGTAGGTGAATGATCCATCCACACAACAGCCTTTGTGGCCCGGATAATTGAAACCAGGGGGCTGGGGCTCACTGGGGGGCCTCAGCAAACTTCCAAGGGGTCCGCGGGATAACTAAAATATATTTCATAATATATATATATATATATATATATATATATAATTAAGTTAAAATATAAAATTTAAAATATAATATTTTTTTTTTACTCCGGAATCACAAAATAAATCATGATTAATTTAATATACAAATTAGGTAACACTTTACAATACCGGGTGCACTAATATGCATCAATTCATGCTTAACTAATGCACAGATAATCATGTTTTAATGTATGACTCATGAAGAACTAAGCCATTAATTAATGATTACTGCATCAGCAGCTAATAAAGAGTCTATATGATTAATAGATTAATATATGAATTGCTAATTAGTTAATAGTCATGTGTCTCAACAAGTAAAGTCATAACATAATAATACATTTGCAAATCATTAGTTAGTGATTAATTAAAGCAGACAACTGGAAGTTGAAGTACATGGCTTCAAACCATTGTGGTAATTAACACATTAACTTACACTATTAGTTAATAAAATATGTTATTAAGGAATTAATACATTATGACACATTTAATTTATAACAATTCATATATTACTTAATCTATTATTCATATAGAAACTTTGTTAGTTGCTGATGCTGTAATCATTAATTAATGGTTTAGTTCTTCATTAATTAATGCATATTAGTGCACCCGTATTGTAAAGTGTTACCGCTAATTAATATACAACTAATATACAACACTCCCAGTTTCCCAGTTCCTAAGTTTGAAAACAAGAAACATTGTCATAATTACAGAATAAATATCTTAATAAGGAGGACCTTCAAAATATTCTGTTGGATGCTGGACTATGGGGGGGCCTTGAGTCAAAAAGGTTGGGAACCACTGGTTAAGGCTGTTAATACTAATGTTATTGATTGTGTTATTTCAGTCTACAGGTTGGGTTCATTTATATAAATGATTCTAAGTGATTCTTTTTATTTGAGTTTGTTACATTGTACAGCACCAATTTCTATTGAATTTGTTTCATGGTTATTCTTAATGTGATATTTATTTTTAAATGTGATAATTATTACATTCAAATATATATAAGAATAAGGAGATAAAGAAAAAATATGCAAAATTATTATTGCACCTCACAGTTTCACTGGTACTTGCAACACTTCATTGCTGTCAGAATTTAGCCAAACAGTGCAGGAAATTTGCCTCTCTGACCCACTGAACAGGTTTGATTTGGGCTTGTTAATTAAGATGCATCGTACTCATTATAATGAGAACAAGCCTCGACATGATTCCAAAGCTAGGCGTGATGTGTTGACGTCAAGCGCAGCCCCTAAACGACAGAAATAGACACACCATTAAGTGTGTTCTCACATTAGACACAATGAGATGGAAACAAGATGCTCTCTTTCAGACCACCACTCCTCCCTAAAGGTGTATGAAGTATTTCAGGAACTCCAGAAGCAATACACAGAATATGAAGGCGAGAATACCTTTCCAAAAATCTCTTCTCATTATATAACTCACTCACTGTGCTCTTAGCACAACCCATGGCCTGAGGGTCAGCTTTTCATAAATCTCATTATTTTAAAAACGTGGCCCAGTTTGGCACATAGCCTGTATTCTATAGTGATATGAAGGTATGAGTGCACGAAAAGAAGGAAGAGAAGGTGTCAAAACAGGTGTGGAGGAAAAATCCTTGTACCAGACATATAAGCATTATGTTTTATGATCCAATCAGTATGGAAAATTTAAGTTTACTGAACATAACTTGCATTGTTTCCAAAGGTAAACAAAGGTGTAGATGGTGTTCGTGCTGACATCCCATCTGTGTGTCCTAACATCCTATTTCTGTCCTGTTTTGTAATGGATAATCTTCTCACCCATCCATTCAGTCATGATTTTCACCACACACATTTTCTGAGTGTTTAATGCACGGATTAATGGAAGTGTGTAACACAGCTACCATTAGACAAATTTAGAATCACAGGAAATTCCCAACCTAATCGCAGTGATAAAAGTTAATCCATGCTTGAAATATGATTAAAGGCTGAGATGATTCACCGGTCAGTTAAACTGAGAGGCAAGGTGGAACAGACCACCCACACAAGAGCTGAGTAGGATTACAATCAGGTCTTCACGAGGTAAATCAAATAAAAGCATTACATACATTTATAGCACTGCTACATTACTTCTAAAAATAGACATTTATGAGGCATATATCTTTCTCACAAATGTTAATAGCGTTATTTTGTGCAAGGCCTGGAGCAAGACCAGCTACATGTTTACCAAAACAAGTTCAATCACAAGCAGCTGAGTGGGTGCACAGATGTATTTCAAACCTTCCACTTTGAGATACTGTGCAAGAGAAGTTCACATGTGAGTGCGGACACTACATCATCTGTATCAGGAGATTAAAGAGTCAAAATGAACTTCTAATGCAATCTTTCCCCTGACATTTATTCCAATGTAACAGCATTAGCCCGGTATGATCCCTGTGATTATTACATAATATTAAATCAGTCTCTGAGAAGAAGCTGCAAAGTTTCTCATACCTGCAATGTTATTAAAGGAATATTTTGAATTGCCACAATATTCATTTTTGATCGATGAATATCAATCAAAAATGCTTTATTACATTTGTTTCCAAACATCCTAAAAATGGAAATAAAAATGTGCCACTCACCTGCGAGACTCCAGAAGACTCTGTGTGCCACTCACCTGTGAGACTCTGTCACTGTTTTACAGTGTAAAACAGTGACATAAGATTGGGCATAAGATTTTTGTTTTTGTTTTTTGTTTTTGTTTTATTCTGTTTGGTTATGCTAGTTGCACAGATATTACACATTTCAGATTTAAATGTCATGATCAACTTTTTGTTTTCAGGAGTAAGGAATGCATTTTTTAATACTATTCAATGTCACTGAAATGTGTCTTGCTGGTAGTTGAACTAGTTCTGTATGATGTAAAAGAATTTGAGAATTTACATCTAAATGCATATCTATTGTATGTGCCAAGTTTTTTCTATTATCATGTGAGCAATGAATATGTGAATAATTATGTCACAAAATTGTGGTTTTGAAAATCATTAAAACAGCTCAAATGTGCAAATAAATCAATTGCCTGATTAAAAACTGTTATATGACTCCTGATATTTTCTGCTAAGGAGCTGCTATAGTGGTGCATTCATCTGCAAGCTAACAGGAAAGTAGAAAAAATGGAGGAAACATTGAATGCAGTACATTCAATTTTTTGCCTTGTTAGTTCCAGGATGACACCCTGCTTGCTCCCCACAGGCAGACACGGCTGCTGCTTTCTCAATTTATAATCTGAATGAAAATCTAAAAATAACCACAGCATTTTATGAATGAAACACTAAAAATATAACTCACATTCATCCCTCTTTCGCACCCTCCCTCTCCTCCCCTCCCCCACCTCTCACTTCCTCTTTTCCCTTAGTGCTGAAGTGTCTCAGAATCAGATGGATGACACCACATACCCACACTCCTAGTCATATTAATGTCCTGGGCTGAGCCTCCAAATGTCAGTATACATTATCACCTGATCTATAAAGAAAAAAACTCTGAGACCTTGATTTTAGTATTAGCACTCCAGGCCTAGGAATGCTGAAAATTTGTGAGTATTTGTTGACAACCTTCATGTCTGCTGCTCATGCTCAGATTCTCAATGAAGAACAACCCCCCAACCCCACCTCCCCAGCCTGTGACTGGACAGTGCTGATCTTGGACGCTGAACTAGTCCCATTAATATCTATAGCTTGTTGTCCAATCTGAAGCCTTATGTCTGCATCTTGTATCATTTTTGTGGTTTAATTGCATATTATACACAATAGCCCCTTTCGCACAACATTCCCGGTAAATTACTGTAAAATTACCAGAACAACTTTTCCAGCAAAATATACAAATGTGCTGTGCTCACTCAAGCAACTGTCACACGCTGTGTAGATGATCAGACATGAACACGATGATGAAGAGAGAATGCACTCTTTAAAAAATCCAAAGGGAAATCCAAACGAGCTTTACACACACATAACATAGACGACATACACAGTGGGCCTTTAAATTCATTTCACAAGTATAATAAACAAAAAGGACTGAGTTGAGTATTATGCATTTTTTTCCCTTACTACTAATTTTTTTTAAAATATTTTTCCTTATTATGAAAACTGAAAACACTACACTGGAAGTTCCTGTTTCAAACTGACAGTCTTCATTTGTTTTTGTTTTTTTGTTGGTTTTTTTTTTTGTTGTTTTTTTAAATATCGCAATAAATATCATACTGTGGACTTTATACTGAGGTATTATCGTATTGTGAGATTTTGATATCGTTACATCCCTACTAATGTGTGTCCATGACAACAAACTAGTAGCGGGAAATAGTGCACACAGGAAAACAAAGTCCAAACTGAGTGAAACTGTGACAGCAACGGTGTTCCATCTTTTTACCAGTAAGATATCATTAACACATCAGTACCAAAATACCGGTAAACTCTGTGATGTCAATCATCGGAAATTACCTTTAAACGCTAAGCCATTTTCTTCATCCACCTGGATGAGGAGAAGCACTTTAGTTTCATTTTATTTACATTTTTTATTTTATTTCTGAATGACAGGCACAAGGGATGGTCACATAAAACGTTGTTTTGCTCTTTAAAACATGAGACGCATAATAGTTAGTAGGCCTACTGCAGTTGCTAGTACACAATAGTAACTGCAGAACCACAGCGCTGATGAATGGAAAAGAAAAATGAAGCCAGAATACCCCCGAAATGATTGCTGCCTACGTCATTTGGAGCCTGAGTCTAGTGTACAGCACAGTAGTGATCCTTAGGTGGAACCGTTGTATCAAGGTCCCGCCCGTACTTCGGCAAACTCAATCGCAATCACAGCTGTCAACCATGATGTTACACCCCATTTTTATAGCATCAAATAACTAACTAAAACCAAACGTACTGGAAAAACGAACACTTGAACATACGTCTGCATGATAAGAAATGAAAGCTCTAGCGTGAGTTCTGCCAGGAAGACTCAATGTTACGTCACCTATTAGTTTAGATCTAACCAATCATTATCTTACACTTGAAGTATAAAAGATCAGTACTTACACATGTCTGAGTTCGCAGATGTTGACGCCAACCTTCACCTCCATCCTCCCCACCACCACCGGGATGGTCCCTGTCTATAACTCCCAGGGGGTCGGCTACGCCCCTGCCTTAATCTTCAGGCAGGAAATGCAGAGTCCGCAACCCTTTAGGATGTGAGCTATGGATGGGGACAGGACCTTCGCCAAAGAACTTTCTTACAATATTTTGCTTGCTGATTGTTAATAAATATCATTGTTACGTTATCTTGCCTCCTGAGTCTTTCTGGTACCTAAAATGACAGAAACCATCTTTTGAAAAAATTATTTGAAGTGTAATTGGATTTTTAGTTTGGCTCGAGTCCCATTCAATTCAATGGAGAGGGCGAGGTTTATGACCTATACTGCAGCTAGCCACCAAGGGGCGATCGAAATGCATTGGCTTCACTTTTCAGGATGTGTGCGGCGCACTTGGACGCAATGGTCAGGCATTCATCTAGCACATATTTACATAGAAAAACAGTTAAAAGCAGCAGAACGTACTGTAAACAGCTCCGACAGAGCTTTATGATTGGCAATAATGGGGATATATGATGCAAAATTCACTTTTATAAGGTGTTTGAACACATATGTGTGTTCACAGTGTGTGTAAACAACCAGCCTATAATGGTAAAAATCCACCCACTCCTTTTTTTATAATCCCCATAAATCATAAACAGTCTCCACACGAGCGGTTCCAGTTCCCTTTTGAGGGAACTCGCTCTGTGTCAGAGTCAGAACAGTAAGAACAGATGGTGGTTCGACATCGAGATGTCATTCTCAACCACATAAAAAAAAAATTGGGGTTAAGGCTCAATTCCAAGAAAAGTGTGCTCGTTCCAGCTCAAAGGACAACTTTTTTTTAGGAGTAATCTGGGACTCGACATCGATGCAGGCACGTTCTCTCTCCCCTGTTCACATTGAGTCGATTCTAGTAGCCGTAAACAAGTTAAAGCTAGGCCAGTCCATCACTGTAAAACAGTTTCAGAGACTGTTGGGTCTCATGGCAGCTGCGTCCAACGTGATACCTTTTGGCCTGCTGTACATGAGGCAACCCATTTCACATGATTAAGGTCACGCGGCGATGCCTTTGTGCCTTGGACATGTGGAAGAAACGGGTTGGGGAGCGATCCTGGACGGATGCTCAGCTCAAGGCCTGTGTAGGGGCCATCATCTCACATGGCACATAAATTGTTTAGAAACTATGGCAGTGTTTTTAGCATTAAAGTACTGCCTCCCAGACCTCAGGGGCCACCATGTTCTAGTTCGCACAGACAATACATTGGTGGTCGCCTACATAAATCATCAAGGGTGTCTGTGGTTGCGCCCGCTTTACAAACTGGCACACCAGGTCCTCTTGTGGGCTCAGGGAAAGCTCCTCTCTCTGAGGGCTATGTATATCCCTGAGTCGATGAATCAGGGGGCAGACGTCCTGTCGAGGCAAGAGCTGAGGCCCAGGGAATAGAGACTTTACCCCGAGGTGGTGAAGTTTCTATGGGAGAAATTCGGCAAGGCAGAAGTGGATCTCTTTGTGTCTCAAGAGATGACTCACTGTCCGCTCTGGTTCTCACTGACACAGCCAGCCCCCCTGGGGTTGGATGCAATGGTTCAGACGTGGCCGAGGCTACGCCTGTACACTTTTCCCTTGATCGCTCTGCTCCTGGGAGTTCTGGAAAGGGTTCGCCAGGATGGGGTCAGTCTGTTGCTAGTAGCCCCATTCTGGCCGGGCCGAGTTTGGTTCTCGGACATTATATCTCACCTCGACGGCTCTCCATTGGAGATTCCGCTCAGGAGGAACCATCTATCTCAGGCGATGGGCTCAATTCTTTACCCATGCCCAGAACTTTGGAAACTGTGGGCTTGGCCTCACTTGACGGGGCCCAGCTCATAGATGCAGGTCTCTCAACTGAGGTTGTTGAGACCATACTCCAATCCAGAACTCCCTCCACAAGGAAACTCTATGCTTTGAAGTGGAAACTGTTCACTTCATGGTGAAGGGGTCATCAGCAGGACCCAGTTAACTGCCCTGTTGGTACAGTGCGGGAGTTTTTGCAGGAACGATTCTCTGCAGGGTTATCTTCGTCCACGATAAAGGTGTATGTGGTGGCTATATCTGCTTACCACACTCCTTTGGGTGGAATGTCAGTTGGTAGAGACCCCTTAGTAGTTTGTTTCCTTCGTGGCACTTTTGAGGCTGAGGCCTGTAGTTCAAACGAGAGTACCGTCATGGGATTTTGCCATTGTTCTAGAGGGCCTGTCTCTGGCTCCTTTTGAGCCTATTGAAGAAGTATCAGAGACATTTCTGATTCAGAAAATTCTCTTTCTCCTTGCTATCATGTCTCTCAAGAGAATTGGAGACCTGCAAGCCCTTTCAGTATCTCCTTCATGTTTATACTCCAGGCATGGTCAAAGCTTTTCTTCACCCTAAACCGGGGTATATTCCTAAGGTTCCCACTAATGTGGCTAGAACTGTTACACTGCAGGCCTTCTTTCCTCCTCCTTTCAGTACTCCGGACCAGGAAAAACTAAATCTACTTTGCCCTGTTTTGGACCTAGATGCCTATGTCCACAGAGCTGCCCTGTGGTGAAAGTCTGATCAACTCTATGTCTATTTCGGGCCACCCAAGAAAGTGTGCCTAGCATCTAAGCAGAGGATGAGCAAGTGGATAGTCAAGGCTGTTTCTCTTGCGTACGAGTCGGCCAGCCATCCTTCACCTTTGGTGGTCCGAGCCCATTCAACTAGAAGTATGGCTGCTTCAAATTATTATCAGGAGTTTCTCTCCAGGATGTATGTGATGCTGCGGGGTGGTTTTCCCCGCACACCTTTGTGAGGTTTTACAACCTAGATCAGGGCTCCACTCGTGAGACAAGTGTGCTCTCGTCCTATTGCGCACAATTGGTTTTCACACAGACAGTCACTCAGTATGGCGGCGTGGGTATAAACGTTCCCACAGCGTCGAAGACTCTGAACGCAGCGCGAGTTCCCTCGAAAGGGAACGTCTCAGGTTACACATGTAACCATGGTTCCCTGAGAAGGGAACGAGATGCTGTGTCGTGTTGCCATACTTCCTGCATTCTTGTGATCGTCTTGTTTCAGCCTATTAGAAGCTAACACTGTTTGGTCTGGGTATAGCATTGAAGACTCCGAGGCAGTGTCTCATTCCCTTCTCGGGGAGCTATGGTTACATGCATAACCTGAGATGATTTCCCCCTACTCTTACGCCCATGACTGGTAGAATAGATACCGCCCTGAGTGAGCCGCAGCAGTCCATCATTTCTGTTTCCTCGCTGTTGCAGCTGGAGATATACAAAGTCTGCGCCAAAAAAACATTACAAATGTTGTTATTGGATGTACGAACGAACATAAGAGTCTCATCTGAGCCACTGAGGACACCTTAGATTTAATTTATGAAGGAAATGTGATGAAAAAAGACGGTAAAGTGTTATATATTTGCTCAAATCATTTTACACCAGACTGCTTTACAAACGAGGGTCAGTTCAACGCTGAATTTGCACAAAAGATTAAAGGGTTAATTCACCCAAAAATGAAAATTCTGTCATTAATTACTCACCCTCATGTCGTTGCACACTGTGATGGCCCACAATGTGGCCACACATCAGTGAGCAGTAAAGTACACACACACACACACACACACACAC
Source organism: Mylopharyngodon piceus (assembly GCA_039654765.1). Taxonomy (NCBI): domain Eukaryota; kingdom Metazoa; phylum Chordata; class Actinopteri; order Cypriniformes; family Xenocyprididae; genus Mylopharyngodon; species Mylopharyngodon piceus. The sequence continues at coordinate 27,914,787 of CM077442.1, forward strand.
ACACAGACAGAGGCAAGCATTGATTATCTAAATATTTTCTTTCGATCGTTTGATACATTTATTTTATGAATTTTGTATTTTTTTCTCTGATTTGGTAAATGCTTTCTTTGATTCATTAAAAAATAATTTTTTGGGGAAACTTGTTTTTTTCTATGCCTTATTATTTTTGACTGCTGGCTCCCTGACACACACCCATAACCTATTTTTGAATAGGTTTTTATACAAAAACAGCTTATGTAAAATTCACTTTATAAAAGACCAACATTCTAACTTTCATTCATGGGGATAACACAGATAATTTGATATGATTTAATGTAAGATGTTTGCCAATCTTCTGGAAAATGCAGTTTTAAAAGTAAAAAAATTATCACTTTAACCAGTAGATGGCTGCAGAGCTCCACTATTTGCTATTTGACTAATTGAAAGACATCTTTTCACAAGTTTTTTTTTTTTTTTCTCTACATATTATGAAGTCACAATTATAATTAAAAAATTTGTCCTTTTGTCAAAGGTTAGCATTTTTTTTTTTTTTTTTTTTTTTTGTACTGAAAAAAATCAGTTTTTCAATAATATTACATTTTGATTAGAATCAAACCTGAACAAGAAAAAAGTTGGAGCCTTTAGAGATTATCATTTATGTCAAACATCTGTTTTTCATATAATTGCACAAATTTAATCTACACTTTGGTTACTAAATAAACAGAACCAACATTAACAGAAATGAACAGTTATATTGCATATTGAGTACAAATACACAACATGAACATCAAAATGCAATGAACTGAACAGCAATAACAAATGAGCAAATAAAGTGTGTGTGTGTGTGTGTGTGTGCTTGTGAGCGTGATCATTTTGCATTGTGGATGTTTTAAAGTGTGCCACTTCATTTCTGTCTATGTGTGTTCTGCGTTGTGTCTGATTTTGAGGATGAATTTTTTTGTCCATTTTCTAAACGAGGTCTCCAGAGACCCCAAACAGCATGAGTGTGAATTTTTTTTTCACACTTTCATAAAAACAGATATCATTCCAATTTATTTTTTTATTTGTAGATCTAGAAAGTGTTGACAACTGTTTAAAGTCTCGTGCCATTTGTACAAAGAGAACTATTTTTTTTTTAATTTCAGCAAAATGTCATTTGGGGTCAAAAAGACCCCGAACAGCACCTAAGGGTTAAGCTATTCGGCATGGTAGCCCAGGCACACATGAATATTAAAACATGAGGTCTCATGGCTCTTTGGAAATTTTTTTTTAATAATAATAATCATGTCTTGGCAGTAGATCTGCTTGTTTGGAGGGGGGTGCTTTGTCCTATCTCTTCCTGCCTATATTCATTCATATATGCAGATATATGTATATCTGAATATGCAGAAGCTTGTTGCTTTACAGATGTATAGCAATAGACTATACAACTGTGCTCCAAACTCCAAATCTAGAGCGGCTGGGAAAAGCTGCGAAACTGTGCAGCTTTATTAGGCATTTACTGTACAGCCTGTAAATTATCTGGAAGAGATGTTTGGGTGGGGGAAGTCTCTGCACTTTTCTCGTGTCTCTTGCTTTGTTGGGGGGTTATTTCATGTATGTGCAGCAGCGGTATGTCTTACATGCTCACAACAGCATGTCTGTGAATGTATTGGCAGTATCAAGCAGCAGCAGCATAGGAGGTCAATTACATTAACACTGCCATATCCATTACCATGCCAATCTCTCAAAGAGTTGTCATGACAGAAATATCAAGTTCTGTCATGAAACTCTAGATGGCGCAGACTGATAGGTCCTTAACTCAATTTGATAGTGATCACATCATTATCTACATAGCACAGCTGATTGGTTGATGCTGCATTGGTTGATGGCTCAACATTCAAATACTGGTAGTGTTTGCTGTTAGCAGTCTGCAGCATGCTTTCAGAAACCTTCCCCAGCTCCACCTGTACAGGTCTGCTATGGGGTTATTTCATGCATGTTATATATGCAGCAGCAGCATGTCTTAAATGCTCACAGCAGCATGTCTGTGAATGTATATACCTATTTTGTGTTTGCAAACAGCAATGACGTTTTTGTGGGCAGAGCCTACCTGGTGGCAGACAAATACAGTTTTGCAGTAGCAGTCTGTGGAAGCCACGAAATAAAACTATAAAAAAAAGGTAAAACTTTATAATATCGTTCATTTATAAGTCATTTATAAATTTAGTTAGTTTAAAATTAGTTGATGATGAACTAATCATTTACAAAACATGACTATACATTCATAAATGATTAATAAGTGATATGTTAACATTTTATGTTTTATTAATTCAGTTATAAGTCACTCATAAGTTATTAGTTAATGATGAACTAATCATTTACAAAACATGACTATACATTCATAAATGATTAATTAGTGATGAATGAGATGGATCATGTAACAGGAAGATCTTCAAATGATATGTAACACATTTACAAGTGATTAATAGTTTACACTTTAGATTAGGTGATGCAGAAAGCTTTGTAAATTATTTATTCATGCGTTTACACATCATCTATAACAGGTGTTGAACACTTTGTAGTGTGTACTGCAGTGTAAGTGCTGACTGGTGATGGTATAGACAGCTGTCTTCTTTGACACACATGGAGTCTTTAACTGCTGTGCACCTAATGTGAGCTTCAGTGGAAGGTGAAACCGGTTCAGAGGTTCACTTTATCACTAGGCTAGATCTTAAAAGGATTTAACATGACCCACTGGAAGCCCCTGACTGTAAGTAATTTATAAAAGTTTATCCACTTCAAAACAATTAAATTACTCTTCTAAAAAATAGTGCTTTAGCATACCTGCATGTCTGTGCTTTTGAACACAGACCAGCTTACAACTTCATCAATAAATCAAATACTGATCATTTACTAATGGTTTGTTCATCATTTGTTCATGATTAACAATTGTTTATTGAGATAATGATACAAAACAATTTTGACATAAATACTTCAATGATTTATAAGTGATAAATAATGTATCAGCTAATATCTTATCAACCATCTACTAATGATCTGTTTGATTGATTTCATGATTTACACATTTTTTAAAAAAATAACTTACAACACATTTGTAAATCGTTAGCATACCACGTATTAATCATTTATGAACATATAGTCATGTTTTGTAAATGATTCGTTCATCATTAATTAATAATTCTTAAATGCCTTATAAGTGAATTAATAAAACATTCATAAAATGTTAGTATATCACTTATTAATCATTTATGAATGTATAGTTACGTTTTGTAAATGATTATTTCATCATTAATTATTAAGTTATAAGTGACTTATAACTGAACGTTATTATAAAGTGTTACCCAAAAAAGTTAATTTTGAGTTTATATCTCACAATTTTTTTCTCGCAAATCCGAGTTTGTATCTTACAGTTCTTAGAAGGAAGAACTGAATTGTGAGATATACTCGTTATTCTAGTCTTTTTTCCTCAGAATTGCAAGTTTATATCCCACAATTCTGACTTTTTTTCCCTGCATGAGATTCTCCAGTTTTGTTGTTGTCGAGTATCCAAAGCACGAACTATTAAAGCTCTGCCCTCTTCTAGAAAGAGGGCTGGGAGCAGCAGCTCATTTGCATTTAAAAAGACACACAAAAACAGCATGTTTTTGCTCACACACAAATAGGGGCAAATTTGACAAGCTATAATAAATTATCTGTGGGGTATTTTGAGCTGAAACTTCACAGACACATTCTGGGGATGCCAGAGACTTATATTACATCTTGTGAAATGGGAATCCTTTAAGCAGACTTACATCAGTGCGTTTGGACCTCGTGCTCACACCGGTAATCTTCATCCTTTGTTCACACACAGCATCAAATCAGTAATTCCCATACCGGGAAATTGCCAGAACTGATTTACCATTATTTTTGAAAAGGTGTTGTTCACACATGATCTCTTAATGGTAATTTACTGGTAATTTACCATTAAAGACTGTGTCCCAATTCAGAGGCTGCATCCTTCGAAGGCCAACAAAGGCTGTGACAATTCGAAAGCATTCAAAGCCTTCAAATGCGGCCTCCAGCTGCGTCCTTTGTTTCTCATGCAATGAAGAATACAACAGATGGATCCTTCACAGCCTTGCCTACCCCAGAATTCATTGCGTGCCTTTGACAACAGGATTTGTTTGAAAAATACATTTTTAAATGTAAGCATTGGGTTTCAACTTAAGGCCAATTCACACCGCACCGACAAACGCCAACAAACACCAACAAACGCCAATGAACAAGTTGGCCGTTGGATTTAGAATTCTATGAAGAAAAACTGTCATGTTCACACTGCCCCAACAAACACCGACAAACGAGTCACAGAGAGTCAAGTCTGACTGGGAAAATTCCACAACTGCATACGTGTAACCATGTTAACAATATTGTCAGGCAAGTTTATTATATTAATAATATAGTATCATATATATTTTCATTGTATTAAAGTAGCCTATTCAGGCAAAACAAAAATACTAACCTGAAATCCGAAGCGCTGTAGCCATCGATCTGATCGCAACCTATTGCGTTCGGGTTAGTATACACCGGCTTTTAAACTTTTTTTTAGCGCGACCCTTTTTATTTACGTGACCCATAGGCCTATACAACCATGTAGCTAAACAAGCCAAAACAAATTAATTTGAAACGAAACTGAAGGTAAACCTGCGTTGCTCTCATGGTGGTTATACCTCTCTCTTTCGGTGAAGTGGAGCAGTGCTATTGCTGAATGGCACGGATTGTACTACGGACTATTGTACCTTTTATATGTTTTTTTTTTTTTAACTGTATTTTATTTTTTTATAATGAACAAGCTGCGATGTCACGTTTAAAGTGCTTTGTTGTATGTGCGTGAGGCGCGGGCGCGATCAAACAGCTGTTTTTGCAGGGGACTTGCCTCATCGTCATGGCAACGGTTCGTGGCCAGGTCAGATTACGTCAGAGTTTGTTGCCGTTTGTTGGAAAACTGTTCACACTGCTCAGACATTCCACGACCCAACAAACGCCGATTAAACATGTTCAGTCGGGTGAAAACAGATTCCGACCAACACCAACAGACGCCAACAGGGGTATCACACCTATCCAACAAACTCCAACAGACGAGTTTATTGGCGTTTGTTGGCGTTTGTCGGTGCGGTGTGAATTGGCCTTTACTCAAATATGGAATGATACAAATGTAAAAAAAAAAAAAAAAACTTTAATCTTACTAAGATGCAATTATATATAGTTATACACTTTACTATACAGAAATGGACCATGGTGAACATATTTAGATTGTGAAGCCTGTTTTATTTTCAGACAGTTTAATATAACTTTCAAAAAAGTCCAGTACAAACGCTACTGCCACTCATCAACGGCAGCTGTCACAGTTGCTAGGCGACAAGTAAAATCCTCCATAGGCTAGACCATCCCATTTAACAATGCTCGTTCCACCCTTTGTGGCCTTCAAAGGCGTGGCCTTTGAAGTCCGCACCCTTCGAAGGATGCAGCCTCTGAATTTACTTGCGTCTCTTCGTGCCCTACTTTCAAGAAGAGGGAGGAGCTTCAAGAGCTTGTGCAACAAATAAACAGGACCATCTCAAGCACTGAAAATGTCAGAAACTGTCGGTAATGGTGTTCAGTTCAAACCAGAGTCAGACAATGATGCATACAGAGCCTGAAAATATATGCTGCATGGAGACAGAACAGGTAGTTTAGTTTAATTACGGTTATAAATTATGTTGTCATCTTGCTTTTATCCACTATTAGTACAAACCTGTTATAGCGGACCCCGTCCAAATGATGGCCAAAACTTTACTGATGAGTTTTATGAAGTTTATTGTACATCACACAAAAGATGAAGCGTGCATTTTCATTCCAGAAAATCACCGTAAGAGCTGAATAAAATACAGTATAAGAAGTGCGCATTAAAGTCTTATCCATAAACTCTCTCTCCCTTGCATTATCATCAACATACATAGCGATCGAATTACACAAAAACACTCGTTACAACTAACAGTAAACAAATATATACAGACCTAATTCTTTAAAAAAAAAAAATGCTAAACTACATATCTGTAAAACAATTCAGATGAACTGTAATAAAGTGCGTGCTCTCCCCTTTATTGTTGCTGTAACCAGTATCGCTCCAGAGACTATATCCGGGATTGCTTACGAGACATTGTTGTCGGTAAAGCTGCTCGGGCGCAGAGAAAATGGCAGACAGGGTACAACTCGCTGAGGGCAGAAACTATGGTACTGCAGGACTGTCAGTCAGCAGCCGACAGTCAATAATCAAAACGGCATGTCTAATGAGACTGCTTTGGTTTAATGGGGATTAAAAAAAAGGAGTAGTGGATTTTTATCATTGTAGGGTGGTTGTGTACACACACTGCCGAAACACATTTATGTCCAAACACAATGTAAAAGTGGATTTTGCATAATAGGTGCCCTTTAAAATTATTGTGACAGATGTGAAGAGGGAGGAGAATTCATATGTGCGTCAGGTTTTTTGACAAGAAAGATTTCCACATAAGGTACACCTGTGCATCCTCGCTCGTAGCTCCTCTGAAAGCATCCTTACTCTTCATTCCTTGTCAACCGCAGCTATCACAGTTGCTAGGCGACAAGACGAGAGCAATCCTCCATAGGCTAGACCGTCCCATTTAAAATGCTCGGTTCAACCTTTGCGGACTTCAAAGGCCACACCTTCAAAGTCCACGAAGGTCGCACCGAGCGTTGTTAAATCCTTCGAAGGATGCAGCCTCTGAATTGGGACCCATCTTATGTGTGAAAGGGGCTATAGACCACAATTGCCCCTTTCACACATAGAGTCTTTACTACTAAAAGGGGCTATTGTTTTGTTACTTGAATATAATACAATTTCTTTTATAATATTTTTAATACTTAAAGGTACACTCTGTAACTTTTGGCCCTCCGGTGGTTTTAGTTGTGCTTCGGCTCTGTGTGCAGATAAATATGGTTATGCTACTGGTCATAAAACATTCACTACTAGGCTTAAGAGATATAACCAATTTAGATGGAAAGGATCAGCTGAAGATGTTACTGTAGCCATTAATAGATACGGTACTTCCTTGAAAATAAATTCCAGCACAGCGCTACAACAACCATAATGAAATGACCCCTCACAATAGATAATGTTTTACAATGAACTTAGAGAGGTACATATGGCATATCTGTTCAATAAAACTCAACTGTTGAGTAATAAAAACACCATCTCCGCGTCGCTTCCACAACATTTCCAATCCCGTTCTCGCCAGCTCTGAAAAGCCAAGCCAATCTTGCTTCTCATTTTATTACGAGCACTGTCGCGTTCTCTTTTTGCCAGCAGACTCTCCTCTGTTCGGCGGTTTTTAAGAGGTTTGAGATTTAGCGGTTCCCTGTAAACCTTTCTCACTCGCTGTCACACCTAACCTACACCACTCCCACACCATACGTGCAAAGTAGCCAGAGCAACGTTTTTCTAATTACGGATATTAAGAGACAGGCACACGGGCGAGTGACGTATGTACACAATCTCCTGCGAAAACCATCCCGCTAGGTCTAAATATATAAAAAGTTACATAGTGTACCTTTAAATTATGAATTTGCCATGTATTGCAATTCCAGGTTCAGTACAAGTTAAACTGAATCAACAACATGTGGCATAATGTTGATTCCACTTTTCTTTATTTTATTTTTTTTTAAATCTGGGTTACAACGGAATTGAATAGGAAATACTGAAATCACGAACCCTTTTGGTTTATAATAACTGCACACTACGAAGCACTAGTTAAGCATTAGTAAATAGTCAATTTATTATTTATAAAGCATTAATAGACATTAGTAAGCAGTTTATAAATACAGCTATAAATGCTTTGTTCTTGATTTATAAGCATGTCTATAATGTGTTTAATAATTGTATTTTCATACTTTATTAATGATCAATTTATCATTTCTAAATTATGTATTACATTATTTACAAACCAGTTATTTAGGAGTTTTCAGTGGTTCATGAGATCATTTAGAAAGTGTAAGTAAATGATTAATAAACGATTTAAATGTACATTTATGCATCTTATTATTTAGACATATAGTAATAGTTACTCAATGTGTTAATAAATGCTTTATTAACACATATTCCTACTGTAATTCATGATTAATTCAGGTAGTTATAAAATATTTAGTAGTAGTCAGTTAACTATGTTTGTGAGCTCATCAGGACTATTTATGCCTTGTAAAGCTTTTAGAAAGGATACAGAACATAGAAGTATTTATTTCAAGCAAAAAAACTGAAACTTTACGACAGGTAACTTGATATAAAATTAAAAACAAACCTCTGCAATGTCACAGAAAATAAAAATTCCTGTACACCTCTAGAAAACATAACTGTGCTAAAATGAAACTAAGCCTTTGCAATCTGATATAAAAATAAATTTCTGTAAAGGGTAAACATTGCTGAATAAAAATTTACTAGTGCCAACACTGGATTACAGGAGTGCCAAAATACAACAAATATTTTTTATATATATATATATATATATACATATATAAAACAATAATAATATAATAAAATATTTCAGTGTCAAAACTGCCTCAGTACTAACTTTAAAACATTAGAGAACAGCAGTGGCTTTTATTAGAATCGTGGTCAAACAGGCAATGGTCAGACACATGCAGGTAAACACAGTAATGGAGAGCAGACACAGTCGTGGACGATAAACAGGCAGTAGATCAGGGCAGGCGGAGAACAATCACAGATCAGAAACAAAGCAAATAGTCCAAAAGGCAGGCAGCAGAGAATCATAAACGGGGAACAAACTGGGTCACAACAGGCAGGCAAAACAGGAATAAACGCTCAGAAATGCAAACCGTAATAATACAAGACCTCGCAAGAAGGAATGGTGAAGAGACAGTTTATATAGGCCAGTGAATGAGCTGCAGCTGAGCAATGTAATCAGTGCCAGGTATGGGGCTGATGGGAAATGTAGTGTGTATGTGTAAGAGTCAATATTCAGGTGAATGAGCCCTCTGATGGCCAGAGGAGGAAATCACGGAGTTCGTCTCTGTGACAATATGCCTAAATAATAAGATGTATAAATGTATGTTTAAATAGTTTATTAATAATTTACTTACATTTCCTAAATGATCTTATGAACCACTGAAAACTCCTAAATAACTGGTTTGTAAATAATGTAATAGTTAATTTAGAAATGATAAATTGATCATTAATAAAGTATGAAAATACAATTATTAAACACATTATAGATATGCTTATAAATCAAGAACAAAGCATTTATAGCTGTATTTATAAACTGCTTACTAATGTCTATTAATGCTTTATAAATAATAAATTGACTATTTACTAATGCTTAATTAATGCTTCATAGTGTGCAGTTAAAGTGTTACACCTTTTCTTGTGTTAAGTTATCCAATTTCACAATTTTACCACCATGACAACATAACGGCATAAACCCTAAAACAACTGTAAAATGTATTTTTAAAAAACTGTAAAGATCAAATAATACACAAGTGCTTTTATAAAATTACAAGCACACTTCTGTGTTACAGTAGGACCAGCCAGGAGACAGGAGATAGTTTAACAGGTTGTTTATTAAACACAAGCAGAGTGGATGGTGACAACAGGTGAGTATGCAGAAGTAAATTAGTGACTGGAGAATGGTATAGAGAATGATACTGTCCTTTGTGGTTGCAGAGTGCCAATGGAGAATGAAGCTTGCTGACTGGAGACGATGACTGCAGACAACACTTCACACACAGACGGGAGACAATGGAGGGAACTCGGAGACAAGGGAACAGGTAAGTAGCGAGGAGAGTCCTTGAGGTAAGCATTCAGGTAAGTCCTTTGATGCGAATGAGACCAGACAATGTGACTGTGTGTGTGTGTGTGTCTTAAATAGTGCTGGTGATGAGTGAGCTGATGAAGTGCAGGTGGCGGTGATTAGTACTCCGGGGAAGGTGTGCGCTGTGATTGGTGGATGTTGGAGCCTGGCGTGTCTGTGACAGTACCCCCCCCCCTCCACGGCCCGCTCCTGAGGGCCGAGGACCCCGACGTCGTGGTGGTCTACCTCTTCCTCTTGAGCAGCGTGGAAAGTGTCAAGCAGGTTAGGGTCAAGAATGTCGTTACGTGGAATCCATGAGCGTTCCTCCAGGCCATACCCTTCCCAGTCCACAAGGTATTCGAGCTGACCACCACGGCGCCGGGAGTCCAAGATCTCATGCACCTCGTATGCAGCTCCGTCATCTAGTAGAATTGGAAGGGGGGGCTCGGCTTCGGTCGCACCAGGCTCTGTGGAGAGAGGAACAGAAGGGTGGTGAGGCTTGAGCAAAGAAACATGGAAAGTGGGGTGAATGCGATACTCAGGAGGTAGTTGGAGTTTGTAGGTGACAGGGTTGATCTGCTCCAGGATGGTGAATGGGCCAATGAACCTGGGACTCAGCTTACGGCAAGGTAGGCGCATCCGGATGTCCTTGGTGGACAGCCAGACCTTCTGTCCCGGTTGGTAGGAGGGAGCTTCGGAACGGTGAAGGTCTGCTGTCATTCTGCGCCTCCGAAGAGCTCGTTGGAGTTGGTGATGCGCTGAGTCCCAGACCCTCTCGCTCTCTCGGAACCAGTAGTCCACAGATGGTACGTCCGATGGTTCCCCGGTCCAGGGAACAGTGGGGGTTGGTAGCTGAGTACGCACTGGAAAGGTGTAAGTCCGGTGGATGGCTGGCGTAGGGAGTTCTGTGCGTACTCGGCCCAACCCAGGTACTGGTTCCAAGAGTCCTGGTGGCCATGACAGAAGGTACGGAGGAAGCGGCCGATCTCCTGGATCTTCCGTTCCGTCTGCCCGTTCGTCTGAGGGTGGTAACCAGATGAGAGGCTGACGGTCACACCTAGGAGTGAGAAGAAAGCTCTCCATACCCAGGAGATAAACTGTGGTCCTCTATCAGACACAATGTCTTCAGGGATGCCAAAGTATCGAAATACATTGTTGAATATGATCACTGCTGTTTTCATGGCAGTAGGGAGACCTTTCAGAGGGATGAGACGACAGGATTTTGAAAATCTGTCAACAACGACCAGTATGCAGGTATATCCATCTGATGCTGGGAGATCGGCGACGAAGTCAACTCCTAGGTGTGACCAGGGTCAGTTTGGAACGGGCAGAGGAAGAAGCTTGCCGGATGGTAAATGGCGTGGGCTTTTTGAGATGGCGCAGTCCCTGCATCCCTGCACGTACCTTCTGACATCGGCAGTCATGTTGGGCCACCAGAAGCGCTCTTTTAGCAGCGAGAGGGTTTCATTGACCCCCGGGTGGCCAGTGCCAAGTGAAGTATGTGCTGAGTGAACCAGTGGAGTGCGCCGTGTGCGGATGACATATTGCAAGCCCGGTGGACAACCCAACGGAGTGTTGGTGGAGGCATTGGAGGAGGGTAGAGTTTTCGCAGACCAAGTGATGGGGCTGACCACAATCTGCTCTGGAAGAATGGGTTCAGGTTCCTTTGTGTTGGCTTCTGGAGCATGAAGTCTTGAAAGAGCGTCCGCTTTGACATTTCTGGAACCTGGTCTATAGGAGATGGTGAAGTCAAAACGTGTGAAAAACAGCGCCCAGCGGGCCTGTCTGGGGTTGAGTCTTTTCGCGGATCTGAGATACTCAAGGTCCTTATGGTCCGTTAGAACCAGGAAGGGATGTTTAGCTCCCTCCAACCAATGCCTCCACTCCTCGAGGGCCATCTTGACTGCAAGTAGTTCTCGATTCCCGATGTCATAGTTTCTCTCCGCCGGGTTGAGCTTGCGGGAGAAGAAGGCGCATGGATGGAGGCGGCTCGGGTTCCCCTGCTGCTGAGACAGGACCGCTCCTACTCCGGTTGTGGAGGCGTCCACCTCCACCACGAATGGTCTGTTGGGATCCGGATGTACCAGGAGAGGAGCGGTGGTGAAGGCTTCTTTAAGGTGGTCGAAGGCCTCCGTGGCAGCTGGGGTCCAGGACAGAGACTTGGGCTTGTTACGCAGGAGATCAGTAAGAGGGTTGGTGATGGAGCTGTAGTTCTGAATGAATCTTCTATAGAAGTTGGCAAAGCCGAGGAATCGTTGGAGTTCCTTTATTGTAGTAGGAGTGGGCCAGGTCTTAATGGCTTCCACCTTCCCCTCGTCCATCCGGATGCCACTGTGGTCGATGTGATATCCAAGGAACTGCACTAAGGACTGATGGAAGAAGCATTTCTCAGCTTTGAGGAAGAGCTGGTACTCTCTCAGGCGTTTCAGGACCTCCGCAACGTGGTGGTGATGTTCGGCCATGCTCCGGGAGTATATCAGGATATCGTCGATGTATACCAGAACGAACTTGTGGAGAAACTCCCGGAGCACCTCGTGGATGAAATCCTGGAATACGGAGGGGGCGTTGACCAGGCCATACGGCATCACGAGGTATCCATAGTGGCCGGTGGGCGTGACGAAGGCGGTCTTCCACTCGTCCCCCTCACGTATCCGGATGAGGTTATACGCGCTGCGGAGGTCCAACTTGGAGAACACAGTGGCACCGCGGAGATGTTCCAGGGCCGCTGGGACGAGAGGAAGGGAACTTCACGGTAACGGAGTTGAGAGCTCGGTAGTCTATACAAGGCCGCAAGCCTCCGTCCTTTTTGGCCACGAAAAAGAAGCTGGAAGCAGCAGGGGAAGTAGATGGTCGTATATATCCTTGAGCCAGAGCCTCCTCGATGTACTCCACCATGGCCTTCTCCTCCGGGATGGATAGGGGGTATATCCTTCCCCTAGGCACTGACGCACCCGGAAGCAGATCAATGGCGCAATCCCATGGCCGGTGTGGAGGCAGCTTGGAAGCTCTCATGGGGCAGAAAATGTCGCTGAAGGGGGCGTAACACGAGGGAATGTCTACAGACCTTTTCTCGATGGGACTTTCGATGGAGGTGGTGCAGACAGGGAGACGATGGGAGTTTGGCTGTTGTGGAACTGGAAGTGCCGAGAAACAGGATGGAAAGCAGGTGTCGCCCCACTTCAGGACTTCTCCAGTCTTCCATGAGAGGATGGGATTGTGCTGCTCCAACCACGGACGCCCTAATATCACGGCGTACATTTGGTCTTGATACCGAGCTGACGGCAGAGGGCGCCGGAGATGAAATTTCCTGCTGACCCAGAATCAAGGAGGGCGGTAACTGGAACGGAGATATCAGCAGCAGTAAGTTGTACAATAGTAGTGAGTGGTTTCATGGTATTAACATGTGGGATGATAGCACTCACCATGGGACGAGGAGGACGTGTTGGGCATGTGGAGAGTACATGCCCTGGAGATCCACAATAGAGACACAATTTCTGGGTCAGCCTTCTCTGCCGTTCAGCGGGTGATAAACGGTTTGATTCCACTTGCATGGGTTCGTTGGCTGGTTCTGGAGTGCTGACGGATTCTGGTCGGCTGAGGGAGTTGTTGAGCAGTTGCTGACCCTGGTGCTCATCGAGACACGACTGCATACGAGTGGCGAAACGGATGGAGAGTTGGATGAAACGTTCTAGGCCGATGGTATCCTCGTATGCAGCGAGATGCAACCGCACTCGAGGATCCAAACCCTGGCGATATGTTGTCATGAGCGCTTGTTCATTCCATCCGCTTCTGGCAGCGAGAGTTCTGAATTGAATGGCATAATCATTAACAGACATGCTTCCTTGTTTCAAATTATAAAGTTTCTCACCAATAGATGCATCCCATGAGGGTTTCCCGAAAACTTCTCTGAAGTGCTCGACGAAACTGGAGTATGATTGAAGCACAGGGTTGTTTTGTGACCAGATGGAATCAGCCCATTGCAGCGCCTTGCCGGATAGTTGGGAGATCACAAACGCTACTTTGGAGTAATCGGTGGGGAACAAGTGCGGTTGCATCTCCAGGGTCAGGGAACATTGCAGGAGGAATCCGTTGCACTCCTCCGCCGAACCAGAGTAGGGCACTGGTTTGGCCATGGGACTGACGTACACAGGCGGTGAAGGAGAGGTGGCGGTGTTTGCGGAAGTGAAGGTGGGTGCTGACGGTGGTGGATGAGTGGAGAAAGTGCGACGCAAAGCGTCCACCAAGTCCTGGAACTGATCGGGTTGACTCATGCTTGTGTTCCGCTGTATTGGTCCGGTCTTCTGTTACAGTAGGACCAGCCAGGAGACAGGAGATAGTTTAACAGGTTGTTTATTAAACACAAGCAGAGTGGATGGTGACAACAGGTGAGTATGCAGAAGTAAATTAGTGACTGGAGAATGGTATAGAGAATGATACTGTCCTTTGTGGTTGCAGAGTGCCAATGGAGAATGAAGCTTGCTGACTGGAGACGATGACTGCAGACAACACTTCACACACAGACGGGAGACGATGGAGGGAACTCGGAGACAAGGGAACAGGTAAGTAGCGAGGAGAGTCCTTGAGGTAAGCATTCAGGTAAGTCATTTGATGCGAACGAGACTGGACAATGTGACTGTGTGTGTGTGTGTCTTAAATAGTGCTGGTGATGAGTGAGCTGATGAAGTGCAGGTGGCGGTGATTAGTACTCCGGGGAAGGTGTGCGCTGTGATTGGTGGATGTTGGAGCCTGGCGTGTCTGTGACATTCTGCTTTTAAATGCTCTTAAACTTGGCTTTACTCACTTCCATTGTAAGGGCCTTGCTGTAACCTTTTTTCCCCTTTTGTAAAGAAATGAAATAACAAGCTGAAATTATTATTAGTAGTAATATTTTTTTTTTTTTTTTTTGTGGTAATCAACATTCCCTTACAAAAAAAGAAGTTTATTCAAGTGTGCTATTAGTATACTTCTTTTAAACTAAAATATAAGAAATACTTTGTCTACTTTTTATGTACTTCACAGAAATATACTTAAAACTGCATTTAAGCATACTTGACTTGTACTCACAGAAAAGTGTAAGTTTATTTGGCGTATACTTGTACTCAATCTTCGAGATATACTTAAAATTATAATTAAGTATTTTTAAGTATACTTGGCTTATAGTTGTGTTTAATTTCTTGATTGAGTAGCCTATTAAATACTTTTTCACATAGTTTTACATACTGTCTTATAAACTTACATTGTTTGAAAATATTTATTTATAAAGAAAACATGTTCATAATTCTGAGCATCTGAATTTTTGTGTAGGCTAGTCCACATAGGAATTTACTTCAAATCTACTTTACTCTTTCCCCGCCACAGACTGAATTTCCCAGCTATCCATGTTTTCACTGTTATACGCGATCATCGACATTATACAGAAAACTACCTAACATTACCGAATTAAATGTTAAAGCCATGAAGAGGAAATGACTGTGAAGCTTTGGGGGTGTTGATGGACTCAATCTACTCCATCTGTATTTTGATCACCATTCCGAATCCCATCCAGACATAGTCTTTGACAAAAATGCGATTTTCTTAGCTTTTTGTTTAAAATGTTGTTGTTGTTGTTTTTAATGAAACACCCACATTCAAGTGTTGATTAAAAAAAAGGATGCATGAAGCTACAATAAAATGTTTATAAAATGGAAAGAGTTAAAGAACAGTTAAAGGTATATTTCAAGTATTAAAAAAATAATACTAAATAGGAACATAGTAGTATTCCTAAAGTGCACAAATAATATATAAATAGTAAACTGTAAGTATGATGTTATGTTATGTTAACCCAGGAACATATACTAAAAAATGTACTACAAGTATTAAAATAATACACTA
The DNA here is from genome assembly GCA_039654765.1 of Mylopharyngodon piceus. Lineage (NCBI taxonomy): Eukaryota > Metazoa > Chordata > Actinopteri > Cypriniformes > Xenocyprididae > Mylopharyngodon > Mylopharyngodon piceus. Next base: position 27,930,476 of record CM077442.1, read on the forward strand.
CTAGTATACTTATAAGTTCACTTGTAGTACAGATTCAGTACAAATGAGAAACGTAGTTGTGAACTAGTTGTGTACTCAAAGTTTACTACTGTTACACTTATAGTACACTTAAACGTATACTTTTTGTATACTAAAAGTGGGCCAATTTAGTCCCAAGCAGTATTGAAATAGTACACTTACAAGTTTACTACTAGTACTTTGACATTAGTATACTTACCACATAAAGTATACTTAAAAATGTACTTGAACATTACTTAAGTATACTTAATAAAATGAACTTGAAGTATACTTTTTCGTAAGTGTTGTCATAAATGCTGTTGATTAAATGTAACTTGCACTGACCCTGCTGTATTCCTTTAATTATTCAGGTCTTGAGCACCAAGAAAGTTTATGGTTGACACATGGAGGAAGATGCAGCAAAGACAGCTGGAATGTAAACCCCCCATTATCAGGCTGACCTCGTCACACACTCCCAGCATAATTCACACCATGCTGTGCCAACACACCCATGGCATAGCCTGACAGCCAGCCGTCATAATATTTACATGCTGCACCTCTGTCACAGAAAAAAAAGCTGCAGACTCAACACAAGGCCTAGCAGATGCTGTGAAAAGCAGGCCTCCTTTTAATAAATGGGTACAATTCTTTCCAGACTGTTCATAATTCAGAGTTAAGGAGAACACCATGATGTCATAAAAGTGAAATGTTAGGAATTAAAAGCATTTCCTCTAATGACGGACCGCAAATGTCGGAAGCTCTGTTTTTGGTCATTGGGTTTTTTTTTTTTTTTTTTTTTTTTTTTTTTATATATGTAGCTTATATTCTGGGAGTCTCTGCAGTAGCTCTTATATAGTAAATAGCAATCGCTCAAAGGTAGCCAAAGACACTTAAGCAACACTGTCTAATATGGTAAACTTCTGCAATGGTATGTTTTGCTCCAGAAGAGAGGAAACCAAATGCATGCATACAGAAATAGTTCTCTTTCTTTGTAATGCAAACAATGTGAATGTATCCCAAAATTTTCAAAATTCTCAAAAAAGTACTAATAGGGGTTATGCACAATCTAACTTCTGTTTTCTGTAAAACAGATTAGTTCGCTTCCGGTTTAGGTCTTTTGTATGTGCTTCATGAAAAAATTAGCCGTTTTATTCAAGATAACTTAAAAGGAGCGAGCAAAGATGAGCATAACTGATGTCCCCCGCATATGCAGATTGATATTTAAAAGCTTTTTTAATTTTTCTTCTTCACACTAACGTTTAGATATTTAATAGAATAAAACACCTATAACAATGTGAACTAGGCATTTTCGCTGATTACCTTAAAAGTCCATAAATATGCCGTCATTTCATACTGCTGTTAACACTTTCTCTGACAAGCGGATGCAATGAGATCAGTTTTCCGGTTTGGTCATGTGACGTTCAACATATACCCTATTAACCAAAATAATGTTTAGCTTGTTTATCTTATAAATCAAATTAATGAATCACATGCTTGTCCATATGGTTGTGACTGTGCAGTTTGAACACAAATGCAAACAATTTGGCATGTCTTGTAGAGCCATTACAAAATGTTTGTATAGACATCCATGGCATCTGTTCTTATCACTGCCATCACGGCACAGAGCCTGTGAACTGTTGACCAGTCATGTCAAAACTGATGAAGTCATGGTTTTCACTAGAGAACATGAGGCCATGTGAGGACGTGATGTTTCTCATTCTTCTTATAGGAGGCAAGATGAATGGCTTGGATGAACAACAGCAAAGGCATCTGCAGGCCATTGCTCTGCTGCCAAAGCTAAAAAAAAAAAAGAAATTAATAATGGTAAAGTGGCAGTTTTCCTGTTGAGACTTTTAAATATTTTTTCTAAATAGCTTTAGTATAAATCACGATTTTCTCCCTTTATTCCTTCAATGTGTCATGCCTGAAAAAACATGTTTCCTGCTTCCTTGGAGAACCTTTGTAAACAAGTTGTCATCCATGTAAATATCAGATCTTTGAATCTAAATACAGTAAGAGGTGCTCTCGAGAGCAGTATTTTCATGATATTGACTACAATTTATGATTTCCAGTAGAGAAATATAAATATAAATAAATATATATGACGTGATAGTCGCATGCTGTTTTTGTCCAATTGGTGTTATTAATTAACTTGATAAATATGCAAATAAGAATGTTAACCCAGAGTTTAGAAATGTACATTGTGGAATCTCAAAACTTGACTACCCAAAATTAATTATCAACCCAGAATAAAGTATGCTCAGTTTAAAACATGGGAAAAGATTGTCTCATAAAAGTGTGAAAAGCCCAAAATTCTCTACATGAGAGTATTTTAACTTTTCTCTTAATAATTTCCCTACTGTACGTTATTGGAATGATTTTGTAATTGTGAAATTATACACTTTTATACAGTATTTTCCACTTGATTAAATAACTATATGGCCTTTGCTCTGTAGTGCGTAGCACAGATCCCCAATAATATTATTTAATTTGTAATAGAGTGTTTGCGCCAATTCTGGGAGTTCCAGGTATTCATAGAATGATGATTATAGTGATTCATTGTCTGAATGCCTGCCAAGGAGGTGAGTGGGCATTTGTGTGTTTATATGGACCATTGTGAGTGTGTTGGTGTGAATGTGTTTCAAAATGTGTTACTCTGGAAAACTTGCAACAGCTTACACTGCACACACACGCAGTGCAGTTTGAAATTGAAAAGTGAAGCTGGCAAAATAAATGGCAGCCTATGCAGAAGGGGTCCAAGGGTAGTGCCAACACACACTGCCAACTCAGCATGTAACAAACAGCAGAAGCACAGAGTGAGAGAGAATGAGACTGAAAAAGAAAAAGAGATGGAGAACTTAAGCTTGAACTAGCCATGTACACCTCACTCTGCAGCCGCATCTCTAAACTCAACAAGCCAGAGAGAACAAGAGCAGGATCATAGAAGTCAGCCAAAACACCAGATAGCAGCACACTGAAAGTGTAAAAAAAAGTCTGTAAATAACTAAAGAATATCACATGTAAGCACATACATTGATAGGGAGGTTTCCAAGGCCATCAGGATCCCAGCTGATGTCTCATAATTTTTGCACTCCATGATGGTTATGGGCTCTGTTGTGCTCATCTCTCCTTGAGCTTAATGTGAACTTCAGTACATAATCTGCATTGCAATGCTAACAGAAACTAAAACCAGGGTTGTGCAAAATCCATAACTGAAGAATTGGGCCCCTTTTTTTAGTGCACTGACATTTAATTGAATTGCCCACACCTCTCTATCCATCCATCCATCCATCCATCCATCATCTTCAAACTTCAGGACTTTATTAACTGCAAACTGTCAAACCTGTCTGTCAAGTCAACATTTAAAATTTGTCTTGAACATCTTTGCTTTGTTAATTTAAGTGCAAAGTTATTCAAATTTCTTTGAATTTCAACTCATTTTAATTATACTTCCATGCATTCACATTGCAATCGCTGTTTACTTCAATTCAAATTCCATTGAAATTCAGGATATGAATTTAAATGTAAAAGGTATTCTCAATTTAATTCTGAATAGTGTGCAACCCTGCTTCTGACAGTCATACATGTAGATACCAGGTTATTTTGTAAACCTGCCAAGGTCATGTGATATTTATTTAAACTTTTAAAGAATCTTTGTCCTGTCCTTCAAAGCTGTTCACTCGTCAAACACGGGCCAACAGCATGGTTATTGATGTGTATATGCATGCAAAGTCATCAGTTACTTGGCTGATGATGAAGAGAGAGATGAGGGAGAGAGAGATCTCCTACAGGCTTTCAAAGGTGGGCAGGTTAAGGTGATGTAAGGACTTTTAGAATCTATGACACAACAACTTTACCATCTTAAAAAGAAAGGTTACAGGCAGAACAAAAGGTTTTAAACACTGATTCCACAGGAGAACTTTTTTAGGTTAAAGACCTTTTTCTTCTCTAGTTCTTTAAAAAAAAAAAAATATCTCCGCATCTAGATGGTGCAAATAACCTTAGAAGAATCTTTATGTGACCTGTATTATGTGACAATACCATTATACACTGCTCAAAAAAATTAAAGGAACACTTTTTAATCAGAGAATAGCATCAAGTCAGATTGATCTGGTCAGTTAAGTAGCAGAGGAGGTTGTTAATCAGTTTCAGCTGCTTTGGTGTTAATGAAATTAACAACAGGTACACTAGATGGGCAACAATGAGACGACCCCCAAAACAGGAATGGTTTTACAGGTGGAGGCCACTGACATTTTTTCCCTACTCAGTTTTTCACTAGTTTTGCATTTGGCAAGGGTCAGTGTCACTACTGGTAACATGAAGCGATATCTGGACCCTACAGAGGTTGCACAGGCAGTCCAACTCCTCCAGGATGGCACATCAATACGTGCCATTGCCAGAAGGTTTGCTGTGTCTCCCAGCACAGTCTCAAGAGCATGGAGGAGATTCCAGGAGACAGGCAGTTACTCTAGGAAAGCTGGACAGGGCCGTATAAGGTCCTTAACCCATCAGCAGGACCGGTATCTGCTCCTTTGTGCAAGGAGGAACAGGATGAGCACGACGTCCTCTAGTGGGCCTGTACTCACTACCCGGCACCGTGGAGCTCGATTGGCATTTGCCATTGAACACCAGAATTGGCAGGTCCTCCACTGGTGCCCTGTGCTTTTCAGATGAGAGCATGTTCACCCTGAACACATCTGACAGACGTGAAAGGGTCTGGAGAAGCCGTGGAGAATGTTATGCTGCCTGTAACATCGTTCAGCATGACCGGTTTGGTGGTGGGTCAGTGATGGTCTGGGGAGGCATATCCATGGAGGGACGCACAGACTTCTACAGGCTAGACAATGGCACCCTGACTGCCATTAGGTATCGGGATAAAATCCTTGGACCCATTGTCAGACCCTACGCTGGTGCAGTGGGTCCTGGGTTCCTCCTGGTGCACGACAATGCCCGGCCTCATGTGGCGAGAGTATGCAGGCAGTTCCTGGAGGATGAAGGAATTAATACTATTGAATGGCCCCCACGCTCGCCTGACCTAAATCCAATAGAACACCTCTGGGACATTATGTTTCAGTCCACCCGAAGCTGCCAGGTTGCACCTCAGACTGTCCAGGAGCTCAGTGATGCTCTGGTCCAGATCTGGGAGGAAATACCCCAGGACACCATCCGTCGTCTCATTAGGAGCATGCCCCAACGTTGTCAGGCATGCATACAAGCATGTGGGGGCCATACAAACTACTGAGTACCATTTTGAGTTGCTGCAATGAAATTTCAGCTAAATGAATTATCCTGCTGCATCATTTTTTCACTTTGATTTTTGGGGTGTCTTTGAATTCAGTCCTCTGTAGGCTGATAATTTTCATTTCCATCAAACGATGTGGCATCCTTTCGTTCCTAACACATTACCCAGTCCATATCAGTATAGATATCCAGCATGATATTTTTCCCCATTGAGATCTGATGTGCTTTTAAAGTGTTCCTTTAATTTTTTGAGCAGTGTATTTTCATTCTATTGCGCCATTTCTGTTTAAAAGTGAAGTGTGTAATTTCTGCGTCATCAAACAGAACTGCAAAAATGACAAAAATGTTTTACAACGTTCAAACACTTCCCCTGTCAAGCTACTGGTTGGATAAACCGTTCTGGCTCAAATGTTATGAAATAAATGCTATTTATAGAATCAATGTTATTATTGTCAGCCCAGATTGCAATTCCGTCTGATGAAAAACATTTTTTTAAATCATTTGCACTTTAGCTCATAAATAGAGCACATGAACATGGAGTTCCTATATAAGGCAAGAGATCACAGCTCTGACTAATGTACTGTAGTTACAGTGTTATTTATGAATGTTAATCAAATATTGTGTAACACAGCATTATAAAAGATACATTGGATACCTATGAGGGATTCTTGGAATGTTTCCCCACACAGCAGGGGATGATCGAGCTGTGGTTAGAATCACAGACTTTCTATTTTAGTTCAAGATGTTTATATTACATCACTTCAGTCTAAATATCATGATCTCAAAGATGTCTCAAGCAACTTAAAAGCCATAGTTTCTTTCCTCTCTGTCATTTTAATTCTGGTTCTCTCTCTTTTCCAGCATTCTTGAGATTAGGGAGAAATTCCAAGTATTCCATGTCAAGGAGTTTTTCTATCTGTGTGAATGTCATTTAACCCTGAAAAACACTGGTAAATGTACAAATAGTTAAAAAGCATGCTTTTGTACTTTTTCTGACGAGAAGCATGGAGTATTATGAATATAGTCTTAAAAACGTTCCATTAGTTAATCTGTTTGTCTTTGTTTAAAGGCCTGAAGCTGGAAAGTCAGTGAAATGGGTTTTTCATTGCGGTCTTCCTGTAAAGTCTTGATTGGTTCAATTAGTTAGTGCTCACATTAGTTTTTCTAATTCACTTAAGTATTGAATGAGTCCTTTTCTGGGGTTAATGCCACGTAAAGTCATTACAGCGAGCATGTCCAGATGGCATTAAGTGTGGTAATCTGTTTTTAATCCCAATTCCAATCCGTTACCTAAATGAAGGCCATGGGGGAAAAAATACAACAAATGAGACCTTCCTGGAATCAGTATGAGGGCCAGTGTGCGAGATGTCATTGCTGAAGAACCAGCACTGTGTTCACAATCCCATAATACATTCACATTATCCTGACGTAAGCCGTTGACTGCTATTTAATTACCATGACCTTCAGCATTCACACACCTCCACTCTATCTCAGAACCTTATTACTGCTGCTCCTGTTGTAGCGGCAGCTGAATGAGGGACGAGACGAGATGAATGGTAGTAATATTTACATCCAAAGGACCTCGGAGAATGAAAGACTGACTCACTGATGGTCTGAGGGTCAGAAGAACAGGGCCTTCATATCTCATCTCATCCCAAAAACATTCCTGTCTCTGTTGTGTATACTCCAGGAGGGGGGGGGAAGGGGTCATGGTAAACTGGCCAACTGAGATAAATGTTGTTTGACGTCATCCTCTTATTTATAGAAAGGTAATATTTGGGCATGGAAGTGCCTTTTCGTGTCAGACTCAAAGTACAAACACTCCACAAAAATACACACACACAAACACAGATGTGCCAACTTATATAAATGTGATGAGATGTGCTTAGAAGACATACAGGCAAATAGATAGACTTTTTTTAAATGAGGGTTATTGTTCATGATAAAATAAAATTTGCTACTATGTTTTGGGAGGGGAGAGGTCATTAGATCAGCATGCAAACATCACAGTGCATCTAACAAATACTGCATTGCTTTAAATTCAATTTAAAGGGTTAGTTCACCCAAAAACTAAAATTCTATCATTAATTACTCACCCTCATATCGTCCCAAACTCATAAGACCTTCGCTCATCTTCGGAACACAAATTAAGATATTTTTGATGAAATCCGAGAGCTCTCTGACTCCTCCATAGATAGCAATTTAACCACCACTGTCAAGGCCCAGAAAGGTACTAAAGGCATCGTTAAAATAGTCCACGTGACTACAGTGTTTCAACTTTAATTTAATGAAGCGACGAGAATACTTTTTGTGCGCAAAAACAAAACAAAAATAACAAATTTATTCAACAATCTCTTCTTTTCCCTGGCAATCTCCTACGCAGCTGACAGTAAACACAGTGCAGCGCTTCCGTGTTTACGTCCAAATGCCGGCTCAGTATTGGCCGATGCTGTACACGTGAGAAGCACGATGCATGTGTGTGATGCTGATGCAGGAGCCGGCCAATACTGAGTCGCCGTTCTGACGTAGTACACGGAAGCCTGCACTGTGCTTACTGTGTCAACTGTGTAGGAGACTGACATGGAAGAGAAGAGATTGTTGAATAAAGTCGCTTTTTTTGTTTTGTTTTTGTAACTTGCCTGTCTAATGAATTTTTTGGGATGTGTTCAGCATGCACACACTAACACACAAAATCAATATATAAGTAAATATTGCAGGCTTTCAGGAAAGAAATATAAAAAATACTGACATAACTGGGCCTGAAGAAAAAGCCCATAGATTCCTGCTGACACATACTTGAACCAATAATGTCCTTCTCAAAAGCAGGTTCTCCCTTTAATGCAGAGGTTAAAACACTTACATGAAAATTGTGTTTTTAGCCGTGGTGAACCGTTACCATGACTGGGAGTACTTGTGCTTAGTATGAGGATCTGCTGGTAGTTGTTCAGAGTGCAACAAGTCAGAGAGGTGAGTGCAACTGTACTGGAAGTTCTACAGAAACATGGAAAGACAGTTAACTATTAATACCAGTCCACAGACACACATGAGAACAAACAATCAAACAGCGGATCTTGTTTGAAAGTTAAATTTAAGTTATTTTTAGAGTAATGAGATCATGGGCTGAAATGCATGCTGAAAATAAATGATACTCCATTAGTTTCTCATTTGTTTATTATTCTCTGTTATTGTCTACTGAACATTCTTTTTCTATTTACTTGACCGCTGAGGCATGCTGCGCACGTGCGTGTGTGTGTGTGTGTGACCGCGAGTGTGCGTTGGTCAAATATGAGTGAAGAAGCAGATAGCTTTTAGTCAGTAGGGGGAGAAAACACTTCACCCTTCATTCAGACACATCCTGTTCTCTCTCTCACGCTGTGAATGTGCGCATCTACATGTGTGCGTGAGTGTTTTAAGCAGTTCATGTTACAGGGTAGGGTTCAGTATATTGCCAATAGTGGCAGTACTGGTGATCTACATAGCTTCAATGTGGGAGAAAAAGTGCTAAAAACATTTCTATCTCTTATCTTTTTTCCCCCTCTTTCTCTTTCTTTCTCTCCCTCCCTCCCTCCCTCCCCGCCTTCTTCCATCAATAAAAAATGAGGATTACGCACATCTTCCCCTCACAGTTCTCTTCTCTCCCTCATCTTTCTTCTTGACAAGATTTGCGCAGGGCAAACTGTTGAGCACCTCTCTCTTACACACACACGGAATTACATTTATAAAGACATGAAATGGCATGAAAACAGACTCTCAAAGTTTTTTCAAAAAGACTGACAGATACATTCATAGCCCCTCTCAGTGGCACTCAGGAAGACTGCAGCACACCTGCACACACATACCACGCACCCTCTTGATGATGTCTTGATGCTTTTGTTTGATGACCGAGCATCACTGTAGTGTGCTGGAGAGAGCTTGAGTGTTCCTTGTCTCTACAGATCCCATTTTCCATTAACTGCATGGTGCTATGCTCGCATGTCATCAGTGCGTCAGTCTTGCTAATATCTCCCACTTTAACCGAGGGCTTAGCGAATCGTTTCCTGAAAGTGTGCTCTATCCATAGGCCCAGGAATTAAACTTTTCCTGTGTAGTGGCATTAAAGTGTGGAATTGAACAGAGACAGTAAGCCTGTAGATATAAACTCATATTATGGTCTGTGGTACAGTGGAAGCTCACATGCAGGATGATGCAGGTTTGAGTCTGAACTGTTACAAAGTCCAGGCAGTTATGTTGGGGCTGCAGTGGGTTTTTTTTTTGCGCAGTCAAATTAATTGGTCACCAAATTAATTACCTACCAAATGGCCTGAACGGAAGTGGTGATAATTTTGATTTATCCCAGTGACTAGAGTCTTTTGAATCAATTCACCAAAAAGATTCATTCGATGATTGGCTCAGTGACATTTTTTTCAGATTACATGGTTATGCCAGTAGATTCCAGTAACTGAGCATATGTTACGTTATAAGTATGTTATGTTATGAGTAGGGCTGTCAACGTTAACGCGTTAACGCATGCGATTAATTCAAAATCCTTAACGCGTTAAAATAATTTGACGCATTTAACGCGAAAAAAATTACGGAAGCATGTGAAATTGCATCATAACGTAATTTACGTCACGGAGTTAGATGATGCTGATTATATCAGAGATGTCAGAGAGAATTATTCATTCCAGTGTCTGTTTCGCTTTAAAACACAAATTCTCTGTCATATTCTGTCATTGTATCTGAAGAGCGTGAGCCCTCCCGTATCGCGCTGCTCGTGTCTGAACGGAACGTTGAAACATCCCACCGCTGTATGGCCAGATGATATGAAAACTATTTTTCTCGGCTGGATAAAGCAAAGCAGCTTCTTGCTATGAAAGTTTTGATGGATGAGGATTGTAATCAAAGTAAAGATGATTGCGGTGACGTACAAAAGCACGCATGTGTCCGTTATATTGATGCGCAAACAAATCATGTATGAGCGCTCTCGATGCACTGATCGCACATTGTATTTATGCACAGACACATTTCAGTACATTCACGTTGTTTTCACACACATTCAGGATAATATTTGGATTTGTCCTGTGTTGCTGTGTACTTAGGTATTAGGGTGACCAGATTTCTCATGGTGGAATACGGGACGAGTGCGCAATATGACCATGATATAAGAAATTTTATTTTACAATATATATATATATATATATATATATATGTTATATATTGTTATATAAAAAGAAATTTACAAACAAATTACAAACAATACAACAAATACGAACAAAAAACAAAAACTTGTTTTTTCAGATATAGTAGGTTTATTTACCATGACAAATATTTAATTAGGCTACTGTCCCTTTAAGACCGAATCCATGGATTTAATATACTGACACATTTCCTGTTTTCACCCACCTGTTTACGTCCACTTAACCGACCATAACTGACTCTATTTATGTGAGATACTCCACACAATGGACATTTTGAAAAACTGTGTATATTTGACCATAGAGACAGAGCGACATGCGTCATAAAAACAACAATCCAACAGTCTCCATTGACTTTGTATTGCGTGAGGCTGCCTCCTTGTCTTTTCTGACTTATAACAAAAAACAGAACAATGTCTAAAAGCTGCTATGTGACAAGGTGTACAGAAAACAAGCTAAAAAAAAAAAAACCCAGAACCAAAACCCCAAAAGTTTTTATAAGCTGTCGACCCAAAAAACGAGCGTTTAAGGACTAAAAAGTGGATACCGGCGATTGAGACAGAGCGCGACATGTCACATTACACTGAGAACTACGCCCACTGGAGGGTAACGTAATCAGCGACAGGAAATATAATATATAAAACTGACATTTGGATATTTGACTTAACAGTGACAAAATGTTTACTGCACACGTAGGCTTACTGAGGCATACTGAGTGTCAGGATCCCAAAATTTACCCATCCTTCTTGCTGATGCTGCCTGTATCCACTTTTGTCTCCTTAAAGGCTTGCTTTTACGATTCGGTAGCTTATGAAAACTTAGTTCTGGGTTTTTTTAGCTTGTTTGCTGTACACCTTGTCACACAGCAGCTTTAAGGCATTGTTCTGTTTTTTGCTATAAGTCAGAAATGACAAGGAGGCAGCCTCACGCAATACAAAGTCAATGGAGACGGTGTGGGCGTGGCGTAAATGCGCTCTGTCTCTATTCAGGCGCAAGGAGAACTGATCGCGCGCTGTCTGAGAGAACTGGGATCGCGCGCAAGAAAGAGAGAGAGTGCGCGAGAGAGGCTTCTGTGTCATTCAGCGTGATTCCGCCTATCCCGCCTTCACTAATCGATAACGAATTGTGATTGAATGGTAATTTTGTTGTATGACGAATTGATTGGGCTGTTCTTGTGTGACAGAACACTACTACTACTACTCCTTCTATGATCACCCAGTTGAAAGATGAAATACGGGACAAAACATTTTTTTTTTTTTTTCTTAATAAGTCGGGACACTAAAAATAGAGCTGAAATACGGGACTGTCCCTGGAAAAACGGGACGTCTGGTCACCCTATTTAGTATATATGCAGGTCAAGGCGGTTGGTTTAGGTTTTTTTGGCATCTCCATGTGGTCCCGTTCAGTATGCAACTTGACTTGTCTAAAATGTAAACAAGCTCTTTGCTGTTGCACATACTATACACTGTGAATTATAAAACGTTTTTTTTGTTGTTGTTTTTGTTGTTGTTGTTTTTTTGCTGTGATTTTTTTTATGGGTGCTTTGGTGTCCATAAATGTATGAATTATATGAAATCATATCATTTAGTTATTTGGTGTCCTTTTTTGGAAATACATCTAAATTTACCTTGAAAAAAGCTGAAAAATACAGTTTTGTGAAAATCACACTTGAATCTGATGGTACTTTGCTGGATATAGGCAATGATGGCAAAATGGACGTGTTAAACAAGATAAATGGTGTATGCTTAATTTCACGATAAGTGTGCGATTAATGATTTAGTTAGTGATTCATTGACTCATAACTAGGGCTGTCAATAGATTAATTTTTTTAATCGTGATTAATCGCGCACCCTTAATCACGATTAAAAAATTAATCTATTGACAGCCCTAGTTATGAGTCAATGAATCACTGAATAAAAAGCATCATGTCATCAAAGACTTTACAAAGATGGTGCACTCGTATTACTATGAATGGGAAAATTGCAACTCACAATATGACAGATTAAGTCCCGTCTTCTAAATAAAAGAGCGAATTGGCAATTGGTAAAGTCATTGCATCACTGCAGCTGCCGTTATGCTCTGGTTGCTATAGAAACAGTCAGTGTTCTGAGACACGTGCTTAGGACTATGCATGCGCTTTGGCTGGTCCAGCTTGAAAAAAGCCTCTTTTTTTTGTCATAATTTGAGCATTTAGAAACCAAATTTAGGAGACAGTTGTCGTCAGATTTCACTGGTGATATCAAATATGAAATGTAATCGTAAGCTTGGTGAACATCTTTGGAGAATTTGATGTTTCGCCATTCAAAGAGCTGTACTTGCATTACAGAAATAGCTGCCTGAGAGGCATTTCAAAGATGGCCGCAGAGTGAAATGACTTGCCTGAAAGGGACTTTGAAGTCGTTCACAACCGGAACAAGTCTTATTATGCTTTCTTTCTTTTTTTTTTTTAAATGTTTGCCTAAAAATCTACTGAAAAACTTCTGTAGCATGTTTAATGTTGCAATGAAAAGTAGTGACAGATCTTTTCTTTTGAATTGTGACGAGTGTTATTGAAAAAGAAAAAAATGGGGTGGGGCATTGATTCTATCCAGCAGTTTTTGATTGGATTTTGTGATGTAGGTTTTGCTCTCAAAAGTGGAGGTAGATGAACATGAGCTTGCAGGGGTTTGGTTTAAGTGGATGAAATGTTTGGAGAAGTCCTGCATATGTCACCAGAGAGAAGTTTGTCGTTTCACCGGAAGATCAAGTTATGATATTTTGATTAAACATTACAAGGACAAAATAAATAAAAAAATAAATTAAAATCATACATACAGTATACAAAGATTAATTGTTCACAGGAAGATCTCCAATTTGCATTTAGAAAACAGATGAATCTTCATTTCAATTGCCAACTTCAAACATAAGTGTTTTCCTCACAAATGACAACTCTGTTAATAAATTTTCCTCTGAACTGAGCATGACTTTTATCAAGCTATACAATAAATCTGGGCTAAAATTAATAATGAGTTTCAATAACCTTCTAGTGCCACTGTAATGTCTTTGTCTTCAGTCACATTTACACATCTAAAATATGACTGGTTTGCACAATAGCCTTTGCAGGTTAGAAAACCCTTAAAAGCAGTAGCACACTTCAAACTAGAGCTCATTATCCTCAAAAGAGAGAGACGTCAGTGAACGAGAAACATGAATCAGTGAATGAAAATATACAAAAAAGATTAATTCAAAAGCACAATTACTGAACAACTCTCAGAAAGGTTGCCATTTAGTCCCAAGTATGGCTATCTTTAACAGCAGAGTTACTGAGATCACAATCCTGCCCTATCACTACCGTTTAACTGAGCAAGGTGTTTAACCTCTTGCTGCCTCAGGGAACTATTCATGCAATGAGTTCGCCATAAGTTAATTGGATAAAAAGTGTCTGCTAAATGGCAGGTAACAGTGCAGTGACCACAGATTTAAACCTCTAGTTAGCGTGACTAAAGACAGAGTGATGTACTACCCGGTCACACCTTCCTCTTTAGCAATGATTGATGGTGATAGGGGCAATTCTCTACACATCACAGCTCTCTCACCCACACTGGCCCGGCCCCTCCTCTCAGCAGCATAAGCAGCGGTTCAGACACATTAGCACTCAGCCTAATTGACTCTCTGAGATTATCGTTTCCTCGCAAACTTTATGGAATGAGTTATGATCAGGTCTCCAGACCTGAGGACAGGGCTTGATTAATCCCTGACACTCATTCATTTGGATGTATGTTTTCATCACCGCTCCCCGCCAAGCAGTCAAGCTCCACTCTGTTCGCCAGTGATAAATCAACACACCCCCGCCACCATGCTGAAAACACAGTGCTAGAAGCATCTCTCTCCTGCCTAAATCGACATATCCATAGCCTCTTCACTTCAAAATATTTTATTTACTTCCAGCTGTTAAATTATTTTATTATTGTGATCCGTCTAAAAGCAGGTTCATTTGTTTCTGATCAAGAGAGTGTCTGAGGTAGAGTGTCCAGAAGCCTGTTAGCAGTTGATTAGCTACATTTGAGTTTAGTCTTAACCTTCATATCACTTTTGACTGAGCAGGGGTGTTTCCTCAGAGAAGGCAAGCGAGGCAGTGCCTCCTAAAAAAAAACAATTGGTGAGAAAATAATCCATATTACAAAAACAATGCAAATATTAAAGCTGCAAGCAGCGATGAAAGGGCCCTCGCACCCGTGTCACCGCCACCCGGTGGCTTTAGAAAAACAGAGCACAGTGGGTAATATGCATTTAAGTATATAAATATAGGAGGACTACATCAGTCATTTGTATTTGCCACACTTCCCGCTACCAGTTGGTGGCGATATGACTATAACTAAATTTTGGCGTGTAGATGTCTTCAGGCTAGGGCACTTATCAAACATGTGAAGTTTGAGGCAGATTGGACATTGTATGCTTGTGTTACAACAACTTCCTGTTTCATGATGATAATAGCATGCTTTAGCACTCAGCTAAGTGTTGCTAGCATGTTTTAGAATGTTTGTAGCATGTTTAGTACTCAATTGCATATTTTAGTATGTTGCCAGTAGTTTTGTTTCATGTTTATCTTTCATGTCTTATTTTTGTAATTTCATGTCTCATTGTTATGTTTCCTATTTGCCATGTGCTCCCTTTTGCCATGTGTTTCCCTTGTTTGTGTCATGTGATCCTGCCATGTGCTCCCTTGTCATGTGTCCTATGTTGTCATTGGTTCATTGGTTTAGTTGTGCACAGGTGTGTTTTGTCTAGTCAGTGTGTATATATATATATATATATATATATATATATATATTGACCTTATGTTTCCTCAGTTTTTGTCAAGTATTGTCCCTGTACCGCTGTTGGTAAGCTCCATGTTTCGTTCATGTGTTTGCCAAGCCACTCCAGGGGAACCGGGCCATTGAGGATTATGTGGTGGAATTTTGTGAGTTGTGTTTTGCTTTGGACTTTAATGATGCTGCCCTCAAAGGCATTTTTCAAAATGGACTTAATGACTTTTTAAGTTACCTGATGCCAGAGAGCAATTTTCCTGGGACTTTAGGAAAGTACATTGATTATGCACTTTTGCTGGAAGGTTCAACTTTTACTGTAGGAATCATGGATGAGGGGCTCCACAATCCCGCAGCACACACCACAGCCAGCACACCAGAGCCTCTTCACATCATGGCCGCCACACCAGAGAGTCTCCACACCCCGATCGTCATGTCAGGAGTTATCCACACCAATGACTGCCCAGCCAGAGCCTGTTCACATCATGCCTGCCCAGCCAGAGCCTGTTCACATAATGCCTGCCAAGCCAGAGCCTGTTCACGTCATGTCTGTCACGCCAGGGCCTGTTCACGTTATGCCAGGCAGGTCAGTGGCCTGAACTGCCTGCATCCTCCATGGCTCCCTGAACTGCCAGCACTGCCCTGGAGGTGTCCTAGCCCAGGTCCACCCATGCTCCACGGCCCAGGTCTGCACATGCCTTATGACCCAGGCCCGCCTCTGCCATGCCCTAGTCCATGTCCTGTTCCCCTGCACGGGCCTGGCCCACAATCTCTTCCCCAAGACCGCTTCCACTCCACCACCTTCCTGCACTTTGTATAGTTTTGGTTTTGTTGGGCATCGGGAGCCGCCCATAGAGGGGGGGATGTGTCACGTATAGTTTTGGATTTGTTTCATGTTTATGTTTTATATCTTATTTTTGTAGTTTAATGTCCCATCGTTATGTTTCCTGTTTGCCATGTGCTCCCTTTTGCCATGTGTTTCCCTTGTTTGTGTCATGTGATCCTGCCATGTGCTCCCTTGTCATGTGTCCTATGTTGTCACTGGTTCATTGGTTTGATTGTGCATAGGTGTGTCTTGTCTAGTCATTAGTCCCTGTGTATGTACTGACCTCATGTTTCCTCAGTCTTTGTCAAGTATTGTCCCTGTACCGCTGTTGGTAAGCTCCATGTTTCGTTCATGTGTTTGCCACGCCATGCCAAGCCAAGCCAAGGTGAGCCAAGTCTATGTTATGTTATGTTATGTTATGTTTATGTTTGATGGAAATAAATCTGCTCTTGGGTTCTCCAAGACTTGCCTACAGTGGATCAGTTACAGTATACCCGAGTTACAACAACTTCCTGTTTCATGGCGAAACATCGAATTTTGTCAGATCACCATGGACACATTCTTCAGCGAAAACTCACGATCATCGCAATTTAACGTCACAAAGGCCTTTAGATTAGACTGACCAAATATGATGTTTATCTGATAAAATCTCTCGGAGGTAAAGTACAACGTCTGGAAATGGCAAAAACTGCAAACATTTTGCAGAGAAAATTCAAAATATTTCACTTCCTGTTGGGTTTTCAGATTTTGCTCCCAGGGACTTTTTTGTGGGTACTGGGCTGATACATGTGTCTACCGAATTTCGTACTTGTGTGCGAAACGTAGCGCGAAGGGAGCTTAATTGAAATTTTGTAGGTGGTGCTATCGAGCCATTTTGCCACACCTAATTCTGAAACCTATATCAGACATAAATTTTCACCACTTCTGACACGTGTGTAAAGTTTCATGAGTTTTCGAGCATGTTTAGGCCTCCAAAAATGTGATTCATTTCGGAGAAGAAGAATAATTGACTCGGTCTGGCGGAAGCTAGATATTTTACTTCATAACCTGTTAAATATATATTTTTTTTACACAAATGCATCGCTTCCCTTCAGAAGGCCTTTATTAACCCTCCAGAGCTGTGTGAAGTACGTTTATGATAGATGGATGTGGATGGAGGCACTTCTTCAGCTTCATACACGTTGGCCCCACTCACTGCCATTATAAAGCTTGGATGTGTCAAGATATTTATTAATATACCTCAGATTGTGTTCATCAGAAAGAAGAAAGTCATATACACCTAGGATGGCTTGAGGGTGAGTAAAGCTTGGGGTAATTTTCATTTGAAAGTGAACTAATCCTTTAAGTAAACAACTCACCCACTCAGATATGGTCTGAAAATAAGTTGACTATTAAAAAGAACAGCTTAACATCAGTTCACAAATAAAATATATTGTTTAAATTATACTGCCTTTAGTTGTTGTTTTTTTTTTTTGTTTTTTTTTTTGTTTTTTTGATGTAACGTAATGTTTATTTAACCTGGAAAATCTGACAACATTAAGTGTAACTGGGACATGAATTTACATTTGATTAATTAAAAAAAGTGAGGACTTTGTCTCCTCATTTCAGAACACCACTGCACACCACTGTGACTGAGGTACATCACCATAGTAACATATGCTACATGTTCTGGATAACAGATCATACTGCAAATGACAAATGTGTGCAGCTGGTCATATGGGCATATGTATCTGCATCAAGTCAAGTTAAATTTATTTGTATAGTGCTTTTTTTACAATACACAATGCAGCTTTACATAAAGTCATGATGGTAATATTTATAACATTTTTATATCTTCATGCCTTATAGTTGCATTTAGCAGACTAGAGCTGGGCAATATTATAGTTTACATTTTTCAACAATACAAGCAATCAAGCAGTTAAGATATGCTATAATATATCGTCAAGTATACTGTATGATTCATCACAGTTAATAATTTCTGTACAAATTCATGTATCAAAAAGTCTTTATATCAAAAAATTCTGTGGTAGCAATTGTGTTGCTTATTTCTGTAAATATGTTTAAACTATATTGGTAATATTTTATTTTGATAGTCCACTTTAGACATTCTACTAACTATAAGTAACTACATGTCAGCTAAGTCTCTTTAAAGTATTTGTAGAGAATTTGTAGACTGACTTCTAGATATCTGCTAACACTTTATTTTAATGCTCCCCCAACAGATATTCTACTGACTAAGCAACTTTGCATCTACATGCCAACCTATTCTACTAACCCGAACCCATAACACCTAAGCCTAAAATAACAATCTGCTACAGCCTACTAATACTCTAATAAGAGTTAGTTGGCATGTATTTGCAAAGTTACTTATAGTTAGTAGAATATCTGAAGTGGACCATTAAAATAAAGTCTAACCACTCTATTTTGGGGACGATCACTTGTACTTCAGCTGAAAGTAAATAACTCTGCCTCTTTCCATGTTTCAAGCAATTGGCTGTTTGCAGCAAACGTCACACTTTTATGTGCATGAGCTCCAGATATTATAATTAATTTTCAAACTGAGCATCTACAACAGTGTTGAGAGTTGTGATAATAAATTTACCCAGACTAAATTGGACTTCATTTGTTTGGCTTTGTTAATTTTAGAGTCAAGTAATACAAGAACACCTTACCTCACTATACCTATTAGTGTATGCTATTATTCCACAACCATGAGAATCATATTTCTTCTATTTGATTAAATCTAGATGGCAGTATAATAAATATCACAAAACTGTTTGTCCTAATGTTTTGTCCTGAGAAAGAGAGCTGAGTTTTCATAGAGTTAGAACTATTGCTAGTAATCACTGGTATCATGCACAACACACAATACTCGATAGACACACAGCCTAAAATAGAAACAGATCTTTGTCATCATCTTCAGTCCATCATCTCTCAGTTCATCCCTTACTCCCTATGAGAGATCGGAACAGTGGCCGCACAAATATCATGAGAGATCATTCATCAGCGTACAGTAAATGAAGTGCAGGAGAAAAATGTGGTTCATCTTCACTAAATACTTAAGTTATAAAAGGGCGTGTGACTCATTGTTTCTATGGGTGTTATGTCTGCTATTCCTCCTCTCATTATTGATTTAAATCACGGGTGGCCCGGTTCCTGTGTGCAAAATTACAGTGTGACTATATATAGGAAACAGGGTTACATGTAACATTTTTGCCACACAGACAGACATTTTTTTTGTATTTTGCTTGTTTATAGACACACTCAGCCTACAGCATTTTCTTTTTTCCAGCATTTTAATTGTCATGATGTTTGAAGTAACTCAAAGTGAATATGTGATTTGTCAATTGATTTTTTCCCCCTTCCAGGCTATGAATAAAACCTTTTAATTATTGATGTGCTGATGTCAGCAGTCCATTTGAATGTTGTATGTGGTGCAGACCTCTTTCTCCAGGCTGGTTCTTCCCTTTCCCTCCCTCAATTTTTCTCCCACCCCGTGACATGGTAACAGAGTGCTGGAGAGATGGAGAGGAAGAAAACAAAGTCAAAATGACAATTACAAATAGACGACAAAAGCTATACTGAGGATAAAAAAGAGAATTGGAAAGAAGGAGAGAAGCAGATGGAGAGAAGAGGAATGGGCTGAGAGTGAAAGAGCGAGGGAGAGAAAGAGAGCAAGCAAGCCATTAATGGAACTTGGAGTGCTGTGATGTTGCAGATTGCTTGCGGAGATATCTCAGCCAATGAGAGCACAGCACCTGAAAAAATGGGAGGAGCATAAGTCCATTCACAAAGTCAGCAGCAGCTCAAATAAAGGCAAAGAGGTAGAGAGCTATCTGGTGCATTCTGTGTGCTCCATCCTCGAATACAGCTATATAATGCCTCTAATGGCAGCCTGACAAACATTTATACACAAGCAAGGAGATGAATAGAGACATTTCATATTTTCAATGAGGGAAAAATGCTGCAGAATGCTATAAAAAAATATGTGAAGTGATTCCATACATGTTAAACCAAGAAATACGTTCTATTCAATATTATAAACTCTGTCCTTAACCTAAACAATGAATATAAAGAGAAGATATAATTGAACAATGGAGATTCATTCATTGCACAAAGGCAAAAAATACTAATATAACTTTTTTTTAAATGAAAAATTCTGCAGGTATACACAAATATGTGCACACATTTGTGCACTGAGGAGAAATCTTGTGCCCATAGAGACCATAATTGACAGCTTGAAGGGGGATAAACTAAAATCTTCCAAGATTAGTCTGTGGTCAAAAATAAATCATTGAGTTTGGATTTAGCTATTAGATGTTAGTCACATCAGGTCAGCAAACAGGGGAGGGAAGTGTGTGATTCACAGTCACGCATTTCTCCAAATGCATTCTTTTAAAACTAAAAGCAAACAGGCCGATGCCAGCTATTCGCTACTCCCTCCCCTCTGCTTGAAATACACACCGTTAAACTATTCCTGGATCCGAGTCACCACCAAATTTATATCCACCTGGGTGAAAATAGATTCTTCAAAAATAGAGTGTGTATTGCGTAGGTTCATTTTCAACTTTGCTTGGTGCAGACACACTTTCCATCTTTTCTTTTTTTTTTTTTGACTTTCCTTTTTTCAGTGCTGCAGGGGGAATATGTGTCAGATCCTCTTCCTGCCAATGAGAGAATCCAACAAAGCTTTGCTCTACTGTCTTTTCATCCTCCCACTAAAAAGATGAATGAACGTGTGTTATTTCTGCTCGCCTCGTCCTCCTGTTAACTATATGTTTCCAGAAGAGGCTCTTAATCATAATCTAACCTGTATCATGCCTGCAACCTTAGTACTGCAGATGTGTGAAATTATAATAAATTATGGGTCGTGTGCCATTCTGAACTGAGAATGCCTTTTAAATTCTTATTTAGTTTTTAAAATTGATTTGAATTTGAAGGGAATTCAGAATTGGAATTCAAATTTGAATATTAAGGAAGTCAAAGTAAAATGAATTTAAATTAAATAAAAAATCTGTAACTTTTAAATGTAATTAAAGAAAAGTTTGACAAGATAAAGCCTTGCCAACTATGTCCCCTATATGTATAGATAACAAATGGAAAATGGCAATTTTCACCCGCATGAGGCACTGGGCTGCCAGATGTCATGTGAAAAATTTAACGCACAGGCTTTGAATGCCTAGGTCATTTCATTCCCACCAAGAAGCCACAGACCACTACTGTACCACGTCACTGACCACAATGCTGATCTAATCAGGGGAAGTGAGGGGGGACGATGCTAAACAGAGTGCTGTGTCTTCAAGATACAGACTGAAAAGGTGACGGATACTAGGTCTGTCAGTGTGGCAGAGCCAGTGACATACGGCCATTGGTGGTTCTCCTGAATAATTAAATGGATGAAACATTAGGATGCAATGTTGCACGATCAGCTCTCCTTGCAAAAGCTTGAGGTAGACTAAGAGAGGAAGGGAGAAAAAGAAAGGATCAGAGTGAGAGAAAGAAAGATATAACTTGCTCCTCACTGTCCTCAAACAAACAACAGCTTAAACTACAAGTTCCTATGAAGCTCATGGAAAATTTTAGTGTTAATATTTGAAACCTGACTTCTCATGTTACATGTCACTGGCTATGTTTCCATCCACCTATTGATCCACATTTTGGGATCAAAATGCTCATTAATTCTAAAGATGCTCATAAATTCTAAAAATGCACATAAAAAACGTATGCGCTCAATTCAGGCAGATACTTTTTTTTTTTTTATCTGATAAGCAGACGTGCATTAACTTTGGTGGAAACACATTTTCCAAATAAATCCCTCAATGCGCAACAAAAAAACTCACATGACTTCGCCTCAACAGTGGATGTGATTGGATAACTGGATTAACCAGCGGACCAACTTCATTGCACAGCATCATCAAATGTTGGTTTGATCATTCCGAAATGTCTGCCAAAGTCTGCCATGAGAATGATTAGGTATAATGACCTCCCAGAAGCATTTTACACGAATGCATTCCTAAATGCCAGGTGTCTGAATGCAAGATAACATGTCAGTGTTTATTGCGTTTCGTCTGCACACTCTGTCATTTATGATGCTGGAAAATCAAAATTTGCACAAAAGTTAAAGGAACATGCCACTATTTTTGAAAATAGGCTCATTTTCCAACTCCCCTAGAGTTAAACAGTTGAATTTTACTGTTTTCGAATCCATTCAGCCAATCTCCGGGTCTGGTGGTAGCACTTTTAGCTGCAGCTTAGCATAGATCATTGAATCTGATTAGACCGTTAGCATCTCGCTCAAAAATGACCAAAGAGTTTCGATATTTTTCCTATTTAAAACTTGACTCTTCTTCCGGCGTAATAATCAAGGAACTTTGCTGCCGTACCATGGGTGCAGCAGGCACAATGATATTACGCAGCGCCTGAAAATAGTCCCAGGCTAGGTAAGTTACCCATGGTACGGCAGCAAAGTTCCTTGATTATTACGCCGGAATGAGAGTATAGTTCCTAGCCCTATTGGCCTAGAAAATCGCAACTTTTCATTTTCCGTCGGTAATAGAACACGATGTAACTATAGAAGAGTCAAGTTTTAAATAGGAAAAATATCGAAACTCTTTGGTCATTTTTGAGCGAGATGCTAACGGTCTAATCAGATTCAATGATCTATGCTAAGCTGCAGCTAAAACTGCTACCGCCAGACCCAGAGATCGGCTGAATGGATTCGAAAACTGTAAAACTCAACTGTTTAACTCTATGGGAGTTGGAAAATGAGCCTATTTTCAAAAATAGTGGCATGTTCCCTTAAATTCGCAACTTTGGATGGAAGCATAGCTAGTGTCATTGAATACAACAACAAATCTAAGAATTATTCAACACCACTTCCAGAAAAACCTGAAAAAAGTAACTTCTGTTTTTTGTTATAGTCTGTATCTCTTCTGCTGAACACTTGCTTCATTATTTATCCTTGCATTCTAGGTTTGGACTTGCAGGCATATCTGGAAAAGCATGCTTCAAATATTTCAGATATTCAAGTGCAAGTTTGGTGTCACTGCATACATGACCCAACAGCTGAAGGCCCACTCTGTGAGACAGGCTAAAATGAAGAAAAAGAAAGAGTGTGTGTGAAAAGGACATTTGTCTATCTGTCTGTCTATCTGTCTGTCTGTCTCTCTCTCTCTCTCTCTCTCTCTATCTTTCTATCTATCTGTCTCATTTTTCTGTTGACATTCCTGATTATTAATGACATGATAAAAGACAGCAGAAGATCTATTAAGTTGCATTTACATGGCAAAACTTAATGCACATGCATTTATTTTGACAAATCAGATATATACCACAACTTTTTGTATTTGCTTAAAACAAATTACTGACCTTTTACATTAAAACCCTTTCATACATAAGTTTAAAATATTCTGGCTGAGCCCCCAGCTTGAGTTTTTCATGGCGACCGTTATTAAAACGTATCACTTTATTGTTTCCATGGTGACGCGTCATTGCTTGTTACGTGACACACCGCAGCCACTGATGATCTGCTTTTATTTCATTTTTCCTTTTTTTATTCAAAATATTCACAAATTTGTTAACTATAGCATGAAATATCTGATATTCCGATTGTTAAATATTTGCAAGTGGATGTGTTTTGCTGTTTAAACACCTTTATAGCGATTGCGTTAGTTGAACTATACGCGCCATGTTAGTTTGCGCCGCAGTACAGAGAATCGGATCTGTTGGATTTACAACACATGAATTCATCCACTTCTCCCGAAATACATGAAAGTAAGTGAGCTGGTGAACTGGGAGAAGAATAGAGTAAACTTTAAAGTTACTTACACAATGTGCATCTGATGTGAATAATTATTATGGAAAGGATTATTATTGCTGCTTCTATAGACATCAGTGTGTATTTTACAAACTCTAAATGTATTGTTTTGTTAGTACTTATGTGTATTTAAATGTCTGAAACCTAAAATAAACATTATGTCGTTGAAAACACTGCATATTTGTGATTGTCAAAAGGCTGGTATTTTTACATATTTTACTATCAACTTTGTATCAAAGTAGCAGTACGGTTTTTTTTTTATCACCTCAATTTATTAATTAATTTATTAATTTTAATAAATTAAATTCGTAATTTTCAATGGCTATTACAGTATATAGCTACGTTATTTAGATGTGATCATGTACATTACTAAATTGCACTCTCCTTCCAGCTATGGACTAACCATCTGACATATAATAGTGGTGGAGGATAACTCTCCCTGCTAATCATATGCAATTTAACACAGACTACACAGGAAATACCCCGTAGGGTTACCGATTTAGTGAAGCAAATTTGTCTGCTGGGCCTGGGAATAGCTCTCATAAACAGTCTAATTTGTACCAATGGTTCTGAGAAAACAAGGAGATGGAGACATCTTAGACACAGTCCATCAGCTACGTTTAAAATATCCTCAAATAGATGGAACATAAATAAAGACCATTTTCACAGTCATACATTCTTTTACAACAATATTAGATTAGTGAGAGCAGCCCACAAAATGAGGAGAGAATATTTGCCACCCCATCTGAAGTTCTTTTCTAATTTTACTTAAACTCTGAACTGATATCTGAAGAGAATAAATATATAAGACAGAGAAAAATACTCTTAAAAGGTCACATGGATCCATTCTGCACTACCTTTGTTGAAAAAGTTTTTGAACAAGGTAATCAGCTCTATTTTGAGTCAAGGTGTTCAATTCAATGAGTTGGCAGGTGTGTCGTTCCTTTAAAAACAAACACAAACTTTAGATGTTTTCATAGTGGATTAAGCTTTTCACATCACAAGAGATTTCTGTGGACCTCAGAGTGTTTGATGTTCATGACTTCAGGCTCCATGAATTTAGAGTTAAGCAGATGTTTAACAATGTCCTTTCTCTAATCAAGAATTTTTGTCAATCACTTCAAGAGCAAAGCATATAACACTTCAAATGTGAGGTATTCATAAGTTTAACTATAAGAACAACACTGAACAAGAGTGATGTGAATAGGACGATGTCATAGAGGGAATCATCTTTCACAGTGAGAAATCATCACCGTGAGCATTGCCAGTTGTCTTGTTGGCCAAAAGCCACCCAGATGCTTCCAACAGCTATTGGAAGAATGTGCTGCAGATGTGTGAAATTACAGAGGACGTTTCTAACTTTAATTATAAAACTGAAACATGCCATTCCAAAAAAAAAAAAAAAAAAAAAATCTGGTTGTCACTTAATTTTTTTTTTTTTTTTTTTTATCTACAATCAGTTGTTAGTCAGTTGGAAAGTCAGTCAAATTCTTGTCAACGTTGTTCTGGCACACACTTGATCACACATTTATTGTGACACAGCCCAAAAATATCAATACATATTTTGTGAGAAGAGTCAAAATACTTCCAAGATATACAGTTTTCATAATCCAATTGTTATTGAAGTGTTTCATAAATTAATATTAAAACCAAATGGATATTAACTGAAATACTACATAAAGTATTTGTACAAAAAGTATCTGTTACACCACAAAACCATAACTATTTAATTAAAAAAAGCTAAAAGGTGATTAAAATGGTGAAAAAGTCACAGCACCAACTGTACAACTGGACTTCTCATTATACATGTGCATTAGTATATAAATCTAAACTGAAAACCTAAACGGAAAGAGTAAAAAAAGTTACTGTCCGTATTAATTTAGAGTAATTCTATAGGGATTACAAATCTTTAAAAGATAAATTCAACCATAAAAGAAAATTCTGTCATCCTTTACTAACCCTCATGTCATTCTTTGTGCATCCAGATGAGTTGCACATACAGTAGTTCATGTTGAAAACAGTTCAATTCTATTGGTTCTCATATCTTGTAACTGGATGCAACATGTCAAATACTGTACATGTACAGGCACAAAATGAGATTTGATAACTACAATGACATATTCCTATAGCTCAACAGGTAGAACATAATTTGTACCTTGAACATATTCTAAAGCTGCAGTGACACTAGACTTTGCTTACTAAATTTCAGTGAAAGAGAGAAAGTCATACTGGTTTGGAACAACATGAGGGTGTGTAAATGATGACAGAATTCTCATTTTGGGGTGAACTATTCCTTTATTGGCCATTAAAACATGCTACTAAAACTAAATTGTTTTAATGTGTGATAAGGGTCAACCGACCACATGCTCACAAGAAATGAGTGCAAGTTTCAAAAGTTATCACTGTAAAGGTAACGATCACTCTGTTTAGCAGAGGATTCCCAGATAAGGTTAACGAAGATGCTAATATCCCTCCTCGCTATTCTCTCACCCTGACAGAGGACACGACGTCTCAATCAAAAGATGGAGACAGATGAGTAGCTGAACGTGGGAATGAGAGAACAGAAGGAGAGGGGCGTTCATGAAAGCAATCCATTCACAAAGCCGCCTTGAAGGACAAATCAGCAAGGAGCATCGGAAGCAAAACTGTGTCTAATCCTGCTTTAGGCCTTCTCGCTCCTCTCCCCCATATCACATTCATTATTGATAATCAATGGCTAGCTGGGAGGTCATTGTCTGGGGGCTGTGTGTGTAGGGAACCTAGTCTGAATGTGAGCATACGCATCAGAAAAAGGAGGGGCGATGAGTTGAGGTTTATGTGTCTTCTCTTTGAAACAAGTTTAAAATGTTAATGTTAATGATGGGTGAGTCATGATTACCCCCATACTCCCCAATCCAGCCCTTAATCAAAAGCAAGTCTTAATGAGCTGAGTTTCTGTGCCAAGCAGCTCTCTGGTCAAACCATGGCTTAATTGTTACCTAAACAGCTTTATCCACATTATATTTGGCAGAGATGGAGGAGAGAGATCAAGTTAATTCAGACACCCCACATGAGAAAATCAGTGGCTCACAAGCCATTGCTGACGCAGTTTTTACGTGGGCCTGTGTTAGATCACAGGCCTGAGGGCACTCTAATGGCTCTTGCCTTGGTCAATCAGACGGGATTAATATAACCTTCACAAAGTTCAAGTGTAGTTTTAGGGCAAATCGGCCAACATGGCTACTTATCCAAGGATGTCATTTTCTTTCATACAAAGGTACAAACACTTTATAGGTGCCTTCATTCCAGCTGTTTAAACATAAGTATAAATATAAGGGTCAATGACATTTAAGACATGAGTAAAAAGGAAAGGAAACATCTTCGAAAAAAAAAACTAGTTCAGAACACACGTACCAAATTTTTAGTAATGTTTTCTTTGTATTCCAGTTGAAATAATATGATTTTGAAAAACAGTTTTCAAGAAAAGTAAATAAAATTAAATACATATGACATCTTAATTTATTTCCAAAAAAAAAAAAATATATATATATATAAATTTAAGTATTTAAAAAAAAAAAAAAAAAGATAAAAAGACTGATATTTTAAAAATGTCATGAATTGATTCATAAATAGGGATGCACTGATACCATTTTTTAAGGACCGAGTACGAGTACCGATACTTTTTTCTAGTACTCGCCGATACCGATACCGATGCCTATACATTTATTAATTTCTCTCTCTCTCTCTATTTTTTTTTTTTTTTTTTTGGTGATGTTGCAGTTTTCCAAGCACAACACAGTGAGACTAGTGTCCAATAACTTTTAAAAGGGCATAATTACCAATAGGCTATATATAATTGTTGTTATATAAAAGGAAATTTACAAACAATACAACAGATACTATAGAGATAAAATAAACTTGTTTTTCAGATACAGTAGGTTTATTTACCATGTATACATTTATTTAACATATTTTATTTTGTTTTATTAACATTAATGACAAATATAGGCTAAGGTCCCTTTAAGACCGAATCTATGGATACTGACACATCCTGTTTTCACCCAAATGTTTACGTCCACTTAAGCCATAACCGACTGTATTTACGTGAGATACTCCACACGATGGACATTTTGACAACTGTGTGTGCATTTGACCATTCAGGCGCGAGGAGAAACGATCGCGCGCTGTCTGAGAGAACTGGGATCGCGCGCAAGAAAGAGAGAGAGCGTGCGAGAGAGAGAGCGCTTCTGGTCTGTGTCATTCAGCGCGATTCCGCCTATCCAGCCTTCACTAATCGATAACGAATTGTGATTGAAAGCATGCAGTTCGCAATGTGTGGGTTGTCATCATTAATTTTTAAGTATTTCCACACCTCTGAGGCTGACATTGTTTCTGCTGCTGCCGTCGGTGTCTCTGTGCACGGAAAATTCTGTCAGTTACGTCATGTGAGGTATCGGTCTTTGGTATCGGGGGTATTTTTACTAGTACGAGTACAAGTACATGAGCTATTTATAAATATCAATAAGTGTTGCGGCACCTCATGACATTTTACAACTTGAAGTAACCTTGCCTTGTCACGAAAAAGGTAAAATTCATTGACTTTGATTTGGCAAATGATTTTCAAATAATAAGCAGTAAAGCAGACGTGTTAAAATGTTAAGAAATAAAAGATTATTACAATTAAAAATATGCTCATCATAGAGGACATTCATACATTCAAGTCGCTGTATCTATTAATTGCATTTTTATGTATCTTTAAATAAGTTAACAGATAAAACAAAAAATGGGCCTCATGATATTGAACGCAAAATCAAGCCAAGAGAGAAGGAAAAGAGGACTTTGACAAAAGGAATATGGTAAAGGAATAAGCAGGTGAGACAGCTGTGGACTCAGGTCATGAGCAGCACCTGATAGAAATAGTCAACGTCATATATGACAGAATTTATAAGCTGCTCAGGCCTCAATATAAACCACATTAGTTAACGACAAATGATGCATTATTTTATGCGAAAACATGAATCATACATTTGTTGCTACAAGAAAGTGGGCTTCGAGTTTCAGACTTAGCAAAATGTAAAGGGTAATGATTCTTTCCTAAGGAACTGGGTTTTAAGGGATTCTTTGTAAACAGCTTTATGCTCACAGCTGAAAAACAAGCTGTGTGAACACAAAACCATAAGAGCAGGTTGAATGTTTCATTTGCCATTCATAGTCGACACCCCCAGCTGTGAAACAACAGGTGGTCAGTCAAGAATTAATATGTGATTACTAATGAAATGTGACTCATTCCTCCAAAGCTGCTCGCAAAGTAACTTTTAAACCATCTCCCACATGAATTTAAACTGTTTCCTCAAATGTTCTCTCCCTAAAAGTCTCACATAATGAACTACACAGAGAGGAATCACAGGGGTCCAATTTTCAAAGCATTAAATTGGATGCCGCTGACATTGTGTGTTTGTGGTCTTTCCTGTAGCTTATTGCAAGGGATGTAAACATCTCATTCACAGTATTCAATTCCCACAGTAAAGAGATGCTTTGAGTGCCTATCGTCAACCTTGTTATTTATATTTTTTTTTATTGTTTGTGTGATTTTTTTCCCCCACCCTTTTATCTCCTTCTGTTTAGCAGAAAAGGTTGAATGAGCCATTCATGGGCCTGGCCGGCTTTATTGAGACACCTATTTGTGAGTAATAGCCTCTGTCACAGGGGTGAGAGCCGGCGCACTGCACTGACAGGATCATTGAGCTGTTGGGGCAATTTGTCCCACGATGCTGCGCTTTTATCTGGAGATTGTTGGCCATGGTGGGGAGAGAAAAATGAGGGGGAAAGCAAGAGAGAGAGAGATGTACTGTAGCAGAAAAGAGCGCTTTCTGGATAAGGCCCTGCAAAGTACAGGAGGTATAAAAGGAAGTTTAACTTTCTATTTTGAAACTATGACTGGATGCCTGATGAATCATCACATGTAACAATCGTATATGTATAAATACAGATGCATAACGAGGGACAACGACCATCTGCTGGTTCTGTACATTTCCATTGCCATATATCACACACTGGAATGTCAAGTTTGTTCATGGATCATCACTGCTCTCTAAAAGTGGTGGTGTCCTAAGCTGAGAGATGTCGTAAAATCTTCTCATAAGAGCTCATTCGTACATCACTCAGTGCATTTCTATAAGTGCTTTCCTGCCACCGTAGACTCTGTGGAGTGCTGCAGAGGACAGACCCATTTCTGTGGCCTGTCTTAAGGAATTGTGATGAATATGATGGTGCTCTTTAGAATTCTAAGCCTTAATGCACTGCCCAGAAGAGGAGCTGATGGGGGCCGCTAGACTGAAAATGAGTAAAAAATGTGAGGGCAGAACTGCTTTATATAGGACAGATCCTGCTGGTAAAGCAAGATCAATAGTAGTGCGCAGGTGGCTCAAGGTTGCCACGAACACAATGCATTCGGTTTGATGTTTTTAATGTTGGTGTGGGAGCACCATTCACATGTTCGTTTATTTTCACATATAGTCAACATTTTGGTTAGGGATGCACAACCAATGATTTTATTGTTTCTGCCTATTTTAAGATTTAGATCATCATCTGGTACTAAAAGGAATAGTTATATATTATGGCAAAGATTTAAAGGCAGGGCTCCAGATTAATATTTGAGAACAGTTCTACAGATGGTGCACCAGTTGTTAATGCGTTAAGGATTTTTTAATTAATCGCACGCGTTAACACTTTCAGGTTGACATAGATATATATATTAGGTGTAACGGTACATGTATTGTGCATGAAGTCACATGACAAATACAGTCGGTCACTTGAGATCTACACTCCAATCCAGAAGGGGGTGCATGCAGTAATGCAATGCTGTTTGCTACCAGTAAAAAGCGCAGAAGAAGAAGAGACGATCAATCGGTATGTTTACATGTCATCTTTCAACCAGTGTTTCATCCGCAGAAAGACATCAATAAAACAGCTTGAGAATAATATCTCACCTGGCATTACATTTACCTCAGGCATTTAGTGTCAACAGCATGTTAGTTCACTAGAGAAATTAACTCTAGAGAGGAGCGTTTCATATATGCACTATATTAGCCTATTCATTATATTTACTTAACCTGTTAGTAATGTCTTGATTATTTAATGTATGTTTCACAAGTTCGCCTGCCCATTCAGTCTGACTAAAGGTTATGTGCATTTGGTGTGCTGTCCAAGGGGAGAGCTCAGAGCTTGGAATGAGGAGCAGCATGATTCAAAACGACTGACCGAGCAGGCCCATGTAGCCTCCGACGGGAGCAGCTCACAACGTTGGAAGAGGTGCCCTACCAGCCAATGGCAGGGTGAAAGATATTTGAAACGCCCGGCCGGGAGACCTCTCGCAGCATTCACCAGGAGGTCAATACTCATGGCATCGGACGGGTAAACCTCACTGCACAGAGAAAGAGAAAACATGGACTCTTGACTAGGAGGGCTCTCGCAGCATCCGATGGGAGATCAATACTCATGGCATCGGGCGGGTAAGCCTCACCGGACGGAGAAAGAGAAAACGTGGATGCTCGACCGAGAGGGCTCTCGCAGCATCTGACGGGAGATCAATACTCATGGGATCGGACGGGTAAACCTTGCTGGACGGAGAAAGGGAAAACATGGGAGCTCGACCGGGAGGTCTCTCGCAGCATCCAATGGGAGTTCAATACTCATGGCATTGGACAGGTAAGCCTCGCTGGATGGAGAAAGAGAAAACTTTCTTTTTTTAGCAGATGCAGGTTTTGGAACCGGTTGGTCCTGATGTAGCTTTGGAAAGCGTCTGAAGACCATCTTCAGAAAGCTTGGATCTGCTGCTGGGGGAGTCCTTTTTGAGCTGCTGAGGTTACTACCCCAATGCAAAAAGAGTGACTGAAGAAATGTTTCGGGATGTCTGATTGTCGGAGAATGGATTTGAGGTGTTTTTGGAACCAAAACCATGTAACAGGTTTGTTGGAGTCATCTATGAATAGAGGTTCAAAAGGGGATTTAGCCGGAGAGCTTCTAAACTGGAGGTAAGTAAAAATGGATTGGTATGATCGGAAGAGTTCACGCCAGGAGTAGTTCATGGTGTCTGATGGGTGAGCCCTAGCGGCCGATGGACGGGGTACAGCGTGATTTGAAACGACCGACCGGGAGAGCCCACGTAGCCTCCACGTAGCCTCAGCTCATGGCGTCGGGCAAGTGGGCCCTACTGGCTGACGGTGGGGTGGACAAAATTTGAAGCGCCCGGGCGGGAGAGCTCTCACAGCATCCAATGGGAGTTCAATACTCACAGCACCGAATGGGTAAGCCTCACCGGTAGTTGACTGCTGCACATGGGCACAATGAGCGGAGGAGATAGAACTGCTGCAGCTGTGAAAGCGAGGTTACACAGAGAAATGGAGCTCCTACGGGAGCTGAAGAGATAACACTGAAAGCCAACTGGACAGAGCTCCTGTGGGAGCAGAGGAGATGACAATGCTGAGGCAGTGGAAGTAAGTTGGATGGAGAAATGGAGCTCCTGCAGGAGCAAAGGAAATAATACTGCTGTGGCAGTGAAGGCAAGGTTAGACAAATAACTGAGCTCCTGCAATAGCAGAGAGGACATCACTGCTGTGGCAGTGAAAGAATGAAGTGGGCTCCTGCGGAAGCGTGTGGGAAGACATTGCTGCGGTCTTTTCACTATTTGAGTGGATTGATGGTGTTAATTGAGGGGGATATGGTGAGCCTGTAGGTTTGAGTATGTTAGAATGAGCTGGAGCTGAAGAATTTAGCTTAGGGTTGAGCTTCTTTGGTATGGAAGCGACAGAATCGAATATAGCTCTTAAAAGCCTCTGGCGACCAGCCATCGAGAGTTTGAATCTGATGCTGGGAGGGTCCATTTTTGACCAGCTGTGGTTGCTGCACCAGGGGCAGGGACAAAAAGAAAGTTTGGGACTGATGACTAGGCCTTAGCCTGCTAGCAGAGGCATCCTCAGGCTAGTAGGCCACTTGTAGGGGAAAAGGTTAGAGGCAGGAGGAAGTGTTATCTGGGCCTGCGTCGCTAGCAGAGGCAGCCTCGCACTAGGAGCTGCAGGCCATGGTTGATGGGGAGGGTTAGAGATGGTGGGATGAAATGGATGAAATGGCTGAGATGGCTGAGCTTGCTTTGCTTGCAGAGGCAACCTAACACTAGGGGGAATGCGTTTGTCAAGAGGGGCGGGCATTACTGAGTGGGTGTGGAGCCGGGGAAAGCCGCGGCGTGTGGCTGAGAGGAGGGAGGAGGAGAGTGGGGCCTGACAGTGGTGGAATCTGTGGCCCAGCCTTGCTGAAGGCCTGCTGCTGCAGCCGGACACTTGTCTTCTAGTGCGTGAATCAAAGACGCGAGGGAGAGGAGATGTGAGATAGAGAGGCAGCCTTCCGGGATTATGCGCATTGTGAAGCTTAAGTGGCAAAGCAAATATAATAGTTCACATTTAGAACAGTTTGGACTGTCTAGGAAGGTGGACACGACCAGAAATATTCTATCGATTTTTCCTTGTGCAGTGAAGCCTGGAAATTAACTGTATCTGAGTTGATGCCCAGAAATTCAATGGACGTGCTGGACCCATGGTTTTATCCTGGCCGATTGGAATCCAAAGCTCAGCGAAAACAGTGCAGGGCTGAGAGATCAATTATTATTAAATGTATTGTAAATGTTCTTAGATGAGAAAAGCCTAAAATGCTTTATAACCTGCATATAATCGCCCCTTACTGTGGTTTGATACTGTAATCGTTGTTGGATGTTGAATGATCATCAAACAACAAAGTACCGTCTGATTTAAATGATTGTTTGTTCTTTTATCTGATGCTGGTTTGAGTGGCACAGGCGCATTCATTTAGTGAAGTTCGAAAGAGACTCGCTTATGGTAAAAGTAAAAGAGCTTTGCATAATAAAAATGTGTGTCTTGAATTTATTCAATTGTGTTCAACATTCTCTAAAGGATCACTAAACTTTGCCATGAAAACACTGCTTGTATGATAAATGTATTATTGTTATTATTAGTAGTAGGTTTTTTTTAGTTCTTTTTCTCGATTTCTATTCGTTTTATTAGATACAGATGAAGTGGAACTTTATGATTACATTTGATTTATTTGAATAGTGAAAGAACGAATTGCGAATTGTGAATTTGTCATACCAGTCTGTGCAGCATCTGTTTACCATTCGTGAAGCTGTGGGTTTAAATTACTTCAAAACAGAAATACATATGTATATGCTATAACTTTCAGTTTCTAAGCGATTTTGTTGATAAATTGCAGGACAGCGATGACAGTAAGTTCTGCGTTCCTTAATGATTCTGAGTGCGACTGTGTTTGCGAGCTGTATGTGGTGCGCAAGCTACTGTTTGTGTTTGTTCAAGCTACAAGGAAGCAGCGCGTTAGTTTAGAATGGCAAATCACTTGTAGAGAAACTGTTTAAAACGTGTATTCCCCGATCAATACTGATCACGATGGCATAAACTGTAAAAAAAAAAAAAAAAAAAATCAACTAGAGACAGAAAACGAGAAGGATTTAAGCTGTGCTCCTACGAGGTTGAGCCAACGGGGGTGGAGAATGGGAGCTGGCCGGGACTGAATTTGCGGCACGGCCCTGGCTTACTGAAGGCCTGCTGCGTCAGCCTGACGCTCGAGGAAGGCCCGTTCCTTCACGATGGGCCTTATTGTCAATTTCTCTATGGCAGGAATGATTAAATGGGCCGGATTAGAGAAAGACGCGGAAGGAGATTGCGGATGTTTCGCCCGCGGTGGCGAGGGTAGGCCTCGGCGTCTTGGTGTGCGGGAACCCATTTGTTTGGGCTGGCATCCGTGAGATAATGCCAGGGGATCGGCGGCGGTGTTAGACTATCGCTCCTTAGGCCAGAGGATTGCGGCAAAGATTCCTCAAGGACGAAAGATTCTTCATCGGACGGGAAGAGCTCGATTTTGGACATGTTGGGAAGTTGGGAAACTGTCATGGAACAGAGGTAGGTAGGTCTGCTCAATATCTCTCGCTAAATTTGTTTGAGTTGATTAAAGTCAGCATGAAACGGAAGTTGCGATTGTCTTTTCTTCTCTACTGTGACATCTATCCCAGTGAAACGGCATTTGAAATGAGAGGGCGGGACTTGATTTTGTCCTTCGGGAATTGATTGAATCGTTGGAAGTTGGGTGTTGCTAACAAAATGGAGGCAGATCTGAATGCCTGTTTGCAGTCACTTGTGGGGATTTCTCTCTACCGGACTCACTGCTAGCACCCTCACGTTACTGTAAGAACTTTATTTATTGAGGATGACGACGACGAAGACGGTTAATGGCACTAAACAGCAAGAGAGTGCGCGCAAGAGAGATACTGACCGACTGACTGAATTACTGAATGACTGAATGACTGACTGACGGTGCATGTGTCCACTGGCGCGGAGCAAGCGGAGAAGAGCTACGGTTCATTTCTATGAAAGTTGAGCCTCACGCTCGCGTGTAAGTTAAGTGTGACGCTCAACTTCCATAGGAATGAATTTAAAAACACTCAGGTCGCTTGCTCTGCTCCAGTGGGCACGCAGCCTGACTTACTGAGCATGGTTAAGTCATTCATGAAAAAATATTTGTTTGCCATCTCCAAAGAGTAATGTTTTCGTAATATCCTTTCAATGATTAAGGGTACTGTACACCCCAATGACTGGCATCACCTGTGGTTAATGCATTGATCTCTATAAAGTGAAGCATCAGCTTCAGCATTTACCCCGCTTACCCCAGCGACAGCATTTACCCCTTACGTCACTGGATCTGCTGGCAGTTCCTGATATCTCCGCCCTCGAGTCATAGCATGTGACAGGAAGAGACGATGAGTCGTTTTGAGGGGGAGGGGAGGTTAATGTTTTTGATTAAAGATTACGAGGGCACATGAATTTAAAAAAAAAAAAAATAATGAAGTGCACGGATAAATTGTTTTTAATAAATACTACAATATTCCATAAAAAAATAAGAATTGTCAATTTTGATTTCGTGGCAACTTTAATTGAATGTGCTCGTCCCGTGTTAATTATCTAAATGTGCTACTCCCGAACTTTGTTAATAAAACATAAATTAAAAATTACAAATGCAATGAAAATACAGGTATTGGTATCAGCGAGTAGTTTATATAAACCTTATATCACACATATTTCAACAGAGCATCTTGCTTTATTATTATTATTTATGAATTTCTTAAATAACCAAACTTCAACAACAAAAGGGCAGATCCCTTGAGACCAGCTGATGACGCTTTGAATTGACGCTCGAGTGATCAAGAATTCCAATTCCAATATACAAATAAGCTTTCCTTTGATTCCTCCATCCTCATTGTCTTTCCTTGCAGCCTTCCTTCGCATCCTACTGAGGGTGGAGCTGAGACGCAAGGAAAGGAAATGAGGATGCACAAATTAATGAGAAGCACCCTTGTTTTTAGGGATCCTTCAAAACAGGCTAAATGAAGGACACAAAACGAAGGCTGCCTTCAAAGGATCCTTTAAATTTAATGTCCTTTTGACGGAGCTTGATGATGTGGCAGCCAAGATCCTTAGGGCCAGTTCACAGAGAATGCCTTTCTGCTGTTAAAAACGCAAGACGCGGGTCAGTGGAACAAAAAGTCTAGAGATGCGTTTTTCAAAAGTTATTTTAACTTGAGCGTTGCATTTTTACAATGCCGTGTCATGCGCGAGACGCTCCAAATGATGCATGAGCACAATAGTTAAAGATGTGTAGCATCTGTTTACATTGATAAACAATGGAAAAGTAGCACAGTGGAATGGAAAAGCACAGTACTCTGTTTTGGACCACAAACAAAAACTATAATATCCAACTAATCGGTCATATACCTCTGTGAAGTTGGTACCCCATAAAACAAAATAATACCCAAAACTATGCCATTCGTTTATGTTTGAGCTGATTTGTGCCGCAAAAAACAACACTTGTGCTGGTTTGGTGTTTGAGATGAACATTATTTTTTTGGTTGTGTGATGTGACTTGCTACCCCATGTCGTTCAAATCGCTCCAAACCAGTGCCATTCGTTTTGCTCTGTTTGTGCCATTAAAACAAACACTGTAACCATTTTCCTTCTGCAGATATAACAAATATAATTTGAGAGCTGTGATGTCATTCTCCACCCCATTTTGTCTAAATCACACAAAACTGGTATCATTCGTTTGTGCTTGATTTGTGCCTTTAAAATGAACACTGTATCTATTTCCACTCCTTAGAAATAACAAATAACAAATATAATTTGGGAGCTGTGATGTCACTCTCCACCCCATGCCATCCAAATCAATCCAAACCAGTGCCATTCGTTTGTGCTCGATTTGTGCCTTTAAAATGGACACTGTATTTATTTCCCCTCCTTAGAAATAAAGGAGAAACTTTTTTAGAAACAGTTACTTCATTCTCCACATCACTGTTAATTGCAACAGCACAAACCGGCAAAAATCGAGCACAAAGGAATGGCATCGGTAACGATTTAGACCACATGAGGTGAGGAGTTCTGTAACTGTTTCTTGACATGGGGTGGAGAGTGTTTTTCTTTTTGTTATATTTAAGAAGAGGTCATCACATTGTTTCTTTTAATGGCACAAATCGAGCACAAAGGAAAAGCACCGATAATGATTTAGACCAAAAGACGGTTGTTTTGGGGATTATTTCGTTTAATGGGGTGCCAACTTCTCAGAGATTATTCGCATCCATTGGTGTCGGCTATAGCATGAAAATAATTATTGTTTTGTTGGTATGAGCCAGAATTTCAATATCAGCGCATCCCTAATTTTGTTCATTATTACTTACCACATTTACACTTCAGACAAAGGGAAGCAGAATAATTATTCAATTTACTTGACTAAATCCTGCATCCATATTCATGAATGAAACAATGGAAATAATTATATTTCATAATTTGCACATATTACATTATATTATCTAGGCACAAAAAAATACATGCTATCAGATTCAGAACACATATGTCATCAGCAGCCGACACAGTTCTCAGAGGTAATTCCAGCAGTTATACCTTTTAATTTGCAGAATTCCACACCTCACTCTCTCTTTCTCTGTCTCTATTTCTGTCCCTGTGTTGGGAACTGAATACAGATTTCCCATGAGAATGGGCAATGAAAGAGAGAACAAAATCTAGCAGAGCTCGGCCAGATGGCAGCTCTAATGGCCACTTGGCAAGTGCCTGCCTCTGCCTTGCTTCCTCACTTCTTCCTTCCTTATGAGTCGGCACCTCTCGAAACAACAACTCAACTGCTTAAATCAGACGTGCACTTTGACACAGCCTCAGGTACAGCTTACACAAACGTGTCTAATGACGGTGACGTGAATCACAAATTTCCACTGCTTGCTTTTGTGGCCTCTCCGTGGAGTCCTTTGTGAGCAAACAAACTCATTACACATTCATAGAGAACATATTATATTCAACATTACTCATTTCATTATAAAAAAAAATAGGAAAACTGAATTGAGCAGATAAAAAAAACTGGCCTTGGAGAATAACAAGGTGCGAATATGTGTAGACAAGGCTTATATCATTGATGTATTCACTCATATTCTCCAAAAACCAAACAGAGGATTGAGCCCGCTGATTTAAGCACTAATGTAGCATAGAAAGACACACAAACAGGCAGATGGGCTGGGCTGTACGGAGGAATGTGAATGCAAATGTGTGTGTGTGTCTGTGCGCGACACTGGCAAAGCATTGCGGCCGCAGCCCTGTCTCTGACTCAGCCTCCTCCCTAGAGACCCCTGTACTGACGTCACTTCAGCTCAGCGCCAGGCCAGGCAAAGCTCTTGCCACCCAGAGAAAAACAGGTAGACTAGCGGAAGATTTATCTCAGGATCTGAGCAGATCACATCCACACCCCAGATAATACGGCATATATGTTTGCAGTGTATGTTCTGTGCCGTGCAACTCACCAACACAACATAGACTGCAGGTTTATGACGATAACAGAAGCTTTCATAACGAGTATTTATTTATTAATTTACTTTTCATAACAGACTGAGGGCCTTGCTCACGAGACTCAGCCTGACATATCATGACAAGCCTATGTTTAAATGAGATGGAATCAATGCAAAAACACTTCTGTGCTCTTTAAACAGATATACAGCCAGACCTGGTGCTACTGACTCATGTTATGTCTCAATATCTGGCCTGAGTGATGATGAAGCTGATGCACTGACGTGATATCACAGAACGAAATAGCTTGTCTCCATCCACCCAGGGGTATTAATACTCCTACAAAAATAATGCCTAATGCTAGCAAGAATGGAGAAGAGGATAAAACAGAAGAAACTTAAAGGCAGTGTTTATACTGAGTGCAATAACAGTGATCAACATTATTGGCAAAAGCTAACTACGCCCACCATAGCTCAGACAACTTACCCTTAGTACAAATAGCATATCACTTCTATTTACACTTCAGAATGGCATCTACAGTATCACTATTTTTACCAAACTGAAATAATATGCCAAACTTTAATAGTAACATAGTCTTGAATTATTATAGCCTGATCATGTATGCAAGGAATAATTGACGAGGGACCATTGAATAATTAGACAATAATACGAAGCTCGGGTGTGCATTATTTTCTAATAATTCAATGGCCTGTCATCAATTATTAATTTTTTTTTTTTTCCTTAAAATGTTCTTGTGTGTAGGACTAATTTCTTATGCATCTCATCCCACGCCTCCTTTGCCAGTTCCAAAACGTCATTTTAGAGCTAGTAACAAAGACTTTGGTAACACTTTACAATAAGGTTCATTAGTTAAACATTAGTTAATGTACTAACTAACATGAACATGAGTAATACATTTGTTACTGTATTTACTAATCTTCGTTAACATTAGTTAATGAAAATACAGTTGTTCATTGTTTGTTCATGTTAGTTCACAGTGCATTAACTAATGTTAACATGATTTTAATAATGTATTAGTAAATGTTGAAATGAACATTAACAAAGATTAATAAATGCTGTATAAGTGCAGTTCATTATTAGTTCATGTTAACTAATGTAGTTAACTAATGTTAACTAATGAACCTTATTGTAAAGTGTTACCAAGACTTTATATTTAGAAAGACAGTAGGTGCATCCCAATTCGCGTACTTGTGCACTATTCTATGACATTTTTAAGTATAAATAATGTGAGTAGTGTGTTCACACTGAAAATTCCACAAAAAAAAGTGCACTTTAAATACCCGAATGATGTACTAAATTAACGGAAAAAAACAAAGTGTGGAATGTTGGACACTTCATGTACTCAACTGTCGCAGCTTTTATTACATAGCGGAGGGGGAGGGGCTATCAGACTACAATGCTGAATGACAAAATAACCTTATAAAATTCACACACTACACGGATGAGTGTTACGGAACACAGACTCACAACGACATAGAGATGAATATGAGAGTTTTATTGAATGGCAGGTATAGGCAAACAGGCAGGTGAGTATGGTAGTCAAAGCAGGATGGTAATATTGAATGAGAATACTGACAGTTCTTTGTTTTGTAGATGGTTGGAGGACATTGTAGTGTTGCCAAGTCCGCGATTTTCCCTCAGATTTGGGCTACTTTAACACTGTTGCCGTGGGTTGTTTTTCATGTCCACAGGTTGAAGCTACCCCAAATAACATGATATTTAGCCCCTGGAATGCGAATTTTACCAGGGGAACCCCACCCAAAAGCAGATTTTACCCCCTGGAACCCTGTTTTTACCCGCCCCACCAAGAAGGCTCACAGACAGTCTAGCAACTTAGCCCCTGGCTGAGCTCGGAGGATGGAGGCCTTATCATAACAACTCTCTCTTGACAGAGGAGGCCTAGCTACATCCAACGTCTGTCTGGGGGCCTCATAGAAGGCCTAGCAACCTGACACTAACATAGCAGATGGAGCTCAGAGGAGCAAACAGACCCATTTCCCAACCCAGGTGCACCAGAGGAGGCTCAGGAAAAGAGCCTACAACTCAGTGCTACTGATCAATTATGGCTCCAAGAATGGAAACCTCAATATGTTGACTCTCTAAGATGAGAGGAGGCCTCACTACGTTCTATACTCAGGGCAGCTCTCAAGGAGGCTCAAGAGAGCCTACGATACAGAATTGCATAAAAAGGTGGAGCTCTGGGGGAGCAGATGCCTAAATGTACAATTTTCTTAGAAAGAGAAGGCCTAACATCACTCTATCAAAGGAGCAGCCGAGGAGGCTCAAGAGAGCCTAATGACTCAGCATTGTTACCCCATCAAGCTCCCACAAGGCACACAGCACGCCTAACAACTTGATGCTGTTACCCCAGGTGAAGCACTAAGAAGCAGCCCTCCAGCAAAAAAGACTCTAAAAAGAGAGGGACTAACAGTACTCTTTAGAGAAGCAGTAGCCAAGGAGGCTCAAAGGGAGCCTAACAACTTGACATTACTGCCTGCTGATCTATAAAGCAGGGGCCTGACAGGAAGATTCTCATAACGAGAGGAAACCTAACAACGCTCCAGTCCTAAAGCAACAGCCAAGGAGGCTCAAAGAGAGCCTAACAACCTGGCAACACTACCTGGTCCAATAAAAGGGATGAAAAATCCCTCCATGCGACAGTTAGGAGGCTCGATGGAGCCTAACAACTCGCACTGTTATGCAGGTGAAGCTCAAGAGAGTGGAGGCTAAAACAACTCTATAACGAGAGGAGGTTGATGGCGCTTCCTAAAGGCAGTGGCCAAGGGGGCTCAGAAAGCCTAACAATTCAGCACCACTGTGTGGTGGAGCTCTGAGGATGGAGGCCTCAACATGACAACTCTCTAAATGGAGATGAGGCCTAACTATGTCCTATACTCAAAATAGCTAACAGAAAGCCTAACTACTTGATGACACTATTAGAGCGGATCTCTGGGGAGCGGAGGCCTCAGCAGAACAATTCTCTATAGCGAGAGAAGGCCTAACGACGCTTCCTTCTGAAAGCAGTGGCCAAGAAGGCTCGCAAAGAGCTCAACAACTCAGCACTACTGCCTGCCGAGCTCTGGTGACAGAGCCCGAGTATGACAACTCTCTAAAGTGAGAGGAGGCTTCTATCACTGTCCCACGCTCAGAACAGCTTACCAAGGAGGCTTTGCAAAGACAAACAACCAGACATGCTATTCAGGTGGAGCTCTAGGGAGTGGAGGGATGACTCTCTATAACGAGAAGAGGCCTAACAACACTTCACTGTAAAGGCAGTAGCCAAGGAGGTTCACAGAGAGCTTAGCAACCTAGCAAACATGCCAAGCTGAGCTCTGAGGATGGAGACCACAGCATGACGACTCTCTAAAGCAAGAGGAGGCCTAACGACATCCTACACTCAAGACAGCTTATCAAGGAGGCTTACAGAAAGCCTAACGTCTTGACACTACTAACCAAGCAGGGCTCAGCAACCACAGCTTCTGCTTACTGAACCTGTCATTCAGTAGAACATAAAAATCCAAATGGCCGGGTCGGAGCCTATAACGAGGATGCCTCAGCTACTAAGAAATAGTAGGGAGGCATCGACACATTCCCATGCTCACACAATCCTTACACATTTCTGTGATAAAGGATAAATGCGGGCCAAATATGGAATCCCTTATGATCTCTCTGCCACAGCATGGAGATCAAAGGAAAAACAGAAGGCTCACAGGAAAAGGGATATTATGTACAGACAAATTGTTTTCCACAAAATCTGTCTCATGCAGCCAAAACAGACCTAATCTGTCATTGGCACAGGCTATAACTTCCCACAACTCCTAATTGTTATAATAATAATAACAACTACAGCACCTTTCTGTCTCTAATTCCTCAGAATTAGATAAATAACAAAGAACAATAGTATTATTTGAGTCAACAAGAGGAGCCAAAAAAGGAAAACTTCCTGTTCGACTCACCCATGCTCTGCCTACAACCCCCGTGCTCAATCCCGCCTCACCATAATGGAGGTTGCGTTTGCTCTAAAGCGAGAGGAGGCTTCTATCAGTGTCTCACGCTCAGAACAGCGTATCAACGAGGCTTCGCAAAGCCAAACAACTCGGACCTGCTATTCAGGCGAATGAGAATGACTCTCGTTATAGAAGCATGACTCTCTATAACGAGAAGAGGCCTAACAACGCTTCACAGGTCCTCTTTTATACTCACAGTCGCACCAGTAGAGACGTCATAGGCTGCCGCCTGCCAATATCAAGTTCATTGTTGTGTTTAGACTCATGCTTCAGACATCGGATATGCCAGAGGCATTTTCCATAGCGACCCCTAGGAGATGCAGCGCAAGTTCCCTTTCGAAAGGGAACTACAAACATGGCGGATGTGCGAGTTAGGTGGTTAGAGAGGTTTAGATAAAGGCGGTTAAGTGATTAATTATCAGTATCTAACCTGACAAAAAGATATTTATTCATGTTATCTAAGTTATATTTCATCAGCAACAGCACTGTGAACTTTTGTAATGATACGTTTGGTACAAACACGTTGCAAACACATTGGGAGAGTTCTCCACATGAAAAAAAAAGCTGGCATTTCGGGTGACCAGGGCGGAGCCAGCATTTCAGGGGGCCAGAGCAGACTCGTGGGCTGGAACGGACTCAGGGACTGGAGCCGATGTGTGCGCAGCCCACACAAACCAAATGGCTGTGGCCATAATGGCCAGTGCTGCAATC
Source organism: Mylopharyngodon piceus (assembly GCA_039654765.1). NCBI lineage: Eukaryota > Metazoa > Chordata > Actinopteri > Cypriniformes > Xenocyprididae > Mylopharyngodon > Mylopharyngodon piceus. The sequence goes on from CM077442.1 coordinate 27,973,950, forward strand.
TCTGAGGGCTCAGGCGTGATGGCCAACTTAGCTGAGGGCTCAGGCATGGCGGCCAACTTGGCTGAGGGCTCAGGCGTGGCGGCCAACTTGGCTGAGGGCTCAGGCGTGGCAGCTATCTTTGCTGAGGGCTCAGGCGTGGTTGCCATGACGGGCCGAGACTCTGGAAGGGCAGCCATGATGGGACGAGACTCTGGAAGGGCAGCCATGATAGGACGAGACTCTGGAAGGGCGGCCATGATGGGACGAGACTCTGGAAGGGCGGCTATGATGGGACGAGACTCTGGAAGGACGGATATGATGGGACGAGACTCTGGAAGGGCGGCCATGATGGGACAAGACTCTGGAATGTCTCTCACTGGAGCGGATTCAGAAATTTTCGGAGATGAATATAGTAGGTACCAATAGAGCTGGAGTGGGCTGGGGTGGCTGTGACAGAGTGGTGTTGGTATTGGTGAAATTTACCTCACCGACCGTGTACAGTGAGCCACACCATCTCAGAACTGAGTCCAGATACCACTCAAGGGTCATATTGGAATTTCCAGGTGGTATCCACAGGGTGAAGTGTGGGTCTAAACCACTCCAAAATAAATCCTTCAGCTGTTGATCATTCCATGCAGTCAGATGACAGTGCTATATGAACTCACAGCCTCTTGAAAAATGGAGCACAAGATCTCACCCGCAGAGTCCATCTTTACTGCTGCTGTCGTTGGATCTGGAGACACTGTGACCATGTTCATTGGCAGTGCTGAGAGATCCAACCTTCTGTAAAGGTCTAGTATACATGGAAAGTCTTTTAATCTACTAATAATAACAATACACAAGAGAATAGCAAGGAAAATACAACCACAATCAAATTGACATAAAATAATACTAGGCAAAGACATAGAGGGCTGAAATACATGGCAAACAGAGGACTAATTAACAAGACACACCTGAAACGAGGACTCTAATCAAATCAGTAACCATGGATACAAACAGGGAGAGAACGAAGGAGAACTAAACTAAATAATTAGGAGATAACAATGAACTGAACAGAAAAACAGATCAAAAACACAAAGGAAAAACAGACATAATCCTGACACCTGTCAGCTGGTATTATATTATTAAAGGTTAAAACTGCAAGCACAAACTATCAAAAAGCGGTAGCCCTTCCATCGCACTCAGTGTCTGAATTCACTCATTTGTTTTCATTCACTCTTTCAAGTGGACTATATTAGTCGAGTAATGAAGGGAATAGTGAATGAGCGTATGGGGTCAATTTCGAACACAGCCCCTGAAAATAACTGCACACCTTAGAACGTTCGTCAACCAATCAGAAATCAGACATCCAAAAACTTAACAGGAACCTATTATGCCCCTTTTTACAATATGTAATATCTGTATAGTCATGTATATTTATATAAGTCTCCAGATTGTGTTTATGAAGTTTCAGCTCAAAATACCCCACAGATAATTTATTATACCATGCTGTAAATGCCCATTTTTGATTGGAAGGAAAAACACATTTTTTTTTATGCTTTCCAGAAGAGGGCGGAGCCTACACAAAACATCTAACAAAACATCTGTTTGGTTTTGATTTTGATCTTTATCGTGGTCATGCTCACGTGACATTGTAGTTATTCATCATCATCAAAGTTTATTATCTGCATGCATTTTAAAGCCATATCAGTCTAAATTTCTGATATATGTTTTTCTGAGAGCACACATCCGAAGCAAGCTGGATGTCAGACAGCGCATCCAGTGAGTATTAAACTAAATTCTCTTTTTTACATGTTATTGTGCTTAAACTGTCAAATACACACAAGGTTATGTCACAAACACACAAAGTTCACATAAACACAGTCAGTTATGTCTGTGAACGTAAACAGCAAGTGAAGAAAACTCATGTGTATATTAGATCTGTGTATTAAAATAAAAGCAGCATAATATACAGTACCTACTGCTATATATGCTGTTAATATGAATCAAACAACAAAAGAGAAACAGAAAATCACTCACTGTTCTTGATTGAATAACTTAGTAGCTTTAAAGGGATAGTTCACCCAAAAATGAAAATTTGATGTTTATCTGCTTACCCCCAGGGCATCCAAGATGTAGGTGACTTTGTTTCTTCAGTAGAACACAAATGATGATTTTTAACTCCAACCGTTGCAGTCTGTCAGTCGTATAATGCATGTCAATGGTAACAAAATCTATGAGAGTAAAAAAAACATGCACAGACAAATCCAAATTAAACCCTGCGGCTCGTGACGATACATTGATGTCCTAAGACACAAAACGATCGGTTTGTGCGAGAAACCGAACAGTATTTATATCATTTTTTACCTCTAATACACCACTATGTCCAACTGCCTTGCGCACGGCATCCGGTGCATGAGGTGTGTACGTGCTCTGGCGTAGTTTATACATGGTGCCTGTAGTACAACAGTTGTTATACAAATGGAAGTAAACCACTAAAAAACATGGTTTTATTACATCAAAACTTCATTTTATTTTGTTACTTTTCGTGAGGGCAGCTTTACAAATAAAAAGGACACATACAAAGATCTTGTTCACATACATCAGTTGGATGTGGAAAAACCAATAGGCACAGCTGATTGTTTAAGTCGTACGTGATCCTCTCCTGGGTATGTAAAATCATCAGGGGAAAAATGACTGCTGCAGACCCTCAACAACTTTAGTACGTTAATGGGTGTGTTGATATCCAGCCGAAGAGCAATCAACCATAACTTCAGGTGAGCAGGCTCAGAAGTTGGGAATACGTGGAAAGTCACCACTCCCGAATGAGTTCGCGCGAGAGAACGTAATCTTTTAGTTTTAAGTCGGTTTGAACAATCCAGATAAGCACAAGTAAGTACCATTTTGATTAGCCATCGTACCTACAATGTTTGTGCGAAACAATGAGTGACGTATACGTGCGAGAGATCACTTCCGGTGCTTGCGTAAACTACGCCAGAGCGCGTACACACCTCAAGCACTGGATGCCGTGCGCGCGCTCAAGGCAGTTGGACATAGTGTTGTATTAGAGGTAAAAAATGATATAAATACTGTTTGGTTTCTCGCACAAACCGATCGTTTCGTGTCTTAGGACATCGATGTGTCGTCACGAGCCGCAGGGTTTAATTTGGATTTGTCTGTGCATGTTTTTTTTACTCTCATAGATTTTGTTACCATTGACATGCATTATACGACTGACAGACTGCAACGGTTGGAATTAGAAATCATCATTTGTGTTCTACTGAAGGAACAAAGTCACCTACATGTTGGATGCCTTGGGGGTAAGCAGATAAACATCAAAATTTCTATTTTGGGTGAACAATCCCTTTAATAAGAATACATTTCTTACTTGAATGCTGCTGTTAAATGCTTTGGTGAGAAGTTAAACATGGTGGACTGTGTACAGTTCACTTAGGGCGTGGTCTATGCTAATACAGCAGCCGTGGGCGGGTCCTAAGCATTTGTGACGTCACAAAAGCTACAATCTGCAAACGGCTTGTTCTGAGACACTGCTTATGATTTATGGGGATTGAAAAAAGAGGAGTGGGTGGATTTTTACTATTATAGGGTGGTTGTGTACACACACTGCCGACACACATTTATGTTCAAACACCATCTAAAAGTGAATTTTGCATAATAGGTCCCCTTTAAATTAATGAATTCATTTAGCATAGTTACAGCATTTTATCCATTGACAACTATTGAAAAGTGTATTCAGAGCCATACTACATAAATATTTATGGAAGCAACATAAATCGTAAATGTTTCATAGTATTTTATTAAACACTATATCAGTTTGTCGTTGTAAGGCTGTTAAAAGTCTGAATCTCTGAAATTGATATTTTACCCTGTCTACTGCCTGCCTCGCTGCTCAGATTGGTTTGCGTCTGTAACTCCGTATAGCTTTGTTTTGAATCTCTTACTTTTATTCATTGTTGCTTATTTTACTTTATTATTATTTTTTTTTTTATTACCTTATATGTAATATTGCCTACCACACTAATCTGACGTCGCTAGCTTGTAATCTTTGAATCTAAATCGCTGTTACAACGCGTTTGCATTTGCAGCGCTAGCTTGTTAACTTGTTAACAGTCTCTCGCGCGCTCCTTTTTCAACGCGTTCTTCAAACAGCTGTGGTAAGTCGAATCAGTCTACAAACACGGTGAGTCATGTCATCCTCTCCCAGCATTGCTACCTGTTCCATCTGCCACATGTTCACAATAGCTCTCTCTGTCAGCGACGAGGGATTTACATGTCATAAATGTAGGGAAATAGTCAGGCTGACAGAGAGAATCTCAGAATTAGAGACACGCATCCAAACTTTAATCGAGGATAGTAAGAATGCAAGGGCTTCAGATACTGTTTTGGATGTGACTAGCTTAGTGAACTCTGTACATTGTTCGGTTCCGGCTGTAGAGCCCGCGCAGCAGGGCACTTGGGTAACTGTGAGGCGGCCTAGCCGCGGAAAACACCACTCTTCCGTTCCAATAAGAACATCAAACAGGTTCTCCCCACTCAGTGACGCACCCACTGAGAATCCTGTTGAAAGTGCCCTAGTTATTGGCGATTCTATTACACGGAACGTGAAAATAGAGACACCAGCCACCATAGTCACATGTTTGCCGGGAGCCAGAGCACCTGACATCAAAGCAAATTTAAAAGTGCTGGCTAATGCTAATCGTAAATACTCTAAGATTATTATTCACGTCGGCACTAATGATGTTCGACTTCGCCAGTCGGAGATCACTAAAATTAACATTAAAGAGGTGTGTGAACTCGCAAGTACAATGTCAGGAGAAGTAATTTGCTCTGGCCCCCTTCCTGTTCGTCGGAGTGATGAGATAGTTAGCAGATTATCATCACTCAATGGCTGGCTGTCTAAGTGGTGTCCGCAAAATAATATAGGTTTCATAGACAATTGGAAAAGTTTTTGGGGCAGACCTGACCTGTTGAAAAGAGATGGTATTCATCCCTCCCGGGATGGTGCTGCTCTTCTCTCTAGTAATATGGCACATAGTCTTAGAGCTGAAACATGACAAACTGGGGCCCAAGTCAGGAAGCAGACAGACTGGCTAAACCGACCGTCTGCTAGCTGCCTCACGTTACAGAAGTCAGATAATTCAGATAACTCCCAACACATAGAAACTCTTACACCTAGATATTTTCAAATAGAGACTGTGTCTGTACCCCGAATTAGTAAAAACAAAAAACTTCCAAACCCATTTAATGGTAAAAATTTAATTGATGTTCAACAAATAAAAAATAGAGATAATAATGCTAAACAAATGATAAAACTTGGGTTGCTAAATATTAGATCCCTTTCTTCAAAATCACTTATTGTTAATGATATTATCAAAGATAATAATCTAGATGTGCTGTGTTTGACAGAAACTTGGCTAAAACCGGATGATTACATTACTTTAAATGAGTCTAGTCCTCAAGGTTATGATTATCGACACAATGCCCGTGAGAAAGGCAAAGGGGGTGGTGTTGCTGTAATCTATAGTAATACTTACAGTATTAGTCAGAAGTCTTTCAAATATAATTCCTTCGAAGTGATGGTACTTTACGTAACATTATGCAAGTTGACATTTGTGCTGGCTACTGTATACAGGCCACCAGGACACCATACAGACTTTATCAAAGAATTTGCTGACTTTCTATCGGAGTTAGTACTAGCTGCAGATAAAGTCCTTGTTGTCGGTGATTTTAATATCCATGTAGATAATAAAAAAGACGCATTAGGATTGGCATTTGCAGATATTCTAAACTCTATTGGTGTTAGACAACACGTGTCAGGACCCACTCATTGTCGTAATCATACTTTAGATCTAATATTGTCACATGGAATCGATATTGATGCTGTTGAAATTCTGCAGCAGAGCGATGACATCTCTGATCATTATCTAGTCTCGTGCATACTACATTTAGTCAAGGCGGCTAAACTGCCTCCATGCCATAAATATGGTAGAACCATCACTTCTACCACTAAAGATCGCTTTATAAATAATCTTCCTGATCAGTTTCATCGCCTTAGCATACCAGAAAGCTTAGAAGACCTCGATGTTGCAACAGAAACTATTGCCTCTGTCTTTTCCAGCACATTAGACTCAGTTGCTCCTTTGCGCTTAAAAAAGATTAAGGAAATTAATCCAATGCCATGGTACAATGAGCACACTCGGGCCCTAAAGTTAGCAGCCAGGAAAATGGAGCGCAGCTGGAAGAAAACAAAACTAGAAGTATTTCGCATTTCGTGGAGAGAGAAAATGATTGAGTACAGAAAGGCCCTAAAATCTGCTAGATCTGCCTATTTTTCAAAACTTTTAGAAGAAAATAAACACAACCCTAGGTATTTATTTGATACAGTGGCTAAATTAACAAGAAATAAAGCTTCAACTTCTGATGTTTCCAAAGAGCACAGCAGTAATGACTTCATGAACTTCTTTACTTACAAGATTGATAATATTAGAGAAAAAATTATAACCATGCAACCGTCTACTACAGTATCGCATCAGATAGTGCATTGTAGTGTCCCTGAGGAAAAATTCAATTCATTTACTGCTTTAGGAGAGGAAGAATTGTCTAAACTTGTTAAATCATCAAAATCAACAACATGTATGTTAGACCCTATACCGACTAAGCTATTGAAAGAAATGCTTCCAGAGGTTATAGATCCTCTTCTTAATATCGTCAATTCATCTTTATCACTAGGACACGTACCAAAAACTTTTAAGCTGGCTATTATTAAACCTCTTATTAAAAAACCACAACTTGATCCTAGAGAATTAGTCAATTACAGGCCGATCTCAAATCTCACTTTTCTGTCAAAAATACTAGAAAAGGCAGTATCATCACAACTATGTTCCTTTTTAGAAAGAAATAGTATCTGTGAGGATTTCCAGTCAGGATTTAGACCGTACCATAGTACTGAGACTGCTCTCATTAGAGTTACTAATGATTTGCTCTTATCATCAGATCGTGGTTGTATCTCTCTATTAGTGTTACTGGATCTTAGTGCTGCATTTGACACTATTGATCACAATATTCTTTTAAATAGACTCGAAAATTATGTTGGCATTAGTGGAATTGCATTGTCATGGTTCAAATCATACTTATCTGACCGTTATCAGTTTGTAGTAGTAAACGAAGAGATGTCATATCGATCACAAGTTCAATATGGAGTACCACAAGGCTCAGTACTAGGACCGTTGCTGTTCACTCTGTACATGCTACCCTTGGGAGATATCATTAGGAAGCATGGCGTTAGTTTTCACTGTTACGCTGATGATACTCAGCTCTATATTTCTTCGCGCCCTGACGAAACTTACCAATTCACAAAATTAACGGAATGCATAGCTGATATAAAAAATTGGATGACCAGTAATTTCCTACTACTAAATTCAGAAAAAACAGAGATTCTAATTTTTGGACCAAAAACTTCTTCACGTAATAACCTAGAATACTGTCTAACACTTGATGGCTGCTCTGTTAAGTCTTCGTCGTCAGTTAGGAACCTGGGTGTGCTCTTTGATACCAATCTTTCATTTGAAGGCCATGTTACTAGCATCTGTAAAACCGCATTCTTCCATCTTAAAAATATATCTAAACTACGGCATATGCTCTCAATGAAAAATGCAGAACAGTTAGTTCATGCGTTCATGACCTCAAGGCTAGATTACTGTAACGCTTTACTGGGTGGTTGTTCTGCTCGCCTGATAAATAAACTACAGCTCGTACAAAATGCAGCAGCTAGAGTTCTTACTAGAACTAGGAAGTATGACCATATTAGCCCAGTTCTGTCAACACTGCATTGGCTTCCTGTTAAACATCGTATAGATTTTAAAATCTTGCTAATTTCTTACAAAGCACTAAATGGTTTAGCTCCCCAGTACCTGAGCGAGCTCCTAATTCATTATAGTCCTTCACGTCTATTGCGATCTCAGAATTCAGGCCAGCTGATAATACCTAGAATATCAAAATCAACCGCAGGCGGTAGATCCTTCTCCTATTTGGCACCTAAACTCTGGAACAATCTTCCTAGCATTGTTCGGGAAGCAGACACACTCTGTCAGTTTAAATCTAGACTAAAAACGCATTTCTTTAACCTGGCATACACATAACACATTACCGATTTATATTTTCAAATCCGTTAAAGGATTATTAGGCTGCATAAATTAGGTCAGCCGGAACCGGGAACACTTCCTATAACACATGATGTACTCGTTACATCAGAAGAAGAATGGCATCTACGCTAATATTAGTCTGTCTGGTTATCCCGAGGTTCACCGTAGTCAACCGGATCCGGGCCGTATCCAGGTGAGACCAAGGACCTGCGCCTTGACACGACCACAACGCAGCCCTGAAGTATCAGCAGAGATTGAGTCAACTAGATCATCCACTGTGAGGGCCTCATTGACACGACAGCCACGACACAGTTCCTCGACAACCGTCCATACCGGCGTGATGAATACGATCCTCAATTGGATGGAACTGGAATAAATACTTTGAATGTTGCGATCCTATTGGACTTACGATGGCAACCTGAATCGTAACAAAGCACTGTTGGCCAGAGGAGAACTGGCCCCCCGACTAAGCCTGGTTTCTCCCAAGGTTTTTTTCTCCATTTAAACACCTATTTGCCACTTGTCTGCCACCTGATGTCACCTGATGGAGTTTGGGTTCCTTGCCGCTGTCGCCTTTGGCTTGCTTAGTTGGGGACACTTGACACTTGACACTTGACATTTGACTTGACATTTGATATTCAACAGTGCTTTGATCTACCTGCATTGACACTATTCTTTAAGAGCTGCTGTGCAGCCAAATAATGTACCAGTTATCAATGTAAAGCTGCTTTGACACAATCTACATTGTAAAAAGCGCTAAACGAAAAAAAAAAAAAAAAAAAAAAAAAAAAATAGCCACTAGTGAAGGGATTGAGATTTTTCCGATGCCATCAGCCAATCAGCATTAATGACGTGATTTTTTTTCCCTGCGGTTCTGAAGTGACTCGCGTGGCATTTACATCTCAGTTGGTCGGCTGAAAAAGCGTCCATGCCCAGTATTGAGTGCCCATGAGCAAACATAGCAAATTTCAAATAGTGTACTTTTGAGGGGTCAGGTGCCAGTCAAGCAACTGCCATTGAGATAAATGTGAACACTAATGGATTGTCCTCTCCAAATATATTTCTCAGCAAGTGTAGTAAATGAATTCTTAATCTATTGCTGTTTGCATTAAGGGGGGAAGATCAGAATTGTTCACAGATTATGTAGACTATCCAACAGTGTGGACCCATTCAGCATTTGTTAACTGGACAAACCCATTCAATATGACAGAGGAATGGTCAGAGACCATTAGTAGCCAATTGAGCCAAGTAGACATGGACAGAATCATTTTGGCATTTGTATTTAATATTCTAAGTAGCTCTTTCTCTTTCAGAGTGGGGCTTTTGGTGAAAAAAACTGATTTAATAACATTATAATTACAATCACTTAGCTTCAGTCATCAAAACCATGCAGATTACAGGTAGATGTTGATAAATGAATATAGCACAATCAGCAGTCATTACTGAAAAATAAACCCTGAAAGGCTTTATTTTGCAATAATGACCGGATAACTTGGCATTATCTCACTTATTATACAGCTACATAAACAAGTACGTTTTATTTTAGATGTCTCCACAATCAAATACACCTGATTCAACTCATCAGACATAATGCTATCCAATCATTGCACTCAAACACGGAGAATATGACTTGTTTACTCAAACCAGTTATTTTTGAACAATCATCTATGGGCTGGAAATATTCCTTTATTTAAATGACTTCAATTTGTTCAATCTAATTATTGATGATTGCATCATAAAGTAAGTGCATGAAAAAAACAAACAAACAAACAAACTTTAAACCTTTAATTTAATCCCCCAAAACAGACTTTAAATCACGAAATATGTCGGAATATCACATGACACCATTTTTCTTTGTTTCATAATACTCAATTAATGATTGTAAACTGAGGTTGGTGTCTTTAGAAGAAGTATCTGTGCTAAATTTTAAATAATTCACAACAATCTCGTGCTATGAGCACAGCCATTGTTACAGGCTGCAGTGAAATGTTTTTTTTTTTTTTTTTTTTTTTTTTTAAGGTATTATTTGAAGCTTCCACTTTTCGAACTCGGAAGTGTGATAAAGGCCTTTAGCCCCAGCAAGCCATAGTGCAAGCCCTAGCACCCTAGTGCTGCCACTGCAAATATTTAACATAGGGTGTGTCTCAATCAGCTCCCTAGTTCAATAATCAGGGCACTGATCTTTGAGGGACTGATTCTTGAGTGAGCCATTTTAAGGACTGTCTCAATCACAAAATCCTACCAGTGCACTGACATGTTTACCCCCTAAAAAGTCCCACAATGCACCGTGAAAACCAGGGAGCATCAATGCTCACTATGGCTGTGTCCAAAATCTTAAAAATGCTGCCTTAAGTGGATGCATTCCAAGGTAGGAAGTCTGATATTTTGAAGGCAGCATAGATGTATCCCTTACGGCCTTTGATATCCCACAATCCTGTGCTTTCCATTCTGTGACAGTTAAGCTAATGGTGTTTGAAAGTTGCGGTTGGTGGTCAGTTTGTGTGTAAATGTACATTTTTCCTAACGTTTATCACTTTTGATGTCATTTCTAACATGAAATTACTATTGTAGTAATTAAATATTCGCTTAGTTTTCACCAAAGCTCTCTCTGTTTTGCCATAGATCATTAAACCGTTACGCTGCCTCAGAAGTCTGTTTAAAATCAGTCTCGTAAGGTACCTTGTGTGCAAATTCTGCCTGCAAAGTCATTGCTTGATAGTTTTCAGATGCAGTCTATGCTCCCTTAACGGAAGTTCTGAAGCACAAACTTAAATCACATGAGCCAACTCATTACGCATAATGACACGTGATAGATGTTTTTTAAAAAACAAACAATTATTTAATTATTTCAGCATAAACATATATCACTGGACAGGTAATGAACATCCAGCTAACGTTTATAATTTATTTACAGCTGAAATGTTGCATATATATATGGCCACTAACCCTCTATGAAGTCCCGCTCTCGAAGGTGGAAAAGCTAGAGAGACTGGTCAGCTCATATGTAAGGAAGTGGCTTGGCCTTCCCAGGTGCCTTAGCAGTATTGGACTTTGTTGGATAGGATGGGCGATCTTATCTATGTTTACGGAGTGGAACGATTTGGAGTGGTCGAAAGTAAGCGAGCTACTCCTTCAATCCCCACCAAGTCCAGAAGGCAGACAGAGATAGATCGCCTAGTCAAGGAGAGGAGACAGTTGAAGAAGCAATGGAGGAAGGCCACAGAGGAGGAGAAGGAGGGTATAAACCTGTTGCAGAAAGAGATCCAGGGCAGGCTTGCGACACTGAGGAGAGCTGAAAACCTCTTGAGGAAGCGCAGAAGCAAGGAGCAAACAAGATCACGCTTCTACAAAGATCCCTTCAAATTTGTGAAGAATCTCTTCACAAAGGAGAAGAGCGGAAGTCTCTCAGTGTCAAAGGCCGACCTGGAAGAACATCTGAAAAACTCCTGCACAGATGACAGACACCAGGAAAAAGTTACACTCCCACCTGACATGCCACCAGTCAACCCACCAGAGTATGAGCTGGATATCAATCCACTCAGGTGGAGGGAGGTAGAACAAACCGTGCGTAGAGCAAGGGCCACATCATCTCCAGGTCCCAATGGAGTTCCATACAGGCTCTACAAAAACGCTTCAGATGTCCTGCGATTCCTCTGGAAACTGATGAGAGTTGTGTGGCAAAAGAAGGAGATACCAACATCCTGGCGTAGAGCCGGAGGGATCCTTATCCCCAAGGAAAAGGATTCGTTAGAGATCGGGCAGTTCTGACAGATCAGCCTTCTAAACGTAGAGGGAAAAATCTTCTTCAGCGTGGTTGCTCACAGGCTGGCAGGATACCTGCAAAGAAACAACTTGATTGACACGTCAATCCAGAAAGCAGGCATCTCAGGCTTCTCTGGTTGTGTAGAACACGCTAGTGTCATCTGGCATCAGATCCAGGTCGCCAAAAAGGAGGGAACAGATCTTCACGTGGTGTTCCTGGACCTTGCGAATGCCTTTGGCTCAGTCCCTCACAACCTCCTGTGGACAGCTTTTGACTACTTTAGAGTCCCAGCAGCTCTCACAACCCTTGTCAAGGCCTACTTCCAGGACGTCCAACTCTGTGTGACAACAGCAGAGTACACAACAGCTTGGCAACACCTGGAAGTGGGAATCATGGCGGGCTGCACCATCTCCCCACTGGCCTTCACCCTGGCCATGGAGGTCATCATTCGGGCCTCTAGATGGACAGTTGGCGGACAGCGAATAAGATCTGGGCTGAGGCTGCCGCCGGTCAGAGCATATATGGATGACCTCACAACTCTCACCACGACCAAGGCTTGCACTGTACGGTTATTAAAAAAGCTGCAGGAAAACATTGAGCGGGCTCGCATGAAGATCAAGCCGAGCAAGTCCAGAAGCATCTCCATCATCAAGGGGAAGTTGTCAGACCACCGTTTCCACATTGGTGAGGAACCCATCCCAACTGTCTCTGAGAAGCCAGTGAAGAGCTTAGGCCGGTGGTATGATGCCTCCCTTAAGGACAAAGAGCAAGTAGAGCAGCTTAGAAAGGAGGTAGCCAGTGGACTGGAGAAGATCGACAGAACCCTGCTCCCTGGCAAGCTGAAGCTGTGGTGCATGCAGTATGGACTACTTCCACGTCTCCTATGGCCACTAACCCTCTATGAAGTCCCGCTCTCGAAGGTGGAAAAGCTGGAGAGACTGGTCAGCTCATATGTAAGGAAGTGGCTTGGCCTTCCCAGGTGCCTTAGCAGTATTGGACTTTACGGCAAAGGGATGCTACATCTGCCCATTTCCAGTCTGGTAGAGGAGTACAAGTGTGCCAAAGTCAGACTGGAGATGATGCTACTGGATTCGAACGATCCATTTGTAGCCCAAGCTGCCCCCATCTTGGCCACCGGGAGGAAGTGGACCCCGTTGGCTGCAACTGAGCAGGCAAAGGCAGCACTCAGACATAAGGACATCGTGGGCCGAGTGCAGGAAGGGAGGATTGGCCTTGGACTTGGGGCCAGTACACCAGTGTGGAGCAAGGCCTCTCCACCTCAGAGACGCAAGATGGTGGTCCAGGAGGTACGTCGGGAGGAGGAAGCAAGAAGGTGCGCCCAAGCTGTGGCACAGGCAAAGCAAGGGCAGTGGATGACGTGGGAAGGAGTGGAGAAGAGGAAGATCTCCTGGAAAGAGCTGTGGGAGATGGAGGCATTCAGGGCAAGCTTTACCATCAGGGCTGCCTACGATGTCCTACCTTCTCCCGCAAATCTAAGCCAATGGTATGCCGAAGACCCCACGTGCCCTCTATGCCCAAGTCTAGCAACACTGAAGCACATCTTAGTGGAATGCAAGACCAGCCTCACCCAAGGCCGTTACACCTGGCGGCACAACCAGGTGTTAAAGTGTCTTGCAGCAGTGTTGGAAAGTCGACGGATAAGCGTGAATGCCCTTCCTCCCCCGTCACCCCAGTGGCAGCCAACACCATTTGTTCGAGAGGGTGAGGGCCAAGCCAACCTCACCACCATAAGATTAGACTCTGGTCAGCTGGGCAGAGCACGGGACTGGAAGCTGCTGGCAGACTTGAACAAGAAACTCTGCTTCCCAGCTGAAATCGCAGCCACTAACCTGCGACCAGACCTTGTTCTGTGGTCAGCCTCGTTCAAGCTTGTCTACATCATCGAGCTTACCGTGCCCTGGGAGGGTGCAGTGGAGGAGGCCTGTGAACGGAAAAGGTTGAGGTACGCTGAACTTGCAACCGATGCGCAACAACAAGGCTGGAACGTGAAGGTACGCCCAGTGGAAGTAGGGTGCAGAGGGTTCGTAGCCACTTCAACGTCCAGACTACTCAGGGAGATGGGAGTGCGAGGAAAGGCCCATCGGCAGGCAGTCAAAGACCTCTCCGCGGCTGCGGAAAAGGGAAGCCAGTGGCTATGGGTGAAGAGAAAAGACTCTGCTTGGGTCTTCAAATGAGTTGATGGCACCTAGGGAGTGAACCTGGGACGCTGGGATTCACTGCTGAACCCTCTGGAGGTGTCGTGGGCCTATCAGCGAAACACCAAGGAAGGAGGGCGCCCACTTGACAACCCAAAGGGTGCCATCACTCAACTGACCATCCCACGGAGTCTCATCGGAGCCTCAAGTATGCATTAAGGGATGCAATCCTGACGACAGTGCCATCACTCAATGGACCATCCCACGGAGTCTCATCGGTGCCTCAAGTATGCATTAAGGGATACCAACATCAAGTCCTATATAACAAGTCTGTAACAAGCAAACTATTTATCATGATGTACTTTAAATAACATTAATAATGGCAGAAAGATATCAGTTCTACTGTTGATCATAAAATCAAGTTATGTTGTTGTTGTACAATGAGGACGTTGTCATCTTGACGGAAATATAGTCATAAGTGTCCCAATGTGTAGTGTATATATATATATATATATATATATATATATATATATATAATGTTTAAAAAACTATAAAATTATAAAAATCCATTTATTATTCATATATATATATATATATATATATATATAAAAGGGGAAATATTAATAATTAGTCATAACTTGTTATGATTAATTATAAATATTTGAATTAGTTAATCAAATTAACTTAATGTAGCTGAATTAATATTACAATCAATGAATCTGTTCGGCCAGCGAACACTCGGTATTGATCGTCTATCAACTCTTATAGAAAGGATATTTTCCGTGGCCACAGAAAAACATCGCTTTCTTAGCACGTAGCTGTGATCGAATTGTTATCAGAGACATTGGTCTTATAAGCAGATCAGAATCAACTCGCAAGAGTGTGCACACAAGTTTTATTTAACTAAATCACAAACACATAACTAAACTAACAAACACAAACATACCATTCACACAGTGAGAGAGTGGAAAAATGAATTTGAACCGTATCATAACAGGGGAATGAAACAATGGAAAGGGTAAATTAACAATTGCTGGACGAACCATCAGTTTCAATACTATAAAGCACCTTTGTTAAAGGGGTTCACAATCTTAATACTAAATTACCATTTAGTGTTCAAACGATACTTGCAAATGCCTTAGCTGTCCGGATCTGCACGCTCAGGAGAAATCCTTGATGGTTCGGTCCGCTGGCATGGAAGTTGTAATCAATATCTTCGGCGTTGAATGAAGAAAATGAAGACAAACTTTGCGCTGTTAATTTGACCCTTTTGTGGTCGCTGCAGTTGTGCATGGCTTGAAGTGAAATGGAGGCCTACCGGCCTGGCTCGGGCCGGGTGGCCCTCACGTTGTATCAACAGGAACAAAGAGAAGAACCAGAAGAACTGAACTAGAAGAACTAAGTGTGATTTTCGTGGGGGCTTTTTGAACTCTCCAGACAGTCGACACCTTCGAGTCATGGCTTGACCAATGAGAAAGGTGCAATTCTCTGGCGGGGGATTTCCTTTGTTTGAAAGTGAGTTCATTTGCCTGGGTTTGTAGGTTTATGTCCATTTATACTCTGATAAATATAACAAACATACAATGCATTCTATGATATTTTGATGTCCACCAACATGTGAGTCATTAAACAAGGAGTAATTTGATAGTAAGCATCACCTAGATGAAATACATTATCTCATAGTTCCAACTTTCAGGCATGCATAACACTATACAACATACGAAAGAACAATATACAGACAGTAATAATACACAAAATGTACTGGGGAAATGCATGTTCATTCATTTAGACGAGGTTGTCAATGAATTAATGGCAAAGAATCCAGTTTTATAGACAATGTATGGTTCTAGTGGCCTGTCTCCTAAGTGTCTTTGAAATGTGTGTAAAGAGCAAATGGTGCAGATGGGGTGATAGCGCTCAGTGGGGGAGCAAGACCTTACGGGGCCTGCATAGGTGATTGCCTTTTACAATTGTGTGTGATCGCTCCAGACGCTACATCCCCCCTTTCAATCGTTGTTGTTTCTCCTATGGACAACAGCGAGCGACGTCAAAGGTGCAGAAAGATCAGACACATCTGGCATGCAGGGCTGGAGGTTGTGGTGGTTCCCCTGGCCGCTGGTGTAGCTGGTGCCAAGGTTCAGGTCTCTGAGTTTGCTCAGCAGGTGTCAAGGTAGCAGGTGCCTTGACAGTGTCACCTGTCGTCCGGACACCCATGGAGCAGGTGTTTGTAGGAAGAGGTTACGGGAGTTGTAGTGTGAAGAGTGTTTCAGACTCACCTAGGTCTGATGGCAAAGGGGCAGCAGGTGATTGTAGCCTCTGCTCTCAGTCATAAGGAGTCTGAAGTTTGCAGTGTCACTCTGCTCTTGTGGCGTCGCCGACTTGAGCAGGGCTGAGTGTGTTGTGTGAGTGGTCAGAAGCTTGTGCTTCCCAGTACTCATTGGGTAAGTACTGTTCAAGGAGCTCTCTTACTAGCATTAGAAGCTCCTGTAGGTCTGATGCAGGCGTGTCCAGTCTGCCTTGTGCAGCCTCTGGATGGCTGCTGTGTGAAGGGCGTGGAGGAGGAGGTTGTTGCTGCCTGCTGTTGGAGGTCCTGCGGTGTCTGCAGGATGAGGATGCTCCCATCCATGGCTTCTTCCCGTGGTAGGTCTGGTACCTGGGTCTGTTGCCATGGTGACAGTTCTGTCCTTGGCTGGCTAGGAGCCTTTTGGAGAAGGGTTTTGCATTGTAGCAATGCTGTGTGCCTTCTGGTGCCAGCTCTGGGTTCTGGGTTTTGCAGTTCACAGTTCCTTGTGTGTTACAAACCCTTTTTGATGAGGCCTTGTGTTTGTTAAAGGCCTTCTGTGTCAAGTCAAGTAGTTGGTGAATAGGCATTGTGCGGGAGCAGGCCGTAATGCCTAAATGGTGACTTACAATCGGATGGAAGCTGGTGTCCTCCTCCATCCCAGGCTTGTTGCGTGCTCCGAAGTAAGCTTGTCTGAGTCTGTGGTAGTAGGCATAGGGAATTTCATGTCTGCCTTGTCTGGTGTCTAGGGCAGCAATCAGTCCCCTTTCATGTTTTCTGGCTGCCGGGCCAGAAAGCACCGCACCTCTGGTCCGGAAGTGATCCAGAGAAGATAGAGTCTATCTTGGTGGGTCACACTCGTCAAAGACTGCAGGTGAAATTCAATGTCTCGTAAGTAGGCGTGGACGTCGTGGTCTCCTGCAAGCTCTGGGGTGAATGCAGGGATGTGCCTGGCTATTCGTTGGAGGTCTTTGAATGTCACTTCATGTGCCGTTTCAGGGTCTGTCTGAATTAATCCTTCTCCTTCTGCAGGCACTGAGGCTCTCAGGAAACGGGCTGGTGAAGTGTTTAGCAGAAGGCTTTGGCTCCTCCCCCCTTTGTGTCTGTGTTCAGGGTTGGGGGAGTTTGCACTGCTAAAGTAAAGTTCAGGCGGGTACCCTTTTCTTATGGGGTCCGTTTGCAGTTGGTAGGACTGTTTCAGTTCTTTTTGGACCATGTTAAGCTCCTCTTTAATGCTGCAGAATCGCTGAGTCAAGTTCTGGACATCAGCTCTGGCTGCATGCAGACTGCCTTCAAGGGCCTTAGCGTCTCTCTCTTTAAGTTCCACATTAGCTGTTCTTAACAGTGTCTTTGTGTGAAACAGTTCTCTTTCAAGGTCTTGCTTGGTGGCATTTTCCAGCTGCTCTCGGTGCCCAGCAGCGGTCAGAGCCTCCTGAAGGCCGGTGATCTCCTTCGGTTGTTCCGTTCTGTCGCCGTCCTTGCATATGTCCGGTGTCGTCTCTCGCTGAGCAGAGTGGAGCTGTGTGACTGGCAGTTTGAGTTCATTTACCTCCTGTCGGAGCCCTGCAAGAGAATGGGCCAAGGAGATAATGAAACTGGTCAGCTCTTCGTTGCTCAGGCTGGGTGTCGGGTGTTTACTTGTGTCGCCGTCTCGCTGTTCCTTCCTCTGCCACTGCAGGTCGTTCGCTGCTTCAGGCTGAAGGATGTCCATCACACTGCTCCGCCGTGCCTCCAGATGGTGCTGGTGGGGGGCAGGGCTGGATGTCTGAGGCATGCTGGCACATTTGTGGGAACACAGGAGAGACATGGCAAAGGCAAATGCAAGTTCGTTTGAGGTGGCAAGCTATCTGTGTGGGGGAAACGGCTATGTGGGCCGTGTAAGGTGTGAATAGTTGCTGTGAGGCAGCTAGTCAGGGTGCTAAGCTGTTGTGTTGCTGAACACCAAGAATTTGAGTATCTGTGTTGACGGGTCTGTAAGCAGTCAGCTAATGATGGGCTGTACGTGTAGTCAAACTATTACTCAAAACTGATGGTTCTCTCTGGGGCTCACAGTGCATTTAAACGGTAACGGTACTTCATGGACTAGGCACTAATGAGTGAGCAGGGGTAAAGAAGAACAGGAATTAGGCTACTAATAACCTGTATAGCTCATTAAGGAAACAACAGTTGCTAGAACTGGATTCCTATGCAGAGAGAGAAGATGTTGATGGTAAGCTAACTAAAAATAAGGTAACAGTAAAAGTAGAATGTCCTTATAGCTCTGGAAAACTAAAAGGGAAGGCAATTACACAAATTGATTTAATTAAATGTTAAATTTAATTAAATTCAACTTAGCTGAATAGGGATATTCAAGCTAAAACCAAAGTAAATAAATTAAATAAAATAAAAATAGAGGAGGAGTAGTCAAAAATAAAATAAGGTTTAAGGGAAGGACCAACCTAACTGAGACAGGAAAGTACGTGAGACCTCAAACAGAGGGTGAAACCAAGTTAAGAGAGGCAAAGAGAGAGGAAGTGTTAACACATTACACACACCGTATCTAAGTGTTAGTCAGATGCTAACAGCTAACAGTTGATTGTAAAGGGCTTTAACTTGTATACCTGTAGGCTGCTAAAGAGCTAGCTTTTGGCTACAGGCTGTTTGTGTGTTTACATAAAGGTCTGTAATGTGTTGCACTGTTATCAGATTGAACCGGAAAAGCCTGCTCGCACCTTCCGGGTCATGCGTTGCTAAGGTAACCAATATATGTTCACAGCCAGCACAAATGGAGCAGCATTTGAGCCACTGTAAACCCGCATGTGTCACATGTAACTCTTTCACCAATCAAAAACAGTACATTCATTTCACAGATAGTGGCGAATTACTAGTTAGCTAGGCTAGCATTAACACCATTAATTCAACGCAGTTGTTTCAAATTCACACAAGCGGATCGATATGAAAACAATACGTAACTCGTTCTGGAAAATGAGCATTGCTCAAATCACCATTAACAATACTGTAGTGAGATTACTTCGTCACTCAGTTTAATTCATGCCAATAATCTGAGATTTCCTAATCAAATTAATGCATTTAAAGCTGAAATTTGAAGATGCTTCATCCAAGATCAGGTTAATTTCTTATTGTACGAATTAAACATGCATTATTATAGCACTGAAAAGCTTTCTACTGCTCGTAGGAAGGCACATTCAAACTATAGTGTCATCTGATTTTATCAGAAACGCTGCATGTATAAGATGTTAATAAAAACTTATGTGACAAAAATACAAGATTAATTTCTGGGTCTGCTCAAAACAAATGTTTGAAACGATGACTGCATTCTCCACCATAAATGTAACAATATTTATTAGCTCAAAAGGGGAAATATTAATAATTAGTCATAACTCGTTATGATTAATTATAAATATTTGAATCAGTTAATCAAATTAACTTAATGTAGCTGAATTAATATTACAATCAATGAATCTTTTCGGCCAGCGAACACTCGGTATTGATCGTCTATCAACTCTTATAGAAAGGATATTTTCCGTGACCACAGAAAAACATCGCTTTCTTACCACATAGCTGTGATCGAATCATTATCAGGGACATTGGTTTTATAAGCAGATCAGAATCAACTCACAAGAGTGTGCACACAAGTTTTATTTAACTAAATCACAAACACATAACTAAACTAACAAACACAAACATACCATTCACACAGTGAGAGAGTGGAAAAATGAATTTGAACCGTATCATATCAGGGGAATGAAACAATGGAAAGGGTAAATTAACAATTGCTGGACGAACCATCAGTTTCAATACTATAAAGCACCTTTGTTAAAGGGGTTCACAGTCTTAATACTAAATTGCCATTTAGTGTTCAAACGATACTTGCAAATGCCTTAGCTGTCCGGATCTGCAGGCTCAGGAGAAATCCTTGATGGTTCGGTCCGCTGGTGTGGAAGTTGTAATCAATATCTTCGGCGTTGAATGAAGAAAATGAAGACAAACTTTGCGTTGTTAATTTGACCCTTTTGTGGTCGCTGCAGTTGTGCATGGCTTGAAGTGAAATGGAGGCCTACCAGCCCGGCTCGGGCCGGGTGGCCCTCACGTTGTATCAACAGGAACAAAGAGAAGAACCAGAAGAACTGAACTAGAAGAACTAAGTGTGATTTTCATGGGGGCTTTTTGAACTCTCCAGACAGTCGACACCTTCGAGTCATGGCTTGACCAATGAGAAAGGTGCAATTCTCTGGCGGGGGATTTCCTTTGTTTGAAAGTGAGTTCATTTGCCTGGGTTTGTAGGTTTATGTCCATTTATACTCTGATAAATATAACAAACATACAATGCATTCTATGATATTTTGATGTCCACCAACATGTGAGTCATTAAACAAGGAGTAATTTGATAGTAAGCATCACCTAGATGAAATACATTATCTCATAGTTCCAACTTTCAGGCATGCATAACACTATACAACATACGAAAGAACAATGTACAGACAGTAATAATACACAAAATGTACTGGGGAAATGCATGTTCATTCATTTAGACGAGGTTGTCAATGAATTAATGGCAAAGAATCCAGTTTTATAGACAATGTATGGTTCTAGTGGCCTGTCTCCTAAGTGTCTCTGAAATGTGTGTAAAGAGCAAATGGTGCAGATGGGGTGATAGCGCTCAGTGGGGGAGCAAGACCTTACGGGGCCTGCATGGGTGATTGCCTTTTACAATTGTGTGTGATCGCTCCAGATGCTACTATATATATATATATATATATATATATATATATATATATGAATAAATAATAAAATCCATTTATTATTTATATATATATATATGTATATATATATACAGTTGCAAGAAAAAGTATGTGAACCACTTGCAGAATCTGTGAAAAATTTTAATAATTTTAACAAAATAAGGGAGATAATACAAAATGCATGTTATTTTTTATTTAGTACTGTCCTGAGTAAGATATTTTACATAAAAGATGTTTACATATAATCCACAAGACAAAAAAAAATAGCTGAATTTATTAAAATAACTATTCATAAGTATGTGAACCATTGATTCTTAATACTGTTTGTGGTTACCTGGATGATCTACGACTGTTTTTTTTGTTTTGTGATGGTTGTTCATGAGTCCCTTGTTTGTCCTGAGCAGTTAAACTGAGCTCTGTTCTTCAGAAAAAATCTCCAGGTCCTGCAGATTCTTCAGTTTTCCAGCATTTTTTGCATATTTGAACCCTTTACAGCAGTGACTGAATGATTTTGAGATCCGTCTTTTCACACTGAGGACAACTGAGGGACTCAAACACAACTTTTAAAAAAGGTTCAAACATTCACTGATGCTCCAGAAAAAAACATGATGTATTAATAGATGGGGGGTGAAAACATTTGGAATTTGAAGATCAAGGTAAATTGTATTTAAATTTGTCTTCTGGGAAACATGCAAGTATCTTCTGTTGCTTCCGAAGGGCAGTACTAAATGAAAAAAAAATGATATTCAAGCGAAATAAGAAAAATTTGGACCTCTTCATCCTATTCAAAAGTTTTCCCCCCCCGACTCTTAATGCATCGTGTTTCCTTCTGAAGCATCAGTGAATGTTTGAACCTTTTTTAATAGTTGTGTTTGAGTCCCTCAGTTGTCCTCCATGTGAAAAGATGGATCTCAAAATCATTCAGTCACTGTTGTAAAGGGATCAAATATGCAAAAGATGGTGGAAAACTGAAGAATTTTTGGGACCTGGAGATTTTTTCTGAAGAACAGAGCTCAGTTTAACTGCTCAGAATAAACAAGGGACTCATGAACAACCGTCACAAAACAAAAAAACAGTTGTAGATCATCCAGGTAACCACACACAGTATTAAGAATCAATGGTTCACAAACTTTTGAACTGGGTCATTTTAATAAATTCAGCTATTTTTTTGTCTTATGGATTATATGTAATCATCTTTTATGTAAAATATCTTACTCAGGACAGTACTAAATAAAAAATAACATGCATTTTGTATGATCTCTCTTATTTTGCACATTTTCACAGATTCTGCAAGTGGTTCACATACTTTTTGTTGCAACTGTATATATATATATATATATATATATATATATATATATATATAATAGATATATATATATATAATATATATATAATAGATATATATATAATGTTTAAAAAACAATAAACTATAAAATCCATTTATTATTTGCATTTATTGTTTATTGTCTGGGCTGTCTTACCCATATTGAATTGATGTCCCTGGGATAAACCATACATTTGTGTTGTATTTTTAAAACAAAACAAAACATTACATTTATCCATAACATTCTTCAACAGTGATTCTCAAATGGTAATCATATCATTGTCAGAATCTCGTATGCTTAATCGAGTACACAAAGATCTAATGCACTTCAGAATAAAACATGCTGATATGGTATGCATTGTTCCTAATGTATGGACTTGACAAGTATATTTGTGCATGGAAAATCTTACTAAAAGCATTTACAAACATGCTCCATTAACACAGCTCTACAGAGGGAGGGTAGAGGGTGCCTTTTCAGTGGCAGTATTATTATCAAATTCAATAAGTGAGCCCCTTCAGACATGAAAATTGTATATAATTATCTTGCCTATGCAATTACCCATTGGATATAATTGGAATGGCACTTGCAACTTGTCTTCAGCATGCCAGATGCACAAGGAAACGCTTTGATATGGCAGTAGCTTATGATACTAAATTGCTTGTGATACTAAATAGTTACTCTAAGAATGTATTTCAGGGAGAAAAAAAATGAAACAAGCCTGAAAACATGAGATGAGAGACGTGGTTTCACTCAGCTAGCTAATTACATGTTAAAAGGCTTATTACAAAACAAATATGCCTAAGGTTTAGCTGGCTGCTAAAGGTTTCAAATAACATAAAGTCCCAAGTCAATAAGACTAACTGATTCAATATTAACTAATTCTGAAAAAAAAAGGGAAGTATTTAAGTTCGCTGAAAATCAATAAGCCGATGGCGAGTAATTGATTTTCTTTCAGAATGGCCAGTCTTAAATTTAAGTATGCAATGAAAAAATTATAGTAAATCCTTTAAGATTTCAGTGTTGACCTGAGCTCCATTTTGTGAAGCAGGCTGACTTGTTTTCTGATGCATTGCAGTGAAACCAAACAGTGGGGATGTTTGGGGGGGAAGTCAGGTACACCCCATTCACTGGAGGTGAATGAGGCCTAATGGCACTCCTACACTCTGACTCACCCCATGCAATTTCCCCTCGCATACCTACAATCCCCATCCCCCCATCCCTCACTGCCCCGTCTTTGGCACTCTCCCTGTTTCGAAATGTCAACCATGAGGTAAAATAACTGACTGGCTGACTGGATGGTAATTGTATTGCTTAATAATTGATAGGCTGAGTGTTGATGCTGCTGCTGGGCTGGCGGAAGGAGAGAAAGAGCACCTTGCTGGCCTTTCACTGTTCACAGTCAAATTTCTATACAACACTACTATGACCTCCATTTCACTACACTATCCCTGATGATACTGATGATGATATAATTAAAAATGGCTTGAGGCATTAAATGTGAGTTAAATGTCTTTACTTCACTTTTCATAAAAACAACCCAAGGCTTTAGGCTTTATTTGAGGAACTTGTTGGAAGGCTTGCATTTATGTAATCTTAACTGCTGGGAAACTGCAATGGAACACACTGGACATGTTAGACCAAATGGAAACCCACATGACACATTTGTCACAATGCTTTATGTTTCAAGAAATGGACCAGTGGAACCGCATGGTGCTCCACAGAATTGATCATTCTTGAGAGCACAATTAGTCTATTAAATTACACACTGAAAAATGCTGCATAATTAAAATATTTTAATTATGTCTGCTTAATCAAAAAAAAAAAAAAAATTTTTACAAAATAAAAAAGAAAGAATTATTCGATGCTAGAAATGTAACAGCAAGACTGATGTAGAAACTATCCACAAAAAGTATTTATAGGAACAGATCCATCATTTACTCTGAGAAGCTCTCTGCATCTAAATTCAAGGACTTCTCCTGATGACAGTCCCTCTGAAACTCACAAAGAGAGACTAGAAATTTAAATGAGTTTCCCATTAAATGAATTATTCATTTACAGCATTATATTTGAATGAGAATTGACCCATGAATTTATATCTAGCACATGACTGGCCAGAGCCTGGGTAGCTGACTATCTATAGGGATGACAAGCAACACAACATCCAAAGGGCTTAAATACCACAGTAAAGAACTATGCATAAAGAATGAAGAGGGGATAGGAGAGATAGAGAGTGAGAGAGAAAGCAAGAGAGACAGGGTTGAGAATAACCAAGTGACAAAAATTCCTCTGGGTCTCTCTAGGTGAGTGTGTGACTTCCGGTTGGGCAGCTGTTTAATTGTGAAATGACTCAAACCTCTGATGATCTGAGGTCGGTTGGCCATCTGTCCAAGCAAACATGGTAAACAACAGGGAAATGCTGGCCACTGTTTATGTCATTTCTCAACCTGACTGTCCACACTGTCTGTCAGACCTTCTTTGTGGCAGCCTAGTCTTTTCTTTTAGTAGTTAAAGGACCTTTAGTTAGTTATTCTTTATTTTTTTCTGTATATAACAATTCATTTATCTGCACTGTAAACCCTAACTCTCAAAATACTTAATTGGTTTGAGTAGGTCAAACTTAAATTTCTTTTTTTTTTTGAGTTCACAGCACTGACATATTTCAAGTAAACTGAACTATTTCATCATTTTGAGTTGTATGAACTCATTTCTTTTAATTTAGACTAACTTAAGTTTAACTGAAACTGGGCTGGGATTTATATTTTTCAGCATGCTTTGCCCATGGCACTCGAAAGGGAGAGTAAATGCTAAAATTTAGTATTATATAATGTTTATTTTGTGCAAGATTAATGGTAAGGCAGATTTAGTAGTGATAAATTTTTTGTTATGCTAATTTAGAAGAGTTTCAGTTAATGTGGGTTTTTGGAGAGTTACTATCATGGTGACAAGTGGCACATGTTGCTTGGTTTGAGAGCAGGTAAGTTACATGTTTTAAGTTGCTGTACTCATTCAGTAAGTGCTATACATGCTATTGTTAACATTTTAGCAAATTAGCAAGTTAGCATTTTTTGAATTTTCTTATTAGGGTTTACAGTGAAGTAAATAACTTATTTGATTTACTAGAACTCAAAATAAAAGTTAATTAACAAAATATTTTGTTAATTGCTATCAAAATGTATGAGTTAGCTAACTCAGTACTACAAGTTAGGAGTAATTAACATGCATGAGTTCTACAAACTCAAAACTTGATAGTTCT
Source organism: Mylopharyngodon piceus (assembly GCA_039654765.1). Lineage (NCBI taxonomy): Eukaryota > Metazoa > Chordata > Actinopteri > Cypriniformes > Xenocyprididae > Mylopharyngodon > Mylopharyngodon piceus. The sequence goes on from CM077442.1 coordinate 27,999,590, forward strand.
GCTTACTTAAAATTAGGAACATCATAACTCAAAAAATTTGATGTAACCGATTACCTCAAATTTTTTGAGTTAGCCCAACTTATTTGGGTTTACAGTGTGTCCATCCGTTCTCCTGGTTCGTCACCTTATCATTTAGAAATCTGCTAAAAGGCACTAAGTTTTCCAATACAGATCAGGCCCGTTGATTGGTCACTGTCATTACCCAGCTTAATATACAGAGGGAAGCAGACAATTGTACACCTATTAAGAGCAATTGATTGGATGTACTTGCACAGCTGCCAAGAGCACCATACCTCTTTGAACAACGCAGGGTGGGTATAGAGAGGGGGGTCAGGGGTTTAACAGCCGATAATGGGAGCCAGGTCAGCCATTAAAAACCCCTCTGGCCGTCAGCCAGGAGGAATCTGCCTGTTTCCGCTATTGCCCTCCAGTTCTGTCCCTGTCTGCAAAGCTTTAATGTGCTAATGCACAAACGCACAAATGGGCCTCCGGGTGGCACGGAGAGGTTTACCGGATCTAGGAGGTGGGTGGATGTGTACTGGAATACCACAGCAGACTGGGAAAGTATGGGATCCAGATTAGTGGAAAAGAGAGCCATAGTCAATACCCGGAAAGGTAAGCTTGACAACTTTACCATAAGCATAGCATAATCATCTTTACTGAAAAGGAAGTCTTAGCTTTGACAGCATAAGCGGAAGAAACAAGGACATAGGATGAATAACGTCCGATTTGTGAATGAACAGTCGATTTGAGTTGGATCTTTTCAATAAATTGGCTGAACTGGTTCACATGAAGTAGACAGAGCAATTGATTTTATGACAGTTTTATCAACAAAAAGTACAGATTTGCATTTAAGTGGACAAATGGGACACATTAAATTACAATAAGCACCTTTGTAAATATAACTTGCAATAAGCAAAATAATACACACAATAAAACACATATTCCTTTATTTTGTTGTTTTAGAGCATGTACACTGGGATGTTAGGAACCTTTATTACATCCTGACTTAAATGAATCACTGAATCAATTTATTGAACTTTAGAATTCAGTTCATCAAATGAAATCCCATCACTGCTGAGCAAAAACAGGACGAGGGGGAGGAATGACATTTGCAAATAATGTTTCACTTTTTAACTATTGATTTAACCACTTGGTAAATGTTCTTAATAGTTATTTTAAAGTTTCACCAAGAAAATTAATGATATTGAGGGTTATACTGGGGGTCCCTGGTTACACTGATCTGCAAACTGCTGAAATATAGTAAAACGAGGTCTGCAGAAATTAATAAATTGGCAGCTCGGTGATGTATCTCCAAATCTGAGTTCTAAAGTGTTGAAACTACTTAACCCAAACAGTCCTAATTTTGTCCATAGACTCTATAGTCTCATCTGCAGTCATCTCATCTAATGGCAAGGTTCATCTGCCGCTGCCCTGGCTGCGTTTCAAATAGAGCTGTTACTACCCCCTCCTTCTCCCAAATTGCATTAGTGCTTAACCAGGCAAACCCTGAGAGGCAGCAGCGATAACCATTACAGACAGTCGACAGGCCCCTGCCTCAGCTCTGCCACACAAGCCGCCTGATAAAACAGACACGGCTGCCATCCCCCCTGCTCTGGCGATGTGAAATACAGCGAGCCACGAAACAGCTTCATTCCGGCGGCCTGTTCTCATCCTCGGTTGAGTGAGCACAGCAATAGGAGGGGTAATTTACACCCCAGCCAAACCTGTCATTACCCGAGGGCACTTGTTATGGCTGCACCCGATGTTTTTCCAATTCACCTCCAACCCCTGTGACTGTCAATCTCCTGAGTGGATGTAGTCGGGGGGGGGGAATATTCCAGGCTCATGTGGACAGCGGGCAATTTTCCTCGGAGGGGATAATGGGAGTGGAGTGGCAAGAGGCAGGACTGCTGCCGTAAGCAAAACAATTCTGATTGTAGCACGCCACAGTCCGCCAAACACTCCAGTGGTTGGTGGCCGGTGTTGTTTAAAGTCTTACCAACTGCTTTTCAAGTGTGCTTCCCCTACTAACACACACGCAAGCTCTCAACAGGACACTTTTTATTCTTTTACCACGAGTAATCCACTTTATTCATGTTTTTTGCACAGCAGTTTATACAGAAGTGTCTCTAAAAGCGCAAGATCCAAAATTGTGCAGTCAATATCCTAGGTGATGTGGCTGCTCATTATATTTACCATTTTATGGAGAGATAAACATGAGATAAACACACTTTCTTTCCCCTGCATTACACCTGCTGAATCTCCACCTGGGAAGTGCAGATGGTTGTGAAAATCGCTGTGCGCTGTGCTCTATGGATCCTGAGACAAAAGCAGCACACACAGAGAAAGCTCAACACAGCACAGGTCTTTCTCTGACGTCGCTCTGGGACTCCCTGAGGTCCCGTCCTCCAGAGGTGGGTCCAGGCTGTATGCGTGTCCCTACACAAATGTCTGAGTGTATGTGCGTCTCTCTCGCTGGCTGCTCTGCAAAGGAGTTGCAGCAGCCATCAAAACACACACACACAAAGATTATACTATCATCAGCCATCTATCTATCTATCTATCTATCTATCTATCTTTCTGTCTGTCTGTCTGTCTGTCTGTCTATCTATCTATCTATCTACATATCCATAAACATATGTATTTCTTTGTTGTCAGATAGCCCCGCCTCCCTGAGGTTTGAAATCAGACATCTAGCAGAGACATTGCTACGTGCTGATGGCAACGTGAGGCTTGTCTGGTTTGAGAAAACCTGAAAACAACTATTTTATCCACTCTATAACAAGAGTGATAATGATCTTGCTGAATTATTTGGTTTAAGTAATGAAAAACAACATCAGTTGGTTGACTTCACCTTATAATTTAATCATCTATGATAATCTATGACAACATTTCAATAATCTATAAGTACTTAACACATTTACAAAGGAGATATTGATGTTTATTGACTATCCACTGCAATTATAGAAGTGTCATTTTTGCATCAGCACATTTAATTTCCAAGAAAGGATAAATCTCAGACCTGAGTCAATTTCTGCTATTTGTAGATGTATATTAGCTAAAACAATCTATGCAACCATATAGTTTGTACTTAATATACCATTTACAGTTTAAAAATTAGGTATGTACTGGCCGATATGTTATGGTCGATAACCAATAAATGATCGATATAAAAAAATCTATACTATTTTGTCTAAATACATTAGAAATAAAAAAAACCCACTAACATTTCTTTAAATGCTAAGTGAATTTAGGCATTTCAACATATTTTGTACAGTATGAAAAATTAATAATACTTAAATTTGTTAAAGATTACATTTACATTTTACAGTCTTGTCAAATTATTTGTGTTTTTAAAGATGAAGCAAGTGTTAGATAACTAAGTAAAATCCAAAATTAAATATAAATGTCCAATATTGATCTATAAGGAAAAACGGTATCAGCTCATAACCAATATAGTTCTGATTTATTGTGCATCCCTACTTAAAATTCGTAGATTGTGATGTGCTACGATGCAGAATAATTCCCATTTAGTTCTCAGTGCAGCAGTGGCTTCAGGATGAGCTAGTTCTAATGCTCATTACCTACTAGAGAAAAATGAGCATTAGAACAGGATGTATGTGCATATTAATATTTATAAAGAGCTCAGGACATTCTGTTCTGTTATATGAATGAGTCTGAGAGGAGGTTATCTCCTCAAACCACACAGTCGGTTTGTTCTTTAAAATATCAGGAACATGCAGAGTGAGTCGGATATGTGCCAAGTCTTTTAAAGCCTGTGTTTTGAGATTTATTTAGCTTGATTTTCCCCTCTTCATATATTTCCTCTCTTTGTTATCAAAGTTTTAATTGAAAGTCAGTGAAAGGTGGCAGAGCACCCAGCTGAGCTCTCAACATAGCTGTCTTCTCCTCTGGGTTAGATCTTCCTCCCATGAGGCTACGAGCCCCTGCGTCATTCACAAAAATCATTCAAATAGCTTCGACCTCAAAGCTTCGTCTTCATTCAGAAATCTTTTTATAGCACAGGCTGTGCCGGAGAAGGGGTGGATGATGAGAACGGTTGGCCGGAGGGGGAAGAGAGGTGGGTATGAGACTGTGTGTGTGTGTGCTGGGCTGTTTGGGGCGGAGGCTGCTTACATAGCACCTGACGCCAGCCCCTCTTCGCTGCCTCACCTGTCTGTCTCCTCTCCGACACGTGTGTGATTGGAGGACGTGGGAGCCGGCGCTGTGACGGACTGCTGTGAATGTGTGATCCAGCAGCATGAAGGTTCATTGGCTGAGGGTAAAGACGTCACAGCACCTTGTTAGTGAGATGCTGCAAACAGAGCAGCATTGCTGAGGAAACAGAACTCGTCACTGAGAGAAACCTTATTCACAGCTACGACACACCCACCAACAGCTCGAGCTGTAAATAACTTCAAATTATGCATGGAAAAAGCTGCAAAAAAACATTATGAACTGATCGAAAAGATCAAATCCTGAAACTATACTAAAAAAGGCTACATGCAAGCAGTAAATATAGCCTTTATATTCAAGGCTGTAACCAAATATCCAAATGTAGCCAAATATAAAATGAATGGCAGTTATATTCCTATATATTAGCTCAATAGAATATATTTTAAAGGGTTAGTTCACCCCAAAATGAAAATTCTGTCATCATTTACTCACCTTCATGTTGTTCCAAGCCTGTATGACTTTCTTCTTTTTTGAGAAATCTCTCAATGTCTTTATCCATACAATGAAAGTCAGTGGGGTCTGATGTTGTTTTCTTCAAAATATCTTATTTTGTGCTCCACAGGAGAAAGAAAGTCACATGAGAATACACATTATTAGGGTGTCTCCTACAATACCCTGCTCTGGTTAGTCCGAAGACGTCTGCAGAAATAAGAAACAAAGGCAAGTATTTTCAAAACTGAGTTATGCATGAAATCAGGTCTCTTAGACTATGATCTGTCTTGTGACAGACAAGTTTGGCTAACCATTGCTCAGATTCAGATCTATCAAAATCCAATCAAAGAACTTTGAAGCCATTTTACTCAATTTCAGTGTTGCTATAGTTACTGCGTTTTGCTTTTTTTTAGGACAGAACACCCCATGAGGCACTCAGACTACCATCCATACTACTCTCCATCCATAAAACCTTGCCATCCCGGTACATACTTGATAAGCATGGAAATCAATTGTTACCCGTTAGTGTACAGATCTGAGTGGATGGGAACAAGCACTAGGATGGGGATATGAACATATTCCTGACATATTCCCACAGAGGAGACTGCTGGGAAATTAGTGAGGTGGCACTAATCAGCCCCCGTGTGTTTATTGGGGGCTGGGGGGCAACTGGAGTGCATTAAAAGCCATTAGTTGCCTCTAACATGGCCACGCTCACTTATTTTGACAGGTTCATACAGCAGGCTGGTTCTCTGCACAGAGGGTGTATCTGTATGCACGCACACACACGCCACCCGATCCTTCACATCCTCTTCAGCGTGCGGCCCATCCAGCCGTGACTGCACACAGTCAAATTGGTTTGGGGTAGGAGGGGGATCTGTGAATAGAAGCTGTTTGTAGTCAAAAGCAGCTGGGCAAGTGAGTGATGGGAGAAAAAAACAGGGGAGAGATGGCGGTGTGTGTAATACCCTTGATAAACAAAGTGATAACAGTACTTAATATACTATAAAGATTTTCATGTTCTTGTACAAGGAAATTGTAATGCTTTTATAAAAACATAAGCATATTAATAAAAAAATGTATTATATGTACAGTCAAACCAAAATGTATTCAGACACCTTGAATATTTCATTCATTAATACAGTTTATTCACTATAGTTAAAAAAAAAAATAGTAATAAAATATGACAAGATCTCAGAGTTAAACTGTGTCAGAAAAAAATTAATTATGTCAGATAACACTTAAGCAAAACATGGTCAGGTCAAAGTGTCTGAATAATTTTTGGTTCCAAATTTTTATCAGTTTTACTGGTAGTCCACTGTATGAATAATTTTTGGGTATAATATGTCACAATTTACTTTATTTTGCTATCCTCACTTACATAAATGAACTGTAGTGTCCTGCACCCACTAGTAAAAATATATCAAAAATATCAAAAATGTCTGAATAATTTTTGGTTTGACTGTATGTATGTGTCTGTGTATATAGATTTTTTTATTTATTATTATGAATATAAAAGATTATAATACAATTATATATATGTATATAATTGTATTATACAATATTTATAATTTAATTTTTAGATAATTTTGTATATATCTATCTATCTGTGCGCTTTAAAATGTTATAATTAAGTCATAAAAACTAATATATATAGTAAAATAAATGTCACTTAAACTTAAGTGTAATATATATATATATATATATATATATATATAATGTTTAATACAACCTTTGCCAAAACCTTTCCAAATTTCTGAGGTAGCTTTCAGATACCTCATGCCATAATTCTGTTGACTTTTGAGAATTTTTTTAATAAAGTACATGAAGAAGCCAAAGTGTGGTTGCGTGAGGTATCCCTGCATTAAAGAGTCTTTATTCCCATCATGCACAGTATTTTTGTAGTCCTTTTCTTGCAGTACACACTTCCGAACGTAATGTTGTGGTGGTGACGCTATACTACTTGAGTGGCAGAAGTCAACATCTACTTGTGTGTTCCCTGAATATCCCCCTCTTAGAGACTAAAAGTGAAGTCACTGATGGTTCTGAGATCTGAAAGAAAAGTTTTGTGAAGTGAATGATGCTACATGTTCATGTGACTGCATCAGTGCTGCCAACGCACACCACAGCCAGAAGGGTCAGCCTGAAATAAACTTACACCAGAGCCAAGAAATCCTCTTTAGCTCTCGCTCTCTCTCAGCAAGAGCTCCATCACAGTTCACAAACTGCTTGCTTTTGTTTTTGCAAACTCTATGGGTGAAAAATGCTAATGCATGTGACCGCAGTGTGATACAAGCATAGCTGTCGATATTAATTTAGTTCACTTACTTTCAGGCACCATTTTTACAATTTACACCTATGTTCATTCCATTTTAGTAGAGACTGACAGTACATTTATTGCATTTTCACAAATGCAATGTCATATCTGACAATTTGTCAATGTAGTTTGGTTCAACGGCAAAAAAAAAATTATTTAGATGCGAGTAATTAGAATTACTGTGCCGCTATCTTAAATCTCACTCTCTCGATCATCACATAACATCTTTCCAACTCTCATCTCACAGCAGGATCAAGGCTTCACAGTTGACACATATTAGTATGCAGGCAGCTTGCGAGAGTGGCTGTGACGTCAGCAGGAGTAGAGAGGGTGGAAAAGGTGTCCGAGGGAGAGCAGAGGCACTGGCTGATCACACCATTATCAGAACAGCAAACACACCTAAACACCATTAAGTTCTATGTTACATGTGCCGTTTAGTTTCCACGGTAACGACAGGGAGGTGTATATTTAGAGCTGATGGAATAAGATCGTGAAGGAGAGGTAGAGATTGGGGGGGGGGGGGGTTGGAGTAAGAAGCAGATGCAATTTATCAAAAAATAAAAAATCTTTGACATGATTGAGTCACAAAGTATTTAAAGCCTCTGTGCTGATTCATGCCGGGCTGGCCAATCCAAACTAATTAAAAAGAGATCTTTTTATCTTCTCTTTTTTTTTCAAACAGTCCTTTCGGCAAGAGATTACAAGAAACTCACTAGACAACAGGAGACCAGCTTCTTGTTTTGAGAATTTGTTTTGGGTCTATAAATCTTGACCAGTTGGAGGCAGCACCGTCTTCAATCCATGCATTTTAAACCCTGAACCCATGTTACTTTACTGTAAGGTCACTGTTCCTGGCAACATTTAGCATCATTTTCTAAACATTAATGAATCAGGATAGGTTTAAAGAAAGGATATTGATTGGTACCTGTAACATATATTTGGCAAAGAAACAGACTAAAGTATTTAAAAGCTCATTTCTATTTATTGCATTTCTATAGGATTTCTGGTAACTTTACAATAAGGCCCCATTAGTTAATGTCAGTTAATGCATTTTAAAGAACAATTAGCAATTCATTTGTCTTATTAATCATTGTTAACATTAGTTAACACCCTAAAAAATAAAATAAAAACAAAATACAACTGTTCACAGTTCATTTTAGCTCAGGCCATTAAATAATATTAACAGATACAACTATTGATTTTAATAATGTATTAGCAAATGCTGAAGTTAACATTAACTAAGATTAATAAATGCTTTAGAAGTAATTTTACTAATGTATTTACTAATGTTAACAAATGGAATCTTATTGTAAAGTGTTAACGTATTTCCAAATCTGTGCATAAAGGAATTATTATTACAAATAAAACAAGTAATATCAATACTTTTATTATTTATAGTAATTATATAATCTGTATTATAATGATTTGCAAAATGAAAATATATTTATTTATTTACAATTCATTCTTATTTAGGACCGAAGAGCTGCATACATTCTCCCGTATTTCCAAATCTGTATATAAAAAAGGCATTAATTATCTAATTATTACAGATAAAACAAGTAATATCAATACTTTTATTATTTATAGTAATTATATAATCTGTATTATAATGATTTGCAAAATTAAATTATATATATATATATATATATATATATATACATAAATTTATTTATTTACAATTTATTCTTATTTAGGACTGAAGAGCTGCATGCATTCTCATTCAGAGTGAAAGGATATAATGAGGTGTTAAAAAAATATTTTGATCCTGTATCACACTGCTGGTGAGGTGTTGGGGTATGTGCATGTGAATCAGATGTGAAGCGACTCAGCGGCTGGAGTACAGTACACAAGGCGCTGAGTATTACCATGGCAGCTGAATCCCACCCGAGTCCTGCAGGTGTGTGACTCACCCCCACTAGCTCAACAAAGGGAGAGAGGCCGCCGCATAGAGACGCAATCTCTTCGTGTATCTCTCTCTCTCTCGCTATGTCACATGCTGCATTGCCAACTTACATGTGGCTCTATGCATGCCCATGATTGTAACCCAACATTTTCACATACCGTACCCATGCAAATGCATTGACTGTGGCAAACTTTTTACGTACATTACATTCAAGATGAAATGTTTCTCTGTTTCGCACATAAAAATTCTCCTTTCATGGTGGAGACTGTTCTGGAGGAAGAGTATGTAATGGCTGATGATTGTCTTATTCTAGCTGTTAATAGAAACTACACAGGAGGCAGCTGGACTTCAGAACTATAGTCATGAATGCAGCAGAAATGAGTCAGGAAAAAGTGAGAGTTGGGTTGAATCCATGTGTGAAGTGATCCTGATTTTGGCTATGAGCTGAAGTAACAGAGCCAGTAATGTTGTAAGGTCTATTATTTATTGGTCAAATGGGAAGTGGCGGCTCAGCAGGTATGAGATGGATGCAACTTTAAGCCTCCATACAGTTAGCTTTAACGATAACTATAATAAAATAAAAATGGCCTCAAGTTGTGATGAAAAGCAAGTAGCAACAGCTATTTTTTTCCATTTGTGATACACATACAGGTACAAGTAAGACTAATTATTGGACTTGGTTTAGTTCATCAGTTGTTGACTGGATGGAGACAGAGCTCTGAAAGCTTTTGACTGTAAGAAAGGGGTTTGATTTAAGTGGACTAAATGATTGGAGAAGTCCAGCATACGTCACCAGAGACATTTCACTGGAAGTTTGAGTTACAACAGTTTGATTAAGAATTTTAAAAGAAAAGTTAATAAATGAAATATGCATGTTCACAATAGAATGAACAACATGCATTTAGAAGATAGATGTGAATTTTCATTTAGTGCTGACTTTCATTTTGGTTTTAGTGTTTATATTATAAAACTTGAAATCTTTACAACCCATCTGTATTATCCATTAAAATGTCACTAGATAGCAATAACACTACACTGTGCTGGGAAATTTTACGCCGTTAAATAATTTTAAATAATACCAGTTAGCAATTTAACTTTGGCAGCCCTAAACCAGTAAACTAAATAATTAAATACATCTAAACAAAAACTAACAATTATAGAGTAAAAACTGAAAAAACAAACTGAAAACAAAATAGAACAAAACATGGAAAATAAATGAAAAATAAAAAAATCTAACATACCTACCCTCAGCCAGATATGCAAAGTGTTCATGAAATGAACATGGAGTACATGAAATCCATCCAGAATTTATGCCCACGCCACCAACATTTTCAACAACAAATTACAAAAACAAATTCTGGAGTGCTATTGTTTATTTTGTTCAGAACTACATGAAAAGTTAAATTAGCAATCTAGTAAAAAGCATCAGTTTCAGTTACTATGGTTGATTTTTCACCATCGTCTATCGTCTTACTGCTGTTCTGAGTTTAGCTGATCGAGCTCTTGGGTTCTCCTGCACCTCCTCCTCAGTTGGCTTTATCACTTTCTTCAGACTGACCCAATGTGCGCTCTCTCGCCCCCTCTCCCCTTCTTCGTTTTCTTCCTCCTCCTCCTCGTGCTCCTCTTTTTCTAATCCATGCTGGGCTTTGGCTCGCTGGCGAATGCTGCGGCGTGGTGGGGCAGCCAGGTCCTCTCCACGCAGGAAACGCTTGGTCAGCCGGTCCTCCAAGGAATGGAAGGTGAGAACACAGAGTCGCCCCTTGGGATGGAGCAGAGTTTGCGCCACATTCAGGCCAGCGTGCAACTCGTTGAGCTCGTCGTTTACAAATATCCGTAAGGCCTGGAAGGTTTTGGTGGCAACGTGTGAAGGCCGCTGCAGGCGGTCACGCCGGGCGTACAGCGCACTGGCTGGAAATGCTCCTAAAATAAGAGAGGCAGAAGTTAGTTATTAAGTTAACAGAGTGAGTTGCAAGGTTCCTTTAAAAAAAATCTTGTACTAGTACTTGTACTAGTCTTTTGTTTTAGTTTTGTCATTTATTACTCCAACTAAAAGATATGAATTGATTCACATATATTTTCCAAATTGGTGCCTATTTAGTTCAAATATCTGTCAGAGCAGTGTTTCTTCACCTTACAGTTTTTTTTTCAAAACTTTAAACACAAATCCAAGAATTGCACACAAAAAATACAAAATGCCTCACATCTCTTCATTCAAAATATCACAAACACATCTCAAAAGCAAACATTTGTCTTGCGTTGCAAACACCTTTGCCATGATATTCTATTTTTGGATATATCATATACACACAGTTATTCAAAACCTAAAGCTCTTCTTTCATGAGCTCTTATGTACATTTCTGTACAAGACTGAAAGTAATTGGCAGAGAGATGTTGAAAAATTCATGGTAAACACAAAAGCAAGATTGAAACCAAACTAATTTTTTTTTACTGTAAGCATTTGTGGTTGTGAATACAGTATTACACAGTACGAAAGAAAAGAAATACAGCAACCATGTATAGTTGGACAGAAACAATGGTTGTGATTGAAAAAGGAAATCAAGATACTTCCTGTTAGATTTTTGTGTGTTACATAGAGAATTGTGTGTTGTGTTTTGCAAAAAGTGTTTTATGAAATTGAAAACTGAGTCGAAGGCCAAGAATTAGTGTATGGTTTTGCAGATTTGGTGTGTGGTTCTGGTGTTTGAGTGTCAGGTTTCAGAAATTGTGTGACAAGTAAGGATTTTGTGTGTAAGCAGTTGAAAAAAAAACTGTAATCAACACCAAACTCATTTAATTAATTATCAGTTAGATCAGAGGTTCTTCACTTTGGCCCTCGAGATCCACTTTCCTGTAGAGTTTAGCTCCAACCTTTATCAAACTCACCTGCCAGTAACTTTCTAGTAATGAACCCTTTTCACATTTCTGGGGTTCTCAGAAGCAGAAGTCGTCATAGTTGGGTATGACAGCTAATGTAATTTTTGTATTTCCACTTCAAAGAACAAAGAAAATTCTGTGACAGAGTTTCCACGACTTTCCAAAAGAGGGAGAAAACATAGAGAGACTGATTATGCTGGTCAGAAGAGAGAAAGATATCAAATTTGCCTTCACTCCCTCAGCCATTGTATTAGAAACACCCTCGCAGCTGTTAATTCGCTTTTTTTTTTTTTTTTTTTACATTTACTGCCAAGGTAATATAACACAATATATAGCATTATAAAGGTGTATTAATTTTTTTTTTTTTTAAAAATGAAAATATAAAAAAACTTTACTAGATTTGCAATGTTGATAACTGTGGAAATGTGTCATCACAGTCTGTGAAAAGCATCCTTGATTAGCTTGTTCAGGTGTGTTTGATTGGGGTTGGAGCTAAACTCTGCAGGAAAGTGGACCTCAAGGGCCAGAATTTAGAAACCTTGATTTAGATGAAGTACCATTAAATATCTTTAATATTATTTAAGTTACTTTAAATGTTTCATTTCACTCACTTTTAACCAGTTGCTTATTAGCTTGTGTATTGGCTGTTTATCAGTACTTATAAAGCACATATTAATGCCTTGGTAACACTTTACAATAAGGTTCATTAGTTAACTACATTAGTTAACATGAACTAATAATGCACTGCACTTCTGCAGCATTTATTAATCTTTGTTAATGTTAATTTCAATGTTTACTAATACATTATTAAAATCTTGTTAACATTAGTTAATGCACAGTGAATTAACATGAACAAACAATGAACAACTGCATTTTCATTAACTAACGTTAACGAAGATTAGTAAATACAGCAACAAATGTATTGCTCATGGTTAGTTCATGTTAGTTAATACATTAACTAATGTTTAACTAATGAACCTTATTGTAAAGTGTTACCAATGCCTTATTCTGCATGACCATATTACATCCCTAAATCCTACCCCACACCTAAACTTAAACACTAGAACAACTTCCTTACTAACTATTAATAAGCAGTAAATTAAAAGTTTATTGAGGCAAAAGTCGTAGTTAATAGTGAATATGTGTTCCCCATACCAAAGTGTTACCGATATATTATAATTATAATTAAGTTAAACATGTCAAAATACTTCAAACTGTTTTTTAAGTAAATAAATTGTAATTCACAAAATTGCAGTCTGTTGCATTATTCTATTATACACTTTCCATGGTAATAAATTCCAAGTTTCTTTATGAAGTACATTATTCAGTATGATGGATGGAAGTGCAAGGGGTGCTTTTCGCAAAAAACAATCAAAAATCAAATTCCTCATCAAGAAGAAAAAGGTGCTGTACACTTTAAGATCATATAAACAAAGAGACAAACACACAGCTGGGGACACACAGGGGCTTATTCCAGATCAGTATGTGTGATGACACTGTGGTTTTGAAAATAAACAGGCTGTTCTACAAAGCTCCCAAAGCTCATGGAGAGATAGGTCCATGTTGTATATTGTGCTGAGATGAATTGGCTCAGTCTGAGCAAGGGGAGGTGACGTTGTTCCCTGAACTGACAACATGCAGAGCTTAAAGTTGCAGATAGAAAGAACACAGAGATTCTGCTCATGCTATACACAAGTTGTCTTATTAGAGGGTGCAGAACGTAAAAATATGAGCATACACTATACAGCATATATCCACTGTAAATACAGCCATGACAATCAATCATAAAGTTAGTTTATGATAATGCTTTAATGGTTATTTCTGATTTCTGAATGGCAGCAACACCCAGATAATTATATGGAATTTGTTTAAATTATTTGAGCTAAAAAGTGGTCAAAATCATATTTTTTCAAGCATTGGGAACACTGTAGACAAATTAAATACTGGTTATGCTGTACATTGCAGCAATACAGTACACCTAAGTTAGACAAGTGTATTATTACAGCACTTACTGTGATTCACAGTTTATGCTAAATGTTAGCATGTCGGTGATTAACAATGTTTTTTTCATCCTTCATGGCTTCTGATAAACCTTTTATGATAAAATCTCTGCTTGCGTGCATGAAATAAAAGAATGACTCACTTCTAATTTTCTGTAACTAAACATGGACAAAACTGAGATCATTATTATTGGAACATCACTCATTAGCAATATTCCTACCGTTTTTTCCTGTGAGATTGCTGGTACTCTCATCAAACCGTCAAGTACTGTCAAAAAACCATCAAGTACTGTCTCCTCTGTCTTCATTCAGACTCATATCAACTCTATCACTAAATCAGCGTTCTTTCAATTACGTCGCATTGCCCAGCTCTGTCCCTTCATCAGTGAAAAAGATGCCAAAACTGTCATCCATGCATTTGTCTCATTCTGTCTCGATTACTGTAATGCCCTTTTCATTGGTTTACCTGCCAACTCCATTGCCCGATTACAATATATTCAAAACTCTGCTGCTAGAATACTTACCCACACCAAACGTTCTGCCTACATCACCCCAATTTTGTATGATTAAGTATTAACCCAAGTTCACACAAAAATGAAATTTCTGTCATTAATTACTCATGTCATTCCAAACCCGTAAGACCTTCGTTCATCTTAAAAATTAAGATATTTTTGATGAAATTTGAGAGATCAAACTCCTCCATACACAGCAATTTAACTACCACTGTTAAGGCCCAGAAAGGTACTAAAGACATTGTTAAAATAGTCCACGTGACTGCAATGGTTCAACCTTAATTTTATGAAGCGACGAGAATACTAAGCTCTGTACTGCGTTCACTACGTCAACTGCGTAGGAGACTGACATGGAAGAGAAGAGATTGTTGAATAAAGTCGTTATTAAGGCCCGAGCACTGATGGTGTGAGGACCCTATTGTAATTGCTCAGTCAATTATTCTTCTTCTCTGAAATGAATTGCATTTTTGAGGGCCTAAACATGCTCAAACTCATGAAACTTTGCACACGCATCAGAAGTGGTGAACATTTACGTCAGATATGGATTTCAGAATTAGGTGTGGCAAAATGGCTCGATAGCGCCACCTACAAAATTTCAATTAAGCGCCCTCGTACTACGTTTCACGTACAAGTATGAAATTCGGTACACGCATGTAACAGCCCAATACCTACAAAAAAGTCCCTGGGAGCAAAATCTGAAAACCCAACAGGAAGTGAGATATTTTGAATTTTCTCTGCAAAATTTTTGCAGTTTTTGCCATTTCCAGACGTTGTACTTTAACGAACTCCTCCTAGAGCTTTAATCAGATCAATGTCATATTTGGTCAGTCTAATCTAAAGGCCTTGGCAACGTTAAATTGCGAAGATCTTGAGTTTTTGCTGAAGGGCGTGTCTGTGGCGGACTGACAAATTCTGATGTTTCGCCATGAAACAGGAAGCTGTTGTAAGTCAGGCATTCGATGTCCTATCTGCCCCAAACTTCACATGTGTGATAAGAGTCCTGGCCTGAAGACATCTACATGACAATATTCAGTTAGTCATAGTGCCACCTGTCGGCAACAGGAAATGGCATGCTGTACACTGTAATTCACTCCCTGAAACACATTTAAGTATGCCATGAAGTACTAAACATACTAGAAACACATTAAATCATGCAACACTTGGCTAAGTGTTAATGTATGCGATTAACGCCACGAAATAGGAAGTTGTTGTAACTCAGGCATACAATGTCCAATCTGCCCCGAACTTCACATGTTTGAGAAGAGTCCTGCCCTGAACACATCTACATGACAATATTCAGTTATAGTAATAGCGCCACCCACTGACAGCAGGAAGTGACATGTTTAACACTGTGATGCACTACTAGCAATATGCTAAAATATGCAATTGAGTACTAAACATGCTACAAACATTCTAAAACATGCTAGCAACACTTAGCTGAGTGCTAAAGCATGCTATTATCATCATGAAACAGGAAGTTGTTGTAAGTCAAGCATACCATGTCCAATCTGCCTTAAACTTCACATGTTTGATAAATGCCCTGGCCTGAAGACATCTACATGCCAAAGTTTAGTTATAGTCATAGCGCCACAAGCTGGTAGCAGGAAGTGCTGCAAATACAAATGACTGACGTAGTCCTCTTATATTTATATACCTAAATGCATATTGCCCACTGTGCTCTGTTTTCCTAAAGCCACCGTGTGGTGGTGGCACAGGTGCGAGGGCCCTTTCATAGCTGCTTGCAGCTTTAATTTTTGTTTTGTTTTTGCGCACAAAAAAATATTCTCGTCGCATCATAAAATTAAGGTTGAACCACTGTAGTCACGTGGACTATTTTAACAATGTCTTTAGTACTGTTACATGTGCCCTTGTCCTGTGTTCTATTTTCATTGCACATTCACATGCAGTCACTTCACTCTGGACTCCATTTCCCACAATTCCCCACCTAGGAACTAATCACACACTCACACCTGTTTCCCGTCAGTGACACTTTATAAGCTGCACTCAAACACACACACTTTGCTGAGTATTGTTTAGCCTTGTATCCGACCTTGTCTCCGTGTTCCTTGTCTCCGTGTTCCTTGTCTCCGTGTTCCTTGTCTCCGTGTTCCTTGTCTCCGTGTTCCTTGCCTGTGTTTTTGACCCTGGACTGTTTCCTTGTTGATGATCGTTTGCTGCCTGCCTTGACCTTTGCCTGTGTATTGGACTACTCTTTTGCCTTGCCTGCCTATTTCTGTTTGCTGGTGTTTGACCTACTGCCTGTACGACTACGCTTTTTTTAATAAAGCCTGCACGTGGATCTCCAACTCTGTTGTCCTGCTCCATACATTACAGAATACTCAGCCCAACCAAGATCCAGCGGCTTTTATGAGCGTTTCCAGCCACAACATGGATCCAGCAGTACGTCTTGTCCGCCTACGTCAAGGTAATTGTACCCTCGAGGACCACATCCAAAAGTTTCTGGACACTGCACATTTATCTGACTTGCCTGATTTTGCTCTCATTGATTTCTTCTGTCACAGATTAAACAAACCACTACAAGATTATTTAATCATTTATGGTCCTCGAGGGTCACTAGTTGAATTTTTGGATTTTGCTCTACTGATAACTGGCTCTCTTTTCACTGTGGGGGTCGCGGAGGAACGCGACATTACTTCAGTGCCTTTAATGGGGGCTGCGCTAGAACCCACTCACAAAATGGTGGCCACCACAACACCAAGTCTAGTCACAGTTGATCTTCCTGAGCCAAGTCCAGTCACAGTTGATCTTCCTGAGCCAAGTCCAGTCACAGTTGATCTTCCTGAGCCAAGTCAAGTCACAGTTGATCTTCCTGAGCCAAGTCAAGTCACAGTTGATCTTCCTGAGCCCAGTCAAGTCACAGTTGATCTTCCTGAGCCCAGTCAAATCACAGTTGATCTTCCTGAGCCCAGTCAAGTCACAGTTGATCTTCCTGAGCCCAGTCAAGTCACAGTTGATCTTCCTGAGCCCAGTCAAGTCACAGTTGATCTTCCTGAGCCCAGTCAAGTCACAGTTGATCTTCCTGAGCCCTTCCAGTCACAGTTGATCTTCGTGAGCCAAGTCCAGTCACAGTTGATCTTCGTGAGCCAAGTCAAGTCACAGCTGACCTTCCAGGGTCTCATCACGCCTCAGCAGACCTCCCAGAGCCTCGTCACGTCTCAGCAGACCTCCCAGAGTCACGTCACGTCTCCGCTGATCGTCCAGAGTCACGTCACGTCTCCGCTGATCGTCCAGAGTCACGTCACGTCTCCGCTGATCTTCCAGAGCCCTGTCACGTCTCCGCTGATCTTCCAGAGCCCTGTCACGTCTCCGCTGATCTTCCAGAGCCCTGTCACGTCTCCGCTGATCTTCCAGAGCCCTGTCATGTCTCAGCCAAGATGGCTGCCACGCCTGAGTCCTCAGAGACTACAGCGCTGACCATTATGGCCACAGCCATTTGGTGTGTGTGGGCTGCGCACACATTGGCTCCAGCCCATGAATCAGCTCCAGAGCCCGCTTCAGCCCATGAGTCCACTCCAAAGCCTGCTCCAGTCCTTGAATCTGCTCCTGAGCTTGCTTTAATCTATGAGTCCAATCCAGAGTTTGGTCCAGTCCTAGAATCCAGCCTCGTGGTCGTCCCTGAGTTTCCTGCCTGTCTTGACACGACCACGGAGGTTGTCCCCGAGTTTCCTGTCCATCTTGACACGACCATGGAGGTCGTCCCAGAGTTCCCTGTCAGCCTTAACATGACCAAAAAGGATGTTCCAGTCAGCGCCCTGGAGGGCTTTTCTGAGCTCCTGTCTCAGCAGATCTTCCAGAGCCTCATCTCACTAGATCTTCCAGAGCCTCATCTCGTCTCGTCAGATCTTCCAGAGCCTCGCCTCGTCAGATCTTCCAGAGCCACGTCTCGTCTCGTCAGATCTTCCAGAGCCACGTCTCGTCTCGTCAGATCTTCCAGAGCCACGTCTCGTCAGATCTTCCAGAGCCTTGTCCCGTCTCGTCAGATCTTCCAGAGCTTCGTCTCGTCTCGTCAGATCTTCCAGAGCTTCGTCTCGTCTCATCAGATCTTCCAGAGTCTCGTCTCATCAGATCTTCCAGAGTCTCGTCTCGTCTCATCTCATCAGATCTTCCAGAGTCTCGTCTCGTCTCATCAGATCTTCCAGAGCATCGTCTCATCTTATCAGATCTTCCAGAGTCTCGTCTCGTCTCATCAGATCTTCCAGAGTCTCGTCTCATCAGATCTTCCAGAGTCTCGTCTCGTCTCATCTCATCAGATCTTCTAGAGTCTCGTCTCGTCTCATCAGATCTTCCAGAGCCTCACCTCATCTCATCTCATCAAATCTTCTAGAGTCTTGTCTCGTCTCATTAGACCTTCTAGAACCTCTCCACGTCTTGTCTCCCATCCCTTTGTCACGTCCTAGGGCAGTTGGCGTACCGCAACCCTCCTCTGTTCTGTCAGGGGAACCCGCCATCAGACATCAAGGGCTGGCATCCAGCATGGAGGATCGCTCCATGCCATGGAGGACCGCTGGTGCCAGTAAGCGCAGCTAGTATCCCTAGACCCACTCATTTTAACCCTTCTGCTCCTGAAATAATTCCTCTGTCCTCTACAGCCCCTATAATGGGGGTCACTTTACGGTGTATCTGGACTGCGTATACCACCACAGAATCTCCAGAGGTGGCGGCTGATGCTGCAGAACCTTTGGAGGTTACAGCGGCTACTGCAATTTTCCTAGAGGTGGTGGCTTATACTGCAGAACCTCACAAAGCAGTAGCACTCGCTTCAGCTCCTTGCGCGGTGGTAGCGTCCAGTGATGCACTCTCAGTCGATGAACTCTCGTCCTGTCTCAACCCAGCCACAGAGGCTGTATTGGAACTTTCTGACTGTCCAGAACTAGCCACAGAGGCCATTTATGATTCCTCCCTGTTTATGGATAGTACCACTGTAGAACCTTCAGAGGTGGCGGCATCCGCTGCAGACCCTCTAGAGGTGTCAGTGGTACCCAGCTATGAACTCTTGCCCCGTCCTGTCACGGCTAAGGAGGCCGCCTATGAACTTTTGCCCCGTCCTGTCACGGCTAAGGAGGCCGCCTATGAACCTTCGCCCCGTCCTGTCACGGCTAAGGAGGCCGCCTATGAACTTTCGCCTTGTCCTGTCACGGCTAAGGAGGCCGTCTTTGAACTTTCGCCTTGTTCTGTCATGGCTAAGGAGGCCGTCTATGAACTTTTGCCCCGTCCTGTCACGGCTAAGGAGGCCGTCTATGAACTTTTGCTCTGTCCTGTCACGGCTAAGGAGGCCGTCTTTGAACTTTTGCCTTGTCCTGTCACGGCTAAGGAGGCTGCCTATGAAATTTTGCCTTGTCCTGTCACGGCTAAGGAGGCAGTCTGTGAACATTCGCCCTGGCCGTCTGTCCAGCCTCCTTCACCCTGTCCGTCTGCCCTGCCTTCTTCGCCCTGGTCGTCTGGCCTTCTTCAGTTTCCAGGCAGTCTTCCTCTCCACGGACCTGGCCCTCCATCCCGCCCCCTGTTCCGCCTCTGCTCCACCTCCCTCCTGGAGTGTTTAGGAGTGTCTGGAAGCCACTCCTTTGAGCGGGGGGGGGGCTCTGTTACATGTGCCCTTGTCCTGTGTTCTATTTTCCTTGCACACATGCAGTCACTTCACTCTGGACTCCATTTCTCACAATTCCCCACCTAGGAACTAATCACACACTCACACCTGTTTCCCATCAGTGACACTTTATAAGCTGCACTCAAACACACACACTTTGCTGAGTATTGTTTAGCCTTGTATCCGACCTTGTCTCCGTGTTCCTTGTTCCTTGCCTTGCCTGTGTTTTTGACCCTGGACTGTTTCCTTGTTGATGATCGTTTGCTGCCTGCCTTGACCTTTGCCTGTGTATTGGACTACTCTTTTGCCTTGCCTGCCTGTTTCTGTTTGCTGGTGTTTGACCTACTGCCTGTACGACTACGCTCTTTTTAATAAAGCCTGCACGTGGATCTCCAACTCCGTTGTCCTGCTCCATACATTATAAGTACCTTTCTGGGCCTTGACAGTGGTAATTAAATTGCTGTCTATGGAGGAGTTAGAGAGCTCTCGGATTTCATCAAAAATATCTTAATTTGTGTTCCAAAGATGAACGAAGGTCTTACGGGTTTGGAACGACATGAGGGTGAGTAAATAATTAAAGAATTTTCATTTTTGGGTGAACTAACCCTTTAAGTACGAAATTCTCCTGCTCACTTTTAAACCTTTGCACAGCTTGGTTCCCCCCCATCTCTGTAATCTGCTCCTCCGACTCACTCACTACGATCATCTGACTCTGGCCTTCTCTCTGTCCCTCAGTATTGCCTCTCTTCCATAGGGGGTAGATCATTCAGAGTTGTTGCACCCAAACTATGGAATTCTCTCCCCAATCTCTTAATTCATATCACTGCTCAAAACTCGCTTGTTTTCTGAATGTTATCAGTTTTAAGTTGTGTTCTGTATTTCATTGTGCTTGATTCTATGCTGCTGTATTCTGGCCTGTTCCTGTAATGCTCTTTTACTGTTCTGTATTATTCTTTACTCTAACCTACTATTTTGTATTATTCTACTTTTACGCTTTTCTATTGTTTGTAATTACTGTCTTGTGTTATCCTGTTATCCTGGTGTTATCTTTTCTTGTTGCATGTACGCTGCGTCCTTGAGTACTGGAAAGGTGCTATATAAATAAATCATATTATTATTATTATTAGGGATACACGATATTATTGGCACGTCAAAAATGTAAGCATCGGCCCGATATGATAATTATGCCAATATGCCTTGCTATCGATATGATCAAGTCTGCAGTGTTATCATTCTTGAAGCGAACTTCTGCCTGAATGGTGATTATTCACTGTTTTGGATCGCCGCGCTGAATTTGAGAATGCCAGTGCAGAATGACGCGTCCGGTGTGCAATACAGTCACTAGCACGTGCAGCAGCAGCAGCAGCAACAACAACATCCCTGGGTCCTAATACCTGCCCGGTAAGGAGTTTTATTTATTTAGGGGGCACTGTAGGCCTATTTGTTAGACTAATAAAATGAAAAGTAAAATACACAAATAACATTAGGATACTTGTGTTTCTAAATAAATAAAGCAGAATTTGATGTCATAAAAATCACAAATCTGATTTTATTTAAAGGTCAGAAGCTATAGTTTACATGATGAATACAAATCACAAACATGACACTTGAAAATTAAATTTATTCATTAATGTGTAATATATTTTTTCAAACGGATTATAAAAATAACTTGAATCCAAGAAGCTCTAAATGATTTTTAGAATTTTAACAGCTCTTTTGCTGTAGACCATCTATGAATGTTAAATCCACAAATAAAATGCAAAGGTTACAACTGCATCCATCTGAAAAAAAAAAAAGAAAAAAGAAAAAAACACAGCAGTGATTGATTTTATTATTGTTAGTTTCAAAGCTTTCAATATACTCTCATTATAAAAAGAACTTTAATAATGATTTAGTTCTAACAAGGAAGTTTTTGCTCAAAACTAACCAAAATGAAAACTAATTTGTTTATAATCCCTGCACAGGAGAGACTTGGGGCCCTATTTTAGTGATCTAAGCGCATGGTCTGAAGCGCATGGCGCAGGTGCACTTAGGGCATGTCCGAATCCACTTTTGCTAGTTTAATGACGGGAAAAAAAAGTGCACGGTCCAAAAGGGTTGTACCTAGTCTCTTAATGAGTCATGGGTATGTTTTGGGCGTAACGTGCAATAAACCAATCAGAGTGTCATCTCCCATTTCCTTTAAAAGCCAGGTGCGCTTGCACCATGGCGTATTCGCTATTTACATGTCGGAATATAGACACCATCAACCTGATGAGTCAGTTTAAATACATGTGTGTATTGCCACAATTGGTCAAATAATTAGCCAATTTCATTCGTCATTACTGAAAATATGTAATTCATGCAATGACTATTCATTATGACATGTAGGCATTTTTATCTTTATGTACACAATAATAATCATTACATTGTTTGCACTGTAATCCTTTTATTTATAATATTTGGCATGTTTCTGTACTGCTGCGCATCCCTGTGTGTGTAATAAGCAGAGTGTACACACATTTTGCACCCACCTATAGGCGCATATTACTAACATATCAGTAAGATTTCAGTAGAATAAACATTCAGATTTTAGTTTTTCTAAGAAAATGTTTGTTTGTTTATTTATCAATGTCTTTTTAGATAACTGGTATCAATCTCAGACAAAATAATTTGCCAGGTCTATGGAAACCCTACTTAGAGGTTGTTCCACATTATTAAGCAAGTCACAGTTCTCATGCAATATGGGGAGGAAGAAAGATCTTTCTGAAGATGAAAAGCATGAAATGGTCCAATGTTGTGCAAAAGGCATGAAAACAACTAACATTGTGTGAAAACTGACTGGAGATTATCAAATTATCATAAGATTTGTGAGTGATTTAGAGCACAGCAAAACTCGGTCAGATAAAGGCTTATTAATGAAAGTTCCTGTCAAAAAAATTAATTGTATTAAAAGGGCAGCTATAAAAAAAAAGCCAGTGTTAAGCAGCAAACAGGTATTTGAAGCTCCTGGTGTCTCTGGAGTCTCAAGAAGCTCTCCATGCAGGCTGGCAGTTGTGCATAAAGATGCATTTTAGCCACCACTAACCAAACCTTACAAAGAGAAACATTTGCAGTGGGTGTAGAAATACATTTTCAAACAGTTTTATTGCTGTGGTGTTTTTTTTGCAGCATGGGATAGTGCATAGTGCATTGTATTTCAGAAGGCACTATCCTCCTTTTTTATACCATAGCTGAAAATGGCCAGTTATAAACTCCACATATCTTGCAAAAGTCATTTTAATACCCTCAGAGACCCTAAAGGGACCTTCCATCTCACTTCCCAATATTCCAGCCCAAATCATCACCCGCTAGCTCCTTGCTGACGTCGCAGTCTTGTTGGAACGTGGTGGCCATTCACCAACCATCCAGAAATCCATCCATTTAGACCATCCGTTGTAGTACAGCATTAGTCAGTGAATAAAACTATTTAAAAATGAGTCTTCATGTATTTCTAAACCCACTGTAAATGTTTCTCTTTGTGAGCTTTGGTTTGGAGTGGCTGAAATGCATCTTTACGCACAACCGCCAGCCTGCATGGAGAGCTTATTGAGACTCCAGAGACACCAGGAGCTTCAAATACCTGTTTGCTGCTCAACACTGGCTTTTTTTATAACTGCCCTTTTAATACAATTAATTTTTTTGACAGGAACTTTCATTAATAAGCCTTTATCTGACCGAGTTCTGCTGTGCTCTAAATCACTCACAAATCTGATAATTTAATAATTTGATAATCTCCTTTCAGTTTTCACACAATGTTAGTTGTTTTCATGCCTTTTGCACAACATTGCACCATTTCATGCTTTTCATCTTCAGAAAGATCTTTCTTCCTCCCCATATTGCATGAGAACTGTGACTTGCTTAATAATGTGGAACAACCTCTAAGTAGGGTTTCCATAGACCTGGCAAATTATTTTGTCTGAGATTGATACCAGTTATCTAAAAAGACATGGATAAATAAACATCAAACATTTTCTTAGAAAAACTAAAATCTGAATGTTTATTCTTCTGAAATCTTACTGATATGTCACTTGCATAATAATTTGGAACGCGGTGTAAGGGTGAGTCATAGGGTCAAATAGATCCTGCATTAATGTCGCTATTTTTTTAACTGTTAATGCATTATTGTTGCAGTAACTTCTCTAAATTCAACACAAGAGAGATTTTGTTCGCACAGTATGGGTCTGAGTCTGAATACGTTTTTTTCGCCCCCTTTTGACTGACAGGATATAATCGGCCATGATCATCGGCTGTTTCACTTTCGATGGCCGATAGTAAAAATAATTGCTTTTATCGGCTGTTACCGATTATTGGCAGATACATCGGTGCATCTTTACTTTTTTCTCAAACATTTTTTAATAGTTAACCAAAAAATTCAATTTCTGTCATCATTTACTCACATTCATGTCACCTCAAAACAAAGACTTTCATGAGACTTTTGAAGAAAACAGTTATACAGGTTTGTAACCAAGTAAATGTTGACAGAATTTTCATTTTGCGGTGAACTTGAACTATCCCTTTAAAGGGCGTCTTAACTACTGTATACAAAAAAAAAATATATATATATATATATATATATATATATATATAGGTATATATGAGAAATACACAGAAAAATCTGAAAAAGAAAAAGATTGTTACACACAGCAGTTTTTTCACCTTGCCCATCAGGGCTTCAATATGAACATGTTTTATGTAGTTTTAAAAAAAAAAAAGGTTTACGATTTATAAAATTATTTAAAGAAAAATGTACCCATTAATGTTAGTGCCATATAGCTTCACGCTGATGAATGAGTGGAAAAGATGGAGAGATACACAACTAAAGAAAAAGAGAGGTGTTGCATCTCTCAAGTCTTGCGCTTCTAGGCTTGGAGGAGCGAGACACTGGCCAATCAATAAGACCACATGCCTCTGCTCAGCCCTTTCCCCCCTCTTTTATTTTAAAATAAAGTCATAAGGAAGCAAGTGAGGAAGAGGAAAATATGGAACAGAAAAAATGTGCCATATAAATTAAATGTGTACAGTTTGTTACACGATTCCCAATTATTTCCATTATTTCACGATTTCAAGTATTTGTACAGGCTTTACATTTTTATTTAAATGTTGTAATTAGCAATTCATTTAATTTTACATGTGAAGCAGATATGTGACATTATTAATTAAAATTTCTTAAGGGTCAAGAATATTTTACTAATGGCACAGCAGACAGCATTTTTTACTGAATTATCTGCATCTCCTGCGCTGCATCAAGCGACTCCCATAATAGCTGTCACCGTTGTGGAAGAAATTTTATTTCAAATTCATGCATGGCTTAGACTAAGGCCCTATCCCAAATGGCACACTTCATAGCACTTTTGGTCTTGTGGACTTACAATGGGTGCTGTGTGCGGGTGTCTGTTAAGTCCACGAGACCGTAGGGTGTCCCATTTGTCAATTTTAGGTTTTAGAAGGGTGCTCACGAGCACCCCCTTTGCGGTCGATATGCGCCCTCGATGCGCACTTTTGCCGAGCCCGCACTGGTGCGAGCTCCACAGCAGATATCTTCCCGACAGTCAAACGGCATTACGTCACGAAAGTGTGGACTCGTAGGAAGACCGCGAGTGTTAAGGGTGCCATTTGGGACAGGGCCTAACTGTACATCATGTGTGTAAGACTCCAATAAAATTATTAGGTAATTCTTCCTCACGAATAAATCTGTTAATGATTAAAACTGGCTGTGTCTATACTATGATAGACTACACAACATTATAATATTATTTTCAAATTATTATTATTTTAAATTATTACTGTCCCTGGTTCAATACGGTACTCTTGTAAGAAAGTAGCAGTGGCTGGGACAAGCATCACCTCCACTTAAAAAGATGCAATCTAATCCTGTTTACATGAAATAAGCCTGCTCCCTAGCAGGTTTGAGCTTACGGACCTGTTGCTATGACAGCAACTCCGGGATGAGCTTCGAAGAACCTACAATCCTGGATCATGTCAAATTGTCAACAGTAAAATGCAGATAATGGAGTAATCCACGTACAAAGAACAGGCCCCGCAGGTTTAGCAGGCAGTAAACATTAATCATAAAATACAATGTGCACTGCAGCAACAAAACAAACAAAACAAAACAAACAAAAGAAAAATCCTCATTTTGGAATGAAAGCATCAAATAATCAAATCTCAATAGCCTAACGGATACAAAGTGAATAAATACACCAATCAGTCTGTTCTCCTGTTACCTCAATGGGTGCTCTCCTCACATTCTTAGCAGAAATCGCTATTGATTCTCCATAATTGGCCATGAATCCTGATGGGTGTGACAATGAAAACAGCCCCTGCCTAATTACCTCTACATTTAAAATGAACTCACTTTATTCAAAACAATGTTTACACAGAAGCCTAATGGGCTGTACATTGTAAACAGGCAAAGATTTGTGTCAAGTTTCTGCCGCAAGTTTTTTCCCTTCTACTACTAACCTTCATTTCAAGATAACATTAAAACATTAAATCATTTAAACAAATTTTAACCATGGAAACAGTTTAATAATTCCCCTAATAGGTCATATTTATATTGTACTTAATTATATATTATAGAACCCTGGCTATTAGAAAGTCAAGTCAAATGTAGTGAAAATGACACTTTGTTAAATGGAAATGTAATTGGTTGCCAATCTTTTATGAGAGTGTGGGGATTAGAGGGTAACACCCAGCTGCTCATGGTTCTGATAATTGGCAGTGTGTCTTTATTTGGGTCAAACTGATTACAGCATGACATCCTTCTGTAATGAAGGAAGGGAAATATCTCTCTTGAATGAGGCTCTACACAAGCACATTTTAGCTTGAATAGAGGGCTCATTCTTTGTCTGCCCGTGAATTGAATTACAGATTTCCTTTTGTAATTCCTCTCTATTAATCACAAGCTCGCGTTGCTTTAAGGAATGAACAAGGGACAGAACTATCATTCTGAAATTCAAGGCTGTGTTATTCCAAACATCATTTGACTGATTGATCAAAGAATAAAAACAAAGGAAAATTATGAAAAGAGCATTGTTCTGATGAAATGAGAATAACTGGAATTTTCCAGTTATACTGTATGCGGCAAACATTTTAATATAACTTGTGTCTACTGTGTGTACATATATATATATATAAATGATTTTTCATATTATATTTTGTTTTAATTTTAATTAAAAATCTATTACATATTAACCTTTTAAACAAATATATAATTTAAATCAGCACAAGAGAGATTCAGAGCAAGTTAACTGCCATGCTGTGTAGGCCTGATCCTGTTAAAATGCATATGTCCATATGTCATCAAACTCCTAAACAGGAATTGATTAAAACGTGCCTCAAGTTTGACTCATCCACCGCTTCTCGTTTGAGAAAGGAACAGAGAAATAACACAGGTCAGGTATACACAAAAATCGGGCCAAGAGACACTTAGCATTTAAATGTTAGGTTGTACACCCAAGCACTTGATTGATTCTCTATAAGCCATGTTTGAAAATGGTGTGAGACGGAGTTGTGACTCAGTAAATGGTTTATTTCTCATTTATTCCTCATTTATCATGGCACACAGATATGGCTAAAGGGTGAATATGTTCGTTGAAAAGACTCAATCCTGCATATGCTATGACAACACACGGATGACTCATTTCCAGTAAATGTGTCTCACGGACACTTACATATTTCTCCTTGTTCACCTCTGGGAAAGAAAAGAGCAATAAGTGAAAGAGAGAGACAGAACTGAAATTAAAGCCTTCCATCTTCTTGTTTACCCTGAAGAGTTAACTAAAATTTGCACAACATTTCCCAATCTATGCTGATCACATCATGTTTCCAGTAAGAACGGAGATGAAGGGTCCTATATTATTCTGTAGTGCCAATTTACGCTGCTTTTTTGAAAGCTCAGGAAGGGCCATTACAAGTGCCTTGTTCCTGGTGAGGCTGGCAGTAGCTGTTATGCACAAGACTTTCAAAGAGTAATGCTTCATTATTACCTAGTAAATCCCCTTCTATATAGGCAACAGGCTGCAGGGACATAGAATCTCATGAATGTTATTTGAGGCTGAAAGGGCAGCAATGCTATTGGCTGCTAGAGAACTCTCTAGAGACAATGGTTTGATTTTGTTGACTGTCCATATAAAGTTATCACGAAGAATATCACAATTATTAATAACAGGTTCAAATCTGACCATAGAACTGAAGATTCACATGAGAGTTTTTGCGTGTCAACCTAGGTCTGATTAAGTATAAAGTTTGGTTTATATTATATATTCTGTACATTTCTTTGCAGTAACGCTACGGATTTATAAAAAATATACAGTGAGGTCTAAAAGTCAAGTGGATGTATTATTTTTGTATTACAAATTATATTATCAGTATAACAATTTGAAAATTTGAATTGAAAAAAAAACAAAAAAACATGAATTTCAGAATTGTGCTTCAAATGGAAGAACAATCTGACCTTTTGTACAAAAGAGCTCACAATCCTAAAACATGCTGTTTATTTCCAGATTTAAATTAGATTTTGAATCCCAGATTTTCAATGTGTTCTCAGAGACGTTTGAACCCCAGTGTATTTGTCCCTATGACACAAATAAGTTAGTTATTTTCTATTACCTATTTGTGGCAAACAGTGCAGCCATTTGTGTTTGTTGTTTATAGCGCTGTATACTAGGCAGTCTCTTGCGACACGTCGAGATGCATCGTGATATTGTTCCTTGTTTTTTCATTTCGCTGTCTCAATGACAGAAATGTCTGAAGTTGAATGAGACACTAAATCCCAAGTTACTCAAAGACAGCAATTGACTGCTTTAAATAAAAAGATTCTGCAAAATACTAATTGAATAGCTAGATGCTAAGCTACACCAGGAAGCGTTATCCACATTCTGAATTCAAATGAGATAGCAGTCTTCGCATATTAGGGATCGTTCAGCCAAATTTTAAAAATTCTGTCATCATTTACACCCTTATGCCTTTCCAAACTGAACACAGATGAAAATATTTTGTAATTAAATTTTTTTTTTTTCTTTTGTCCATACAAAGAATGTCTAATTTTTTGTTTTTAATTGTGTTTAACACAGACATTTTTCAAAATGCACTTTTTTGTGTGTGTGTTCCACAGAAAATAGAAAGTCCTACAGGTTTGAAATGACATGAGAGTAAATAATGACAGAAATTTCATTTTAGGGTGAACTATTCCTTTAGGCTGAAATAAAACTAGATTTTGTGTAAAATAAGGGTTAGTTCACCCAAAAATGAGATTTCTGTCATTAATTACTCACCCTCATGTCATCCCAAACCGTAAGACCTTTGTTTATCTTCGGAACACAAATTAAGATATTTTTGATGAAATCCAAGGGTATCTGATCCAAACATAGGCAGCAACATCATTGCACCTTTTGAGGTCCAGAAAGGTAGTAAAGATATCGTTAAAATAGTCCATGTGACTACAGTGGTTCAACCTTAATGTTATGAAGTGACAAGAATACTTTTTGTGCGCAAAAACAAAACAAAAAGTTAGAGTAGCATCATAGAGAGCAAACTCCAGCTAACATGAGTATAGACATTAAGGACTGCCTTAATCCCAAAACTGTGATGTGGACCTCAGGAAACTCAGGAGAAAGCAGAAGATCAATTTTCATCAGCGCTCCAACAAGTCTGCTCCTCAACCAGTGATCAATAGTGGGCTGATTAGTGTCTCTTACAGTGATATTAAAGCATGACCAGCAGCTTAGACAACTGTTTAACCATGCTGTCAAAACCTGCGAGCTGCTCCAAATGAATCTGAACATTTTATGGTAAAGCTGGATTGATGGCTTCAAGGTGTATGAGAGGGGACAGTGAGCCTGCCTGGGGTCAGTGAGGGTGTGAGTTACTGGCTCTAAGCCAGTTTTGTGCTGATGCTCATTATGATTCAAAGTGGTCTGATATGTAGAAAGCTGATCTGTGCATTGGGATTGAGGGACACTTTCCTTAGGGAATCTGGATAATCTTCTGTCACGGCAGCTGGGTTCATACTGATGAGAATATTAGACCACCGTGACCTCGTCTCTTCTCTAATGTGTTTCACTAAATAGAGCGGATTCCCCATTTTAACATGCAAAAAACCCTTCCAAACAGTAACTACGATACACTGAAGAAAAAAAAATTGTCTAGGATTTATGTTGAAACAATTTTCACTTAGAAATTGCAAGCAAATTTCACAAATAATTACAAAGAAACGGGAAGGTAGAAAGGCTAAAATGGTATTTTCTTGTAAAAAAAAAAAAAATTCTTTGTTTTATTTTGTTTCTTTTGTTATCATTTTTACAGTGTAAAAAGCAAAGAAATAAATGATGCGAAACAAAGGAAATGTATTTATCAAAAGGACTTTGACTGGTGACTATTACGATACACCGCAACCAAGGTGGAGACAGGTTCAGGAACTCGCCTCCAAAAGCAAGGGCAGAGAGGCATTGTGGTGCTTTTGTTGCTCATGTAAGGAAACAAAGAGCTCATAAGAGGGAGAACTCCCATGATGCCCATTGTTATGGTGTCGAAACCCCTCCCATTCCCCCATTATCAGCACTGATAAATACACACGTATACAAATGCACACATATCATCCCTCCTCCTGCTCCATCAATCGCTTCCCTTGGCAACGGTAATGCCGGCAGCCCACTGCTGACCCCCAGGGACCCTCAGGAGTCAGAAGCTTCCAGATTGATTGGAATAAACATTGTTGTTGACTCGCTCTACTCTTCAAAAAAGATCAAACAACTGCCCTTAGTCACACCTGTTCTCCTGGCGTGACGCACGTGCTTGCCTCGTGCTACCGTCATCTTCTGAAGCGACTATCTATCTCGTCGCTAGCATCGGGCTATGGAAACAGCGCCGGCAAAAATAAAGCAGCCGATAAATATAATATCAAAAAGCATTGAGCTGCCGCAATGTGGTGCGTATGACGCGTGCGTTTGGAGAAGTGTGTTGGTGGGGGTGCAGTGAAGGGCACGAAAAGGGAGGGAGCGAGTGTGAGAAACAAATCAAAGGATACAAGGAGGGGGGGAGTCTGGGGGAGGAGAGGATGGGAGTGCGAGTCAAAATACGAATTAAGGAAAGGGGCTAAAAAAACGCATTGAACCCCACCTGCAGGTTTTGGCTACTGCTCCCTCAGTCGCTTCGGTTTTTATTAATAAGAGCCTTGTCAATCGCAAGGGATGTGTTGCTGATGGATACTCAGACAGTGAGAAATGGGCAGCTGAGTGGGGGGAAGGAGAACGGCAGAGATTTCGGATTAGAAATTGCCATCTTTTCTCCCCTTCTCCTTTTCCAGGACAAATAGGTCCCATAGGGAGAGTTTGCATTAATATCGCTCTCTCTCCTCGCCTCCCTCTAGTGTAGGGAATTAATGAGGGGGGGTACCTGCTACGATGCTGGCCAGTTGCAGGGTCCGGCCGATGGGGTAGACGCTGCGTGCCTGTGCGATGGCCGCCGCAATTTTCCTGGTGTGCCGCTCCTCCCCGTACACGGCCAGCACGGACGCAAGCGCCTGTTGATCTAAGGCGTTGACCACGTCAGCCGCGCAGGGCATGTCGGGGTACCTACGCACAAAGAGGAGCCCAATTAAGCAGCTTGACGTCACAAGTTCCTGGCTGACAGAAGCCAAGCCTGACAGCTCTAAGACACCAGTGAAAACCCCTCCCACTCTTCCCACTCTGAGAGATGTGGGCTTGAGATCTATAAAAAGAGAGAGAGTGTGTGTGTACATGAGAGAGAACAGGAGGGAGAAGCGGTTAATGACAAATATAAAAATATCAAATCATGAACTGAATTATGTATTCACTTTTGCTGTCTTTAGGAAAATATGTACGCACACTCAGGGAAGAACAAAGAAACCAGGGTAAATGAGACAAAGTTAAACCTACATAAAGGGGAAATATATTAGTTTACTACTACGAATAAAACTTAATATTTCATCTAGTCAGTTTCAGTCGGCAGCTGTTCGGCACACTTGTACATACATCCTGTGATTCATATACTCCCAGTAATTCATATATTCCCTAAACATCTTGACTCAGATGTTCAAGTCTTATTTGTACTTATGTAATTATTTCTTGAGATTTGGATTTGATACAGTACCTTGGATTATGAATGGCACATCGCTCTGATTATGAGGGAAACAAAGAAAAACTGAGGACTTTAAATTATTGTAGAATTTACTTTGAATCAATTTTCACTCATAATCAGACAACTAACACAATGAATTAAACGTGAAATTTTGAAGCAGAAAGACTGAAATAGTATTTTCTTGTAAAACGTACTCCAAAAAATCTTTGTTTTATTTACAACTTCAAAATCATTTTTTACAGTGTACTCTCACTGACACTGGAAAGTGAGCATGCGCAAATGCAGTTTCAGTCATTCGTCACTTGGAGTCAACTTAATCCATGAAAGGCATGCAACACACAGAGACATATGATGAACCTTTTATCATAACCTTTCTTTTGGAATTAACGTCGTTCTGGATCTCACATTATCCCTGAATGTTTTCTCTCCTATTTAGTTTGTCATTCATGTGGGCACAACTAAGAGCACAGAATGAGTAACTGAAACTGAGAGACATGCTGATTAATGCAAAGTATGCTCTGTTCTTCTTGAAGGCCAGTTAGAGTCGGCTGACAGCATCATGCTGTCGTAAAGTTTAATTCTCGCATTGGTTTTTGTGATGAAATGAGGATAAAGCGTATTCAGATAGCGTGGGCAGGACCTGGATCGACATGCACGATATCTTGCCCTTTCTCTTTTTCCTTTGGGTGTCTCTCTCCCTCCATCTCTTTTTTCAATGATTTCATCTCGCCCCCAGAAAAAAGTTCAGAGTTAGTTACGGTGAGTGGGATTTCCACCTCATTACCACAGTCAAAACTTTGACAAAACTTCCTAATAAGAGAGGAAGGCCTCTCGCTCTTCTTCAAATCAAAGGGAAATAGTGGTTTGCATGTAAGAAATTGAGAGATGATGGCGATGATAAAACAGGGCTGTGTCCCAAATCGCCCCCTATACCCTTAGATAGGGCACTATTTGAGGGGACATCCATTTGTAGTGGTGTCCGAAACCATAGTGGACATTATCGAGTGCACTCATTCAATCCCACAATGCACCGCAATAACAAGTATACAACCGATGTACACTCAGCCGCAAGAGAATACCCATAATGCACTGTGAGAGTCGAGCGCCGAATGAATAAGGGTCGATTTTGGACACAGCCTAGGTCAGTGTTTCCCAACCCTGGTCCTGGAGTGCCTGCGACACTGCACAGTCTGTGGGTCTCCCTAATCAAACACACCTGATTCAACTGCTCTGCTCATTAGCAGAGACTCCTTGACCTGAAATGTGTGTGTCAGATAAGGAAGACATCCAAAAATGTGTATGCTGTTGGCAGTACTCCAGACACTGGGTTAGGAAACACTACTCTAGGAGATTGGTTTATTTATAGGTGAAAGGGTGGGAAGGTTTTATTAAAGATAGCAATCAGATCAAACTATTGACATGTGGTTCCCCAGTCTAAATAGTGCGGGAACACATCTAAGTACCATTCCACAGATAATAATACAAGAGTAATATTTGTTTAAAAATAATTGCCAAGTCTATTTATATTCCAATGATGCATTATCTATATGTAAAGTGATATTTCACCCTAAAATTATGTGATTATTTACTCACACGTTATTTCAAACCCTTATACTGTTAATTTTGTTCTGTGAAATACAAAGTGACAATTTTTATCTTTATGCAGCACACATTATAATTCTTAGAGCTGATATCCATCTTTACTATTTTATTATATTATTTTATATTTTTCATATGGGTATACTTTGAGTTAAATGTGATTGTTCATATTTTTCAGTTCCTGTTTCAACAGACTTCAGCAAGACACCAGCGTCAGAAACTAAATTTATTTTTAAGGCGTCTCAGATCTGTAAATCTGCTTTGTCTGTAAATTATGGTTTTATATGGATAATGTTTTCAAAACATGTACTAATGTGCAATAGCAAGGGGTCGTTATGCAATTAGCCAGTCATAACAGTGGCTATTTACTTACAAGCCGTAAAGGAGCCTCCCTTAAAAATGGATCATTTCACATTTCATTACAGAGGGTCAGAATGAGAGTTGAAAATAATATTTTTTCTCGTATATATATATATATATATATATATACATATTTATACATATTTTTAACTCGTGGGCCTTTTTACACCTGGCCACTACATGCGTTTTCTCTGAACGGATAGCTATCCGTTCGTGAAAAGACCAGGTGTAAATTTCCTTTCAAGACGGATTTAAATCCGATAACACAAACCACTTCAGGAGGTGGTCTGGAATGCATTCCAAACGAAACTGTAAATGAAAAACCACATATGTAAATTTTACTCCTCCCAAAATGGTAAAAAAATAAATGTGTGAGAGCATGTTATAGGCTATATGACATGTTATAGACAGATTTGACAGCGCTACTGGATAACACATCACTGCAGATGAGTGGAGTATCTCTTCAGCAAGCCAATGCGCAAACTGCCATAAATGAAACTGAAAGTTGCAGACGCTCAAAACAATAATCTTCATTAAATGTGGTGAGACTAAATGATCTTACCAGTGCTGATGCCACTCTCCCTTTGCGGTCTATGATCTTGAAATTAGCTGACGATAAATAAAATGCAGCTCATATCTGTTTCTTTCATTGACGTGAATTCCATTAAATTTGCTAATAGCGTGGGAATTGAAGATTGGATATATATTTGTTTTGGGGAGACACATTTATGCAGCAAAGTGTAAATGGAATCATTTGAATAAATCAAATAGCTATCCGATCAGTAAAAACGTATGAAGTGACCAGGTGTGAACAGGCCATGTGACACCCTGACAATGTCTGATGTCTAGATGTGAACTTTTTAACCTAAGACAACTTTTTGGGGGGAATCACAGCACTGCACAATCTTGTATGTCTTCCTGATTTAAAGGATTAGTTCACTTTCAAATGAAAATTACCCCAAGCTTTACTCACCCTCAAGCCATCCTAGGTGTATATGACTTTCTTCTTTCTCATCAACACAATCAGAGAAATATTAATAAATATCCTGACGCATCCGAGCTTCATAATGGCAGTAAGCATTACCAAACGAGTATGAGCTGAAGAAAGTGTCTCCATCCACATCCATCCATCATAAACATACACTGTAAAAAGTCATTCTGTGGGTTTGTAGATTTCATGGAATTTAATATGTAAACTTTATTTAACAAAATTAATTTATTGTTTTTTGGACAGTTTTTTGTATTAAAATTAAATAAAATTGTCTGTAACAAAATCTACTTAATTTTGTCGTTAAGGATTTATCCATTCTTATTGAGTAATTCCAAACAGAGAGAATATTGAATAAATCCACCATGATGGAAATGAGTTGTTTTCAATTGACAAGCATTTCCGA
Organism: Mylopharyngodon piceus; assembly: GCA_039654765.1. NCBI lineage: Eukaryota > Metazoa > Chordata > Actinopteri > Cypriniformes > Xenocyprididae > Mylopharyngodon > Mylopharyngodon piceus. Next base: position 28,034,945 of record CM077442.1, read on the forward strand.
TTGCAGTGCTCGCTTTTAAGGAATGACCTGGAGATTCCAGCAGCAGACAGTGTGAGGACATTTCTGATGGTCTCTTTTTGGGGGCTTTGCTTAGTTTTATGTTAATATTAACAAAGAAGGCTAAATAAGGCAGCTGTAACCCTATTGAGCACTGCTATTGAATGGTTTATGTTCACGAGGCCTGGCTTTACTGGATTCCAGCTGACAATGTGGAGGCTGACAACGACGACGATCTGACGACGCTATTTTTAGCTAATTCTTTGAAAAAGGTAAGGAAGATAATTTAATTTATTTCTTAAAACTGTTGTTAATTGTCCAGGTTGTGTGTTATTACCACCAACGATGTAGGAAATCGTGTTTTAGACCAATTAATGGCTAAAGCAGATAAGCTAAAACTATTAGCCTATCGCTACCATTTAACAGTGTATGCCGTTTCCAGTGCTCACATGCACAGCTCCCTTTCCAGCTAATTATCATTTCAACATTTTGTTTAACTCTTACAACAAACTATGAACATAGATTCATTTGGTTGCACAGTATAATTAGGTATTAGAGTCACAAAAATAAATTAAAGTGCAAAAAATAAATGCAGTTAACCGTTAAAACGTCTAAATGTACTCGTGTGTTTTTTTCTCTCTCATGTGTTTTTTAATAGGTGCAACATAATGATATGGCAGTGTAAAATCTGCAGATTGCAACAAGGGGTGATCTTTTACATTACAGACTACAACACCGGTCATCTGTACATGGAAAATCAGTGCCTTGTCTGCATTTGTATTGCCCAATTTTCTGATAAATAAAGAGTTCTTAATCTTTGACGTCTGTCTGTTATTTATACTTAAAATCCAATTTAATTAAGTAAACTACATTAATTTAGATAATCCACTTAATATTATTAATAATATTAACTTAATTTTGTGTTATGTCAAAATAATTTCATTAAGTAGTATTCATTAATATAGTTTTGTTTTGTCCAATGAACCCAATATTTTTGTTTAAACTTAATTTTTAGTTTTACTTAATTTTTTTGTGTGGTATTTGCAGTTACTCATTTTAAATGGTTCACTTTTAAGGAGCTCATTTGATTAATTTTAACTCAATTCTTATTTGTTAAATTTTAATTAATAATATTGCTTGTAATCTGTTGCCACAATTTTTTGAGTAGATATAGGGTATTATTTTTTACAGTGTATTCCACACGGCTCCGGGGGGTTAATAAAGGCCTTCTGAAGCAAAGCGATGCATTTGTGTAAAAAAAAATCCATATTTAACAAGTTAAAAGTAAAATATCTAACTGACTGCCTTCCGTATTGTACTTACAAAGAAAGTGTAAGGGGCTGTTCACATATCGCGTCTTTTCCACGCGCAAGTCAGTTATTTCAAATGTAGCTGCGCGGCAGGGAGCGCAAGCGCTTTGGAAAGAAGGAGAAAGCGGTGCAGCCGCGCTTTCCATGCGTTTTTAGACGTGATATGTGAACGGCCCCTAAAACTCTAGCAGTTCAAAAAGCTTACGCTATGTCCTACGCCTTCCCTATTCAACTTATGGAACTGACGCAACGCCAGTTCCGTTTTTTCGTAGTTTGAATACGGAAGGCGGTCTTGCGGAAGCTAGATATTTTACCTCATAACTTGTTAAATATGGATATATTTTTTTGACACAAACGCATTGCTTCGCTTCAGAAGGCCTTTATTAACCCCTCAGAGCCGTGTGGAATATGTTTATGATGGATGGATGTGGCCGTCATCAGGTGTCTGGAGAATGTCTACCCGCGATCCATACAGCTGCCACAGTTTGACCCAGAGCCTAGCCCATCACCACCCCGATCGGCGGATCTTATGCCTGAGCCCCCCGCAGACTGGAAGCTTCCGCCTGCCGCGACATGTGAGCCAGAGCCCAATGAAAGGAGGACAGCACCCGCTATCGCCCTGGAGCTGAAGCATCTCGAAAAGTCTGACCAGGGGTGTGAGCCGGCAACACCGTCCATTGCCGTGGGAGTCCTCGTGGAATTCGAGGGAATAGAAGTGATCCCCGCCCACCCTCCCGCCACTGAGAGTGAGTTCCAGCTAGACTATGGACATTTTTCAGGAGTGTGGAGAGTTGGATCACTTTTACCCCATGAACTTACCTGTATGTCAATCATCTTCTTCAGTCATGTTAACCCCTCCCTCACCCACCTCTCTCACCACCTCTCCTGACTGCTGTTGGTAGTACTTTGTTTTATATTGGATTCTGTTCATCTCTCTATGCCCGTCCTCAGCCCTCAGCCACTGTTACCACCCAGTCGTCATCATCTCCCATTGGTCCCTCAGTGTCACCTCCTCTCAGTGGCGTGTTTCCACCTTGGACCTGCGAGGAGCCAATCCCTCCTGGGCGGTATGAGCCTGTGGCTCTACCTCCAACCTCAGAGTGCTCAGACCCACCTCAACTTGTCGCCCTAGCTCCTGCACCTGCGCTCCTTCCTCACTCAACTTCAGCGTTGACCTTCAGCTGTTTGACCTCACTGGGCTTCACCTGGGTCAGACCTCGCCACGCCTCCGCTGTGGACTTTAAGGCTGTTCACTGCCCTCCGGCCCTCCACCCGATCAGCTCCGGCTAGCTCAGCCTTTCCTCAGTTGTCACCTCCACCCTCAGTCACACCGGCTTGTCCTCAGCCCTCGGGACCAGGGTGGTCGCTGCGGCTGGGTCACGGTCTCCTAGGTCATTGGCGTTTCGTCGCTTCCTCGGTTCTACTCCATCGCTGCCTGTCCGTTGATCGTCATCAGGATGATGTCCTTCAAATCACCATCATGGCTCCTTCCTCAATCCACTCCGCCGTGGGCTATCGTCCTGGTTGTGCTCTAGGTCGGCAACATCTTGCAACGTCCATCTGCGCCTTCACATTCCCATCTGCCTGCTTCTGCCATCCCTTCGCCTTCCCTTATCTCTAGCCCTTCGCCACATCATCGTCCTCCTCCTAAACCTTCACCATCTATCCATGATGTCATCACTCTTCTACGGCGCGAGGACGCACCTTGCCAGGAGGGGCGTTATGTCACATTCAGTTCAGTTTAGTTTCAGTTTTCATGGACTTTCAGTTTGTTTTCATTTGTCACGTGTATTTGTTCTTCATCCCGCCACTCGTTTTGTCTCCTTGGTTACCGTGATTATTAGTTCATTCATTTCAACTGTTTTCTACCAATCACCATCTGTATTTATGTCACTATGTTTTAGTTCTCAGTTGTCCGGTCTCATTTCAGTTAGATGTGTGTGTATCCCTGCCTGTCTGGACTCTGTTATTAAACCTTGTATTGGAACGTTACTAGTCATCATCTTTGTCTGCCTGCCTACACCCCCCATTGTTACAAGTGTGACATTAGTAGCGAACAGCCAATCGCATGCCTTGAATCACAGAGAAACTGCAATCCACTTTTTGTGAGAGAGTCAGCGCAATTCAATTCTCTCTTCTGCCGAAGATTAAGAGATCAAAAATATGAAGAATTTAAATGCATTTACACAGCAAGAAGAAAAGAGCTGTCCATGAGAGAGGTCTACAAAAAGAAAACATTTTGCTATATAAGTGCAAGTGAAAGTTGTGAAGTTAGTTTATTTAGTTGATAATATATATATATAGGTATACAGAGACTCACATGTAGCCTTTTCTACTGGTTCTAAAGCTTATTCATATTACCTGTATAGTATATGTATATTCATAAACTAAATGCTTAGTAATTGTTAAACTAAAATTGCTCATGTGTATTTGATTAAGAGTATAATAAGTATATATAAATAGTATATAAATCATAAGACAATTATAATTATTGCTAAAAGCTGATTGGTCTAATTTTGGTTTTAGATCTTTTACCCGGAACATAACCTGTCCCGGAGCAGGTTAGCCATTGAGTTACTATGGTGATGAACAACATCGTGATGAAATAATAAATTTCATGATGCCATTTTCATCAAACTGAAATGAAATATACCTGGCTAGCCACCTAAATTGGCTTCATGGAATAGACCCCGTGATTGAAAACCACTGTCCTAAGAAATACCTGATGTTTGGGGGTCCTTCTCACTACCTAAATTAGTTCTCTTCATTCACCCACAATCTTCATTCCATGTGTCCACAAAGCTCTGTCTATGAATCACCAGGCTCTGCAGTGCTTAGTCATCTTTTTATTATATTAAGCTGTAATTAGGTTATGCCTTACACCTGTTCAGAATTAGTTTTGAATAGCTATAATAGAGAAGCATGGAGACTCTGTAAATGTAATCAATAACCGTGTGAGCCAAGAATAATAACTGTGGCCATAAGTGTATATCGTGAGTGAATCAGGCATTACTAATAGCATAAATTATTATTGGAACAATAGTGACAATGAGTCCTTCTACTGAAAAGAACTGAGCCAAGGCAGTAGTCGAACCTGTCTCCGTCCATCCTCATGTCTAGCGGTCCATCCCTGCTGAGGGAGAAGCCCCTTTCTGCTGAATCCATCTGCATGGAGGAGCAACCAGCATCCAGAAGAGCAGCATCCACACTTCCTGGACCCAAACCCAACACTGGGAGCAGGTTATTCAGCTCACTGAACCTCCCTAGTACTGGCTTCACCTGGCCCCTTAACAAAAGAGAGAATAGAAAATAAGACATTAGAAAATAAGACAAGGAGTCACAATTGCTCCTTTCATATGCTATTATGCTCACAAGGCTGCATTTATTTGATCAAAAATACAATAAAAAAATATTGTGAAAAAAGAAAATAACTTTATTTTAATATATTTTACTCCAGTCTCCAGTGTCACATGATCCTTCAGAAATAACATGCTGATAATAATATGCTAATCTAATGCTAGTCTAATATGCTGATTTGGTGCTAAACAAACATTTCTTATTACTATACATGTTGTGCTGCTTTATATAGAAAGTTATATAGATATATAGAAAGTTACAAAAACAGTATTTTAAATAGAAATCTTTTTTTAAATTTCTTTCAACCAAAAAAACCCCAAAAAAAACACCCTAAATTTTTGAAAAAAATAGTGTATTATAATTTTACTCAAAGTTTCCTACCCAAGAACAGTCATAATTTAGTTTTCCATGATCATTTTTCACTCTCTCTCTGTGCTAAACATTCCGATTTCTGCTTTAGTACCTTCAAGACTAACAGGCATCTTCACATGTGAAATGAGTAACAGCGCTTACGGGTTGCGTTTGTTGTCAGATCTAACATAATTTGTGGTGCTGCATCTTTCAGTAACACTGTTCGCAAAGCCTGCATTCATTGTGACACTGAAATGTGCCTCACAAACTGTTAAGGTCAGACTAACATGGGGCCTGATCAGAGATATTGTTAAAAATAAACATCAGCCACTCATTTCTAATGCTGGAAGCCAGAAACAACAAAACCTTTGGTGAACTTTCTTCATATCTGACTCTTACCATTAGTTACAAAATAGAAAAACAGCTTCTGAATAACAGTTTAGAATAACAGTATCTGTTCTGCTTCCTCTTTATAACTTCACATTGGGCCAGGCTGTTGAATACCAACTCAATGGCGTACCGCAAATGCTTCAGTGATTGTATTGGGAATGAATCAATCTTACACCTTGTCTACACCAGATGCGACAGTTTTCGCATCGTGTCACGCCAACACAGGATGGGACAAAGCGACCATTGCAAATCCATTTGTTCTTCATGTCAGAAGTAGTGCAAGTTCTTGAGATAGAACAGGGCATCAGTTTACTGTTGGGAATTTGTTGTGGCACGCATCCACTGTAGACAGCATCACTAATTATAATGGGTTCTATTTGTTTTTGTTGTGTCTGGCACAGTTACTGACTGATATATGGTAACTGAAACTAAAACTAATAAAATATTTTTTTAATAACAGAGAGAACAATAGATTAGAATATTAGAAATTTTTAAACATTACAAAAATTAGAATATGTTGCCTTGGCAACTAACTGAAATATAAAAAAAAAAACGTTTAAGTTGAAGTAATAAAATTACTAAACAAAAACTAAGACAAAAATTTAAAAAAACTAAAGCTAAATATTATTTTAAAAAAAATCATAAAAATGACAAAAGCACAAAATTATTGAAAGTAAAATTAAAATGAATACTGAAAAAATAAAAATAAAAGCTAATTCAAAATATTAATAAATACTGCAATAAATAATACTAAATGCTAATAATACTAATAACAAATACTAAACCACTGATAACCCTGATATGATGTATGGTACACTCTTGCAAAAAAAAAAATCTATAAATATATATATTATTATAAATTATTAAATATATATTTGCTACAAATTTGCAGCAAAAAAAACTTTTCTAAATTTAACTTTTTATAAACTGAAATTCCTAAATGGAATTCCTAACATTTTATAATAGGCAAAATTTATAAAACAAATGAAACAAAACCAATCAGCAGAGATATCTATCATACATTATTGTTCATTTTCTTATTTGTGGGTAAAATGTGAATTAATTTTTCCATGCGTCTTATTTAAAGCTAAATAGGACTGCAATTTAATGTTAACACTTTCTTTGTACATGGTAATTTCTGCTTTTATATATTTAGTTTCCACATAGAAGCGAGCATCACATTTTACAGAGCTGAACAAACTGTGGCAGGTGTTCTGCCTCTGTAATGCTGGTTACCTAGGCACTAAGTTCTTAGTGGGTGTCCAAAGACTACTGCAGCTCATAAGCTGTACAGGGAGGGAAAGAGAGATAGACCAAATAATATGTGTCCCACAGGGAAGGTAACAAAATATCATTTATTTATCACCTTGGAGACCAGAAGATGAGAGTTGTGAGAAAGCACTGTCGCAGCTTAAACTTAATTGAAAAACAGACACACACACATACACACACACAAACCAGTGAATACACAGGAACATACAAAAAAGCGTGCGAAGGCTACACGATTATTCTGTGACCATGGACGCACACATTTGTAGGGGAGTATGAATGTTAGAGTATGTGCGTGTGACGTTTCATTCGACTTGAAGTGGAGGTGTTGGTTTGACGTGAGTACTGACGATGCCTCTTTAATCCTCAGTCATTCAGATGGAATCGTGGGTGTTTTTTTTCTTTTTCACTATTGCTTTAATTTACTTTCTTTGCTTTATCTGAAGGGACTTCACAGTTATGAGTAACACAGGCACAGTGTCGTCTCAGACCACACACACACACACACACACACATTATAGCAACAAATACATAAATACAGTTTAAAAAGATCACGATGAAGCTGAAACATAAGACATAAGCATTCAGGCATCATCTCAGTCCCTCCTGACTCTATTTCTCCCTGCATCTCCTCCTGAGTTCCTTCCCTAGCACTGAAGAGCCATTCATTTTTCATGTGACCTTTAGACAGCCTGTGTGCAGAGAACAGCCCAGGTAGGCAACTATAAATCAGACAGCAGAGAAGCAAATGAGCCGGAGAACACTAGGGGTCCCATGCAGAGGCAGAGGTGGTTAATTTGGTCATGTTGGCTTTGCAGTCATGCTAAACACGCGGATTCCCCTCCCTGACTCGTGCTAAACTCTTTACATATTAACAAAAAAAGTGCAGAAGATGGGGGAGAAAAATCACCTCCTCCACCTCAGAGGTCATCAAAGGTCTTCTTCACCCACTCAAGCGGCCAGCCGAGGGCTTTACCCGTAGGACTCTGGAGCGCCTATGTCCACACACCCACGGCCAGCTGAAAGATCAAGGGTGAGGGAGCTGCTCGGCTCTCGCCCCCGCTGCAAGGGCTTCCCTCAGTTCTCTGTGCCACGGAAGGGGCTTTCTATCTCTCTCTCTCTCGCTCCTTCCCTCCCCCTCGTTCGCTCAGTACCTTCATTAATTTGCTGGAAAATCTATAGTGAGGCATTCTCTTGCCCGCCCACACAAACACATAGACTCTGCAAGTGCAGTAAGACCCCGTCCTCCCTCCCGGGCCATAGATCGGTGAGTTCGGAGGGAGAAAGAGAGAGGCTGTGACAGACAGAACGCTGCCTCTGCTGTTGCTTCCCGTGTCAATACGCAGTCAATTTAGGGCCTCAAAGGAGACAGACTTCACTGCAGTAGTTTATTTTCATTGTTAAGTGGTTTTCCTAATATGTATGAAGTTCAGGTGTCTATACTGATACCAAAACAGATATGCCACATCAAACAAACCACAGGCAATATGATCCTGAGCATAAAGTACAACCATTCTGAGTGACCACTCAAACTAATTAGGCATCGGTACAGCAAGATTGTGACACGAAATATACAAAACGCTTCTCAGATTTATTCTCTGAATACATAGACCAGTAGCGGTGCCTCTGCAAGCAAGATTTTCATTACTGAATTTTCACAATATACTCAAGATTTCCATTGCTGTATCTTTCTTGAGAGGGCTTATGCATGTTCGGTTTGGGTTCGATGAAAGATTCTTATTTCTTATGAAAGATCACAATATTTTGTGGACTATTATTACTTTATTTGCTGCTGGCATGTACACTGTAATTTATTAGACACTTTATATTTACTCTATACAAGATCTATTTTTCAAAAGCGAAAAAAACCAAACAAACAAATGTAACAATCCATGGATAAGATGGAGAAGGCAGAGTCAATAAACAATGTGTTTATTTTTATTGTTCATTTCACATGCAGAGTGAAAATGCAACAACATGGCTTGACACTGCTTGATCAATAACTGAGCAAAAACACTGATTAAAATCCCTCAGCCCATTCTCTATCCCCGCTGTCTTCAAATGCCAACATTTTCCCTAAGCTACACAACTAAATGCAACAGCAAAAAAAGTTACATCTCAAGAAAATGGTGCAAAACAAAAGATCTCACAAAAATTACTATACAACTCAAACATAAATCACACACACACAAAAAAAACATCATTCAAAGTGCAATAAAATAAGCAAAATAACAATGCCACATAACACAACATGACACAGAACAACAATGCAAGGCAATCTATCAGTTAATCCTGATCTATCAGATAACACTATAAAACTGGGCAGCATTATTTTTGATCATCTTAAGAGCGTTTAAACATATTTCTCTATTTGAATGTATTGATTTGTTAAATATTCACAATAGACAATGGAATTCTAACTGAGGACAGATTGTTGTGACACAGACTGCATTGGCTGGTGTTGTTAATGACACATCAGCAGGCATTATGTTAAATGTTATTGTATGAAATGACAGATAAATGATCGGATGTGTTGACAACTGGAGAGCCCGTTCTCTCTCTCTCTCTCTCACACACACACACACACACACACACACACACTCACTTATGTCCACATGTCAATGGCACGTGAACAATCACCTGTCAACCATCTCCCAGATCACCAACGTTCCAGTCACCATGACAACCTGATGCTTGACAGTATAACCAGTTTCACCAAAGACCAAAAGTCTTTACTAAAGACTCAAAAGTGACTTTTAGTTTTAGAGTTTTTCTATTTTTTATGAGGCAGAAATAAGAAATAAAAAGACAGGTCAGTTTGAAAATGTAATGTTAGACCACAAATTATTACAAATCCTTTTCAATTATTTATCAAATATTGTGCAATAGGAAAGTTTCCTAAGTAACAACAACAGGTAAGTAAAGTTTCATACTTGGGCCTTGCTTCCATATAAAAAGCTGATGGTGCAACTGAGAGAAACTTTGCCAAACTGAAGGAGATATATCTCTGTGCATGACAATATGACAATAATGCCTAGCAACCTAGCCTGAGTGGGAGGTGCTATCTCAGAGTGTCATTAGGTGTGGAAGAGCCAGCCGCTTCCTGGGGGCTGATTTGCCAAGTAGTGCATGAGAATAAGGTTCAAACCTAATGAGTGACAAACCATAGGTGCTGAAGATGGGGAAAACCTACCCTACTAGGTTCAAAAGAATAATTTTCAACATATAGTTATAAAATGTTGGCAGAGCTAAAGCCTTGTGCAACTACAGTATTGTGAACTCATTCACTGAGGTAAAGTCATTATAACACAGAATGCTGTCCTAGCTCTAAAATCTGATTGGATGAACCATGTTTGAAGCTATGGTAATATGACCAATATACACACATCAGTCAAGTTGATTGTGGGAAGTTGTTACAAACCATTAAAACTAATGAACTACATTACTTGTTGGAATCACTGTTTATTGATTGTTTAATTGATTATTAATAAGTGAAGCAAACCATACTGCATTTTTTCTGACTTTTTTCTGCTTCATTGCACTTGTGCCATACATCGTATGGGGTCACCATCAGGGAACCACTACATATGGAGCACTAGCCAGATTATAAGGGCTTACCTGAAAGGGGCATACCACGAGTAATGGGCCTGGTAGTGAGTTCCTCCGCCGAATTCATCTACTGCAATAGTGCTTAAGTGATGGAGAAGGATGGCCCAGGTTTCACCATTCAAGGGAAACTCTAATTGGACCTAAAAAGCACACGTTATCACCTCAGAGAGGGGAAAGGCACTAATGCAAGCATTACATCCAACCAGTTTGTCCAAGCTTTACCTGTTGTTAACTGAGACTCGAGACAAAACTGTTTCCATGTGTAGATTATAAAATTTCGCAAAAGTGTTGAGTGTAGCCCAGCCCCCAGCTCTATATATGTCTGCTAATGAAGCACCATTCGCTAGAGCTGACGTGGCTGCGATACCCCTGGTAGAGTGAGCCCTCACTCCAAGTGGGCCCGGTACATCCTGGGCCTGATAATCCCGGAGAATGGCATCCACAATCCAGTGGGCCATTCTTTGTTTGGAGACAGCCTTCCTTTTCTGTTGACCTCCAAAGCAAACAAAGAGCTGCTCAGCTCATCTGAAGCTCTGTGTGCGGTCCAGATATATGCGCAGAGCGGGCTGGGTCTCCCTCATCAGGAGAGACTGCTTGCAAGTTCACCACTTGGTCCCTGAAGAGAGTAGTGGGAACCTTGGGCACATATCCAGGCCGGGGTCTCAGGAGTGTCCCAGTGCGTCCATGCTGAGGGGGCTTCAGTCAGAGAATACCACAGTGGACAGTGGGAGGATTCCTGGGAAACAAACAGGTCTACCTGTGCTTCGCCGAATCAACTCTATTTCAGCCATATCAAGAGCGTATCGGCTGTGCAATTGAGGACACCTAGAATGTGAGTGGCACACACTGACTTCAGTCGCTGCTGACTCCAGAGGAGATTATGGAGGGTGAGTTGTGACATGCGACGGGAGCGGATAACGCCCAGGTGATTTAGATATGCCACTGTCACTGTGTTGCCCGTCCAGACCGTCCAGAATCAAAGCAAGTAGCATGGCCAACAACTCGATGCAGCTGATGTGCCAGTGCCTGTCCATGGCCCCAAGGCTGCATGCCCGTTGCATACTTTGTCTGTGGTGACAACAACATGCCTGGACACTCGTTCTAGGGGAACTCCCGCCCGTAGAAATGCGGGGTCTGACCAGGGGCTGAATAGACGGCGACAAATCGGCGTGATGGCCATGTGATGTGTGCCACAGTGTCATGACCATCTCGGGACTCGCGCCTGAAGCCAATGCTGACGCAGTCTCATATACATCAACCCCAGCAGCATGACAGCAGTGGAGGAAGCCATATGCCACAGGAGCCTCTGAAAATACTTCAGTGGAACCGCTGTTTTGAACTGCAGTCTCAAGCAGTTCAGCACTGACAGTGCATGGTCTTGAGAAAGACATGCTGTCGTGGAGTCCAACTCCACACCGGGAAAAGAGAAGCTCTGCACGGGGGAGAGCTTGCTCTTCTCCCTGTTGACACAAAATCCCAACTGGGCTAGGTGCTTGAGGACCAGGTCCCTGTGTGCGCACAGCAACTCTCACGAGTGAGCTATGATTAGCTAGTCGTCGAGGTAGTTGAGTATGCGAATGCCCATGTCCCTTAGCGGGGCAAGGGCAGCCTCTGAGACCTTCATGAAGACACGAGTAGACAGGGACAGCCAAAAGGGGAGGACTTTGTACTGATATGCACGACTTTCAAAGGCGAACCGTAGAAACGGTCTGTGCCGTGGAAGGATTGAGACATGAAAGTACACGTCCTTCAGGTCTATCGCCGTGAACCAATCTTGGTGTTGAACACATGAAAGGATGTGTTTCTGTTGTGAGGATTTTGAACGGAAGCTTGTACAGGGCCGATTCAAAACTCACAGATCTAAGATTTGTCTTAACCCACCTCCTTTCTTTGGTACGATGAAGGGCTCCATATTGGCCGGAGTGACAGGCTATATCCTTCAGGTCCGCAGCTTCTCCTTTTATGTGTCGCCCATCTCAGGAATACTTTGAGGCCTTGCGGGGGTTCCTTGCGACCTGTTGAAGGGCGGGCAGTGCCATCTTCCTGCGACTGGACCTCTGGGGTCTGGGTGCCGGTCCAGGCTGTTGCGGGGCTGGTGCAGCTTTTGCAGGCCACCCTCAGCGACGAGCAAACAGAGCTTGTGCTCTCTGCAGTCTAGAAAAAGACCCGCGCTGAGGCAAGATGTGCTCAATCGACTCTGTCTGCTACTTCACTGCAGAGAACTGCTGCAAGAAGTCCTCGACAGTGTCACCAATCAGGCCACCTTTGGAGAAGGGGGCATGGAGAAGGGGGCATCGAGAAAGAGTATTTTATCCGTATCCCGCATCTCCGCAAGGTTGAGCCAAAGGTGGCGCTCCTGGACCACTAACATGGACATCGCCCGACCCAGGGCCTGCGCCGTCACCTTCATAGCCCAGAGGGCGTAGTCAGTGGCCGAACGCAGTTCCTGCATTACCTCCAGGTCTTTCAACCTGGTAGATTTGCAGGATAGCCATAGCGTGCAAGGCTGAGGCGGCCTGGCTAGCGGCATTGTAAGCCCTCGCCATGAGAGATGAAGTAACCTTACAAGCCGTGGACGGGAGCCTCATTAGATTCCACCAGGTGGTGGCGTTTTGCAGGCATAAATACACCGCAATCGCACGCTCCACTTGTGGAACGTCCGATTACCCCTGCGCCACCCCACCATCAAGGGTAGTGAGGACGGGCGAGCATGCGAAGCGTGATCTGGCATTGAAAGGTGTCTTCCACGACTTCGAGATCTTCTCATGCACTTTTGGGAAAAAAGCCACTGAGGCAGAGCGTGGCACAAAGTCACGCTCTGAACCCAGGAACCAATCGTCCAGCCATGAGCACTCAGGCCAGTGTGACCACTCAAGCCCGGGAAAGCACAGCTGCCAACTAAGCGCCAGCTGCAGACTGCGCTGTCACATCCGAAGGCGGCAGCACAGACGAGTCATCTGCGTCAGAAGGCATATTCCTGCCCTCCAATGCTGCAAGAGACACTTCATGTTCCTCTCGAGAACCAAATGAGAAATCAAGCACGCCAGGTCAAACTCATCCGGAAACTTGACTGGGGGGACTGAGCATGCTGAGGAATGAGAAGCATGTGGGGAATTGACCCGGCAGCAGCTCTCTCATTGTAACCCTCAGATCGCCCTCAGCGCTCACCGCCAAGACCTCATACCCGAAGATATTGTAGAAGAACCAGGACGGGAGTCAGCTGAGGATACTCTCAGCCTCTTGAAGAAGTATGAGAGCCATGACTGCAACATCCCAATGGGCATGCTCTCGCAGTGAAAGCATGACGCATCCACGAACACCGTTTTAGTATGGGCACAGCCCAAACAGTGCAGACAGTGATCGGGCCTGTCCGAGAAGGAGAGAAATTGCATGTATCCAGAAGGACACGGTTGGAACGGCATCTTTAAAAAGACACGATCCTCCGTGCAGCTCTGTTAGAGGAATTCGCTCTTTTTAATAAGGAAATTGCCTCTTTCTGAATAACGCTGATGCACCACTCTCTCTGCACTTATCTGTGCACGCTGGAGAGAGAGACTGCTGGTTTGTGCTGATGATCCAGCAGCAAGCACTACTCGCAAAGGTGAGTGGAAAATTGCTTCTCTTAGTAGCAAGAGATGCTGATTTAGGCTCCAAAGAACATAGCTGAAGTGTGAAGTGTAGCCGGCTCGCCTTGTATACCCATATGTCCGGGGGCGTGGCCTGGCACGCAAATTCCACATGCCAACTCCATTGGCCTTTTCTCAATACGTCAGAGGTGTCTGGAGCTCTCAATGGTGACCCCTGGTGTCAGTGTTTCGACACAACTTCTAAAGTGACCGACATAAAGGGAACGATAGTTTGATGACATATAGTTGTTAAAGTCATTGTTAGAATGTTTAAAGTGGATGATCTTTTTAACACAAAGTCCAAACTTGGTAAACAGACAACAGGTAAATTAAGATATTTTTCTCCACTTGTCCAATCTACTTGGATTGCTGCTTATGGCCATATTTAATAAATGTAATTATTTAATGAACATTAAGTGTCTTATCAAATTACAGTATTATTGCTGCCATTTTTACAAAAGCTCACTCTGAGCTAAAGCTGGTTCAGCACATTCATTACCCCTGCCTACATACAGTAATCCTCTCTCTTTCTCTCTTGTCTTCCTGTTATTCAGCACTCTTACTCCCATCTCCTTTGCCTCCTAAAGCACTGTGGGGGTTCCCTAAGCTTCTCTGTGTCTCTGCAACCCACAGAATGATTTGAGAATATGCAAAACACTTACATAACGATTTTAAATTATTAACGTCTTTATGTGGTTAAAACAGAGCATCAGAGATAGCAATGCCTTATGTAAGATCTTATATTATTAAAAAAAGACACGCTTCATGGGCGTGTAGATATGTGTGAGCGAGTGAGCGTGCTCCAAGTATGGCTTCATAATTGCTAAGAAACCGATCTATTTATAGTTTAGCAACCCACAATACTGACATCATCTAAACTTAAAAGGGTAAAGCAAAAAATATAAGTTAACTGGCACACTCTGTTTCATAACAATAGAGGTGGCCTCAGTTCCTTTAACTTCAGACTAAAAAATTATTTAATGAAAAATGATCTGATGAAACCATCTAATTATATACTAGTTCCAGGGACACTCAGACTCTCAAGGCTCTGTTATTTAAGTAGGACAGGTAAACTGTCTGTTTCTGTGCAAACATGAGAGTCAACATAAAAGGGACTATAAAATTAAGCACAGGCTACTGATAAACACTTGCCTAGCATTTCATCCCAGAACTAGCTGTAAATGATGGGCAATGATGCTGAACAGCCTGAAATTCCCCATGACGCAGTATGACGTAGACCAATGACAAAGCCAGTGAGCTTTATAACAGTAAAGATGAGCAATACCACTTTCTTTTCGATGCAACACGAAGAACAGTAGAAGACTAAATCTTTGTAATTTCTGTTGGTAAAATAGGTAATTATTTGATATAAAGTTATATTATTTCAATGTAATATAACTGCAATACTCATGTAAAATTAAAATTAAAATTTAAAAAAAGTTTTGAAAAAAGGCAAAGCGTCAATTCATTTATGTTTGTCGTTTAATAACAGTAATTCAAAAAGGCTGAATTATTTATGAGCTTTTACCTTTTGCAAGAATGCTATTTAGCTAAACTTAAAGCAAAGGTCACATAATCCTGCTACTTTTACTCTTGATTTTTTCTGACTGTCTGTGATTTTTGTATTCTGTGTTAAAAGAAGTGAAGGGAGAAATACTTCCTTTTCCTAACAATGTCCCATTTCCTTTTATCACATCTTTTTATCCAAGAATTCTTAGACACACATTTTTTCAAGATATATACATAATAAAAATCACTGGTGAAAAATAACCCTTCATATCAATACTGTTACATGAGGATCAATACTCAAAAAGAAATGCCAAGATCTGAAGTATCTGTATTTTTAGATCAACCTGTCCACTAAACAGTGCCTCTGTATGGATGAGGAAAATTAATAATCAAATAGCAACAATTTCCCACTGGCACAAAGAAGCCTGACATGTGACCTTATATGTATGAGTCCACAATGTCATGTTCAGATTGATTTCTTTTCTTGAACATATGGCATAAGAGGACATTGACAGATTAGTGATATGTGCAGAATGTGGATGAGACAGAATATGTGGTGAGGATGTACTTAGACTCTGACTGGATTACTAATCATAAAAAAACAACACATTTGGCTACAAACAGAAGCTGAGACCAAATTTTGGAGATTAAAGCATAGAATACATTTTTAAAGCTAAGTCTATAGTAGTAAATGAAGAGAGAGAAACAGTCCACTGTGACCTGACGTACCCAAACAGATCAGCCTGAAATATTCCCCAGCACCAAGCTGCCTGACTCCTGTATCTACGTCACTGAGGTCTAAGACAAGATGTTGATTGACTGCATTCAGCAGCGGAGCAAAGATGAAAATGTACAGCGGAAAAAAATGCAGTCAGTCACAGACACAAACACCTACAAAGTTCCAATGTGGGTTCCCGGCCTTTGTCAAGAGTCAAGGTCTAAAACCTATCAAATGTACAATATCTGTGTTTGGTTTGGTGAATGGATCAAGGCAACCTGGGTCTAAAATCAAAAGACAGAACAAAGAGGTAAAGACATTTTAACAACAAGAAATCTGAGATGAAAAAAATATTATTGTGTGTCCTCCAAAGTGAAAAAAAAAAAAAAAGGCATTTCTTATCTCTTTTATTAAATGCTCTCTTTTATTAGTATGTAGTGAAGTGGGAAACTGTTTCTTCAATGGGTAGTCACCCAGAGAAAGATTTTTTTTAGCAAACTTGGCAAACATAATAAATCAAATAGCTTGTTTAACACATGCTGTAAATTATTGCCAGACAGTTTCCATTTGTAAATCTTTTTTTTCTTTCAGTTTCTGCCATCAGTAACCAAAGGAAAAGTGACAATCATACAGTAAATGTGTTCATCAAGTCTTAAAAACAAATATCAAACATATCACGTTCATGACACTGTTACGTGTCTCACTCACATGAACATGTCCCTAGGATGACAGAAGGTCTGTATTCTGACAAAAGTAAAACATTTCTTGATGTTATTAATTTATTTACTTAGTAAGTGTTAAAGTGAAAAGGAGGTACTGAGGCAACAGAAGGTATTGAAATCATCAATGACGTGGTTCCCTTGGAGCATGACTGTAATTCTGTGTCTGATTAAGACTGTTTAAGGGAACAGATGCCAATGTCTTAACACCTTGCCATTTCTATCCTCTAATAAGAACTCAGAAAAGCAAACATTCAACGAGAATGAGAAAGGAGTGAAAAGGATTCAGGGGGACCATGAAGACAGCAAAGTCTGATCTGATACCAGCCCCACTGTTAGCTGTAAAAGACTGTAAGCAGCTGACTAACAAAGGAGAGGAGAGGAGAGGAGAAGAAGATAAGATAAGATAAGATAAGATAAGATAAGATAAGAGGCAAGATGAGACAAGAGGAGAAGAGACGAGATGAGCTGCGACAACACAAGAGAAGAAGAGAGGAGATATAATGAGAGGTGAAAAGAAAAGATGAGAGGTGAAAAATGGAGAGGAAACAAGAGAATAGGAGAAAAGAAGAGATGATAAGAGAGGAGAGAAGAAAATATGAAAGAAAAGGTGGAGAAGAGAGGAGATGAGAGGAGACAATGCGAGGTGAGATGAAGAGAAAAGAGGAGAGGAGAAGAGAAGAGATGTGAGGAGATGAAAAGAGAAAAAAGAAGCAACAGGAGAATCAGACGAGAAGAAAGAGGTGAGAAAAAGTGAGGAGATGAGATATGGGAGGAAAGGATAAGAGAAGAGATGAGAGGAGAGGTGACAATGCAAGATGAGATGAAGAGATGAGAGCAGAAGAGATGCAAGGAGATGACATGAAAAGAGAGGAAAGGAGAGATGAAATGGAGCATGAGGAGAATGAGAAATGACAGGAAAGGATACAAAATGAGACGAGAGGTGAGAAGTGTGGAGACAAGAGGAGGAGAAAGGAGAGAAGACAAGATGAGAGTAGAGGAGAGAAAAGAAGAGGAGTGGAAAGAGAGAGAGAGAGAGAGAGAGAGAGAGAGAGAGAGAGAGAGAGAGATGATTGCGTGGGCTGCCTGCTCCTCTTACACAGCCATCCAATAATATTGGCTAATTGCATGATTTCTTCAGCTTCTCCAGCCTCTCATCATGAGTGGGAGTCAAAGGCCTCATTGGTGGAGTATATAGCTGCTGACAGAATAGCTTGTCCTGATTCTCTCTCTCTCCCTCTCATTCCTCTCTCCTACGTTGGTTTCTGTAGCAGCAGTCCCTCTGAGACAGGTTTCCCCGGAATCCACGTAAAGAGGTATCTCTACCCACGCTGCAGAGTCAGGAACATCTCATTTGGAGCTTTCTTCAGTGCTGGCTCATGCACACGCGCGCACACACCACACGCCCGCAAAGCCCTCATGCCTTCTCCTCTGGTTCTCTTTTATTAAACACTAGCTCTATTTCTCCCTCTCTCTCTCCTCATCCTACACTCTCTCACGCAGGAAACAGGGGAACCTGCGTGGGCGGCAGCGTCTCTCCCTGTCATTGAAGCCTTAGGCCCCGTTGACAAATGAGACGCTAGGGCCTTTCAACTGAGCGTGGGTGAGAGCGGGGATTCTGTATCTGCACTGGAGGATCTCTCTCACACACACAAACAAAAACCAAAGATCCCCGTGACCGGTACCCACTTGATTGCAACAGGGACAGAGCGGGTCACAAGCAGGTATTAAGACACATGTCGAGTTCCTCTAGCAGTTTAGCCTCTGCACCGTGTCCAAATTTGATTAAAGAGTAAACTCACGGGTATTCTTCAGCTAAACGCTGAGCCATTTGGAAAGCTGTGGGGTCACGATCTGCCGCCACTACCGTTACACCAGGAACCGACTGCAGGATGGCCTTCGAGTGACCTCCGGCCCCAAAGGTCAAGTCCAGGACAACCTGGAATACAAAAACAGACCAGAAAGAAAAAAAAGTGAAGTATTTCATTCATGATGAAGACTACTTTCAGCTTGTTAAAAGCTACTTAACCCCCTGGAGCCGGCGGTCGCGCCGGCGATACCACCTTGCTTTTTTTCTTATCAGTATGAAAGAGACTCGAAATACTCCGTCAATTTTGCACATACAATTAAGAGTTATACTCCATTTTAATCTGTGAAATATCTTCTTTTATTTGTGTACACTTAGAGTAAAAACAAAATGTTGTGCTTTTTGCAAAATAAAGACAACATGATGCGTGATAAGACGTCTCCCTCTGAACGAAGTCCAATCTGATAGTTCTCAGAAAATGAACTGTAACTTAGTGAATACTAATCACAAAAAATGAGACTTATGTCTAAAGAAACATTGAAATGTCAGGTTTTAAATCGTGTAAGTCAAATCGAAAACAAATATTCTCTGTTTATGTAATCTGAATGAAAATAGAGACATGTCAGATGTCCGTGAGTCAGCTCATTACCCACTAATTCGGCCACGCCCACAGAGCGAGTGCTATTGAGACGCAAATTCTGAGGCAATACATGTATACATCGTCACAATCGTGTATTTATTGTCTTCAAAAGTGTCTATCTGCATGTTATAGCCATGGTTAGAGATCTCTGGAAGCCTCTGTTAGTTCCTGGAATGTCACATGGTATGCCTTTTCTTCTAACGAGTCATTTGTGGACTAAATGTGCACAGAGCGCCCTCCGGCTGCAAATATGAATTGAAAACACAGTATCCCGCGCTTATAGTAATAACAATAAATATTACTCCTCTGTATAGAAAATTGACATAAACATATGAGAATCCATCAATATTTCTCCAAATGTGCATGCTTTTAAGCTAAAAGCCCTGATGGATGTTGTTTTGTCAAAGGTAATGACTTTGTTTTTCATATTCATAACTCCTGAGTCCTGACGCATAGGCTATTAACAAATTATGGTCACTATAAGAGTAAAACAGAGGTCAAAATGTGAAGCTTGAGTCTTAGATCTTTTTAATGATGTATAGTTTGTCAACTGCACATTAACATTTAGGCTATATAATATAACAAATATAATAGCCTATATGAAATGCCATAGAGGTAACATGAACGTTCAGACGCTTTGCATCACAGAAATACATTATATTTTAAAAGTATATTAAAATAGAAAACCATTATTTGGTTTGAGACTTGAGACTTCTTTTAAAAACATTATAATAGTAATGCGTCCAATCTTTTGACTGGTACTGTAATTTAACATAGGCCTATACAAAATTTTCTTCACATGATGTGCAATAATACGTGCATGCATGAGATCACAAAAATCATGTTTTTTTTGTCAAGAGTGGACATTATGTTAACGTTAATACTGTTATCAGCATGATCACAGAGGGTTTTTTCACAAAAAAAACCTCTGCCTACCTGACTGAAAAGGCTCATTATGCGGCCCATTGTGCAAGTCATTATGTGGGTCTTTGTCTTCTCAGGTGTGAATCACAGCATTATTCATGAAGATTCACGCCTCCATGCATACTGTGTTTCTTGACAAAAAGTGTCTTACAAAATTTAAATCAATATATTGTTTTATATGAACGAGTAGGCAGGATAATTTTTTACATCATTTTGAACCAAAAACTCTAGTCTACAACCTCCAATACCCAGAAGTCTTGTGAACACATATTTTGTATTTATTTTGTGGCCGTATTTCAGTGACTTAAGTTTTTTGTTTTTTCAATAACCACGCATAAACGTTATTCCTTCAAAAATAGAAACATGTACATACATGTTTCTCACATATTATAGTAGCCTAATTCATGCTGAATACAGTGTAATGACACCGTATTGTTTGTTTATGAACAACTGAAAAAAGCACAAATGTCAGGGCATGTCAAAACTTCTCCAGGGCCCCAAAAATCCTCAGACCCCAGAGGGTTAATGTTCAACCAGACATTGATTTTGTTCTAAGTATGAGGCTGCTGTCCATAAACTTTGTCGCTACTTTTCAAAAAGGAAACACATTTGCGCATTCTCCCTCTTTTTCTTCCTTACAAACACGCACACTCACACTAGAGACACTATCCTGTGTTCTCACTCAAAAGTCAATGCATGAGTCATCATCTCTCCTGTTGAAAGCGTCTCAGTGGTTTCACAGTGGAGCCACAGTGGCAGCTACACCTCAGGACCATTTCCCAGAGCAATCCACCCACCCACACATCATACCCTAAACAATAAGAATCCATCCTCAATAGCACTGACACAAAAATTTTGCCGTTAAAATGGCTGATCTTACAAAAAGAATGATTCATTCACATCTTTAGCTCAGAAACATGTGTGAAGAAGAATCTGTTGGGGTCAGAACATTCAAGGTTTTTGTTTGTTTTCCACCATTTTGTTTTTCACCATTCTTTCTTTTACTAGTCTGAGAAGAGCAGGGGTTCTCAAAGTGGGGTCCATGCCCCACAGCCAGGGGGTCCGGAAATAAATGGTCCCTATGATTCCCATAATGTGGAAAATGCGGATGGAATCGTGGAATTCAGTCATAAAAATGGAATGTACAGTATAACTTGGAATGTCACAGAATTTGGCAAATTTTGGATGAATATATCAAAATTGGGGCTATACACTTAATGAAATTGTGATATGCACTAGCGTCTGTGAACATTAAAGCTCAAAAAGACTGCTATTTAAATATGAAAACTACATGTTTTGCACGTCTCTCTGTGTGAATGAGCACCGCAGATGTAACCCCTCCGGTTCTACTCGCCATGCTTCAAGCGGGACTAGAACCAGAGTCTCCCGCATGGGAGGTGGGCACACTAAGGACTGCAGCCTCTAGTGTCAGTCGCTAGTGCGTCTCTTGAGATCAGGGGAGTGAGGTTTACCTGCACAGCTCTCACTAGCTGACCTCTATTACACTCACCCCCTAAACCTCACTACCATCCGGGTCATGGCACCAATGTAACCCCTCCAGTTCTACTTGCCCCGGGACTCAAACCGGCATGGGAGGCAGGCACGCTAACAAGCACGCTAAAGACTGCAGCCTCTATAGTGTCAGTCGCTAGCTAGGGGAGTGAGGTTTATCTGCACAGCTCTCACTAGCTGACCTCCGTTATACAGGCGAGCAGTTTCGTCTATACACATACTCAAGTACGCGAGATGCTTGTGGTGTTTTCAGCATGTGCCATCTCACTATATAAGGACTTAATCTCCAGACCTGCACTGAGAGTCACTTCACCAGCATTGATAAAACTATCATCATATCAAAATCCACACAGAAACTCAAAGGTCTTCACAACAAAAGTTTGGCTTATAATAAAAAAAAGTTTTGCTTTTTAAATAAAAGTTTGGTTTAAATTGAAGATATTATAACAAATATATTACTAATATATATATACTAATATATATATATATATATATATATATCTTACACTACATATATATATATATATATATATATTTATTTTTTCCCTCAGTCTCTTCATTAGAATATTATCAGAAAATACAGGAAATTTGTATGCAGTATTAAAAACAGAAAAGATCAGAACAAATTGACTTCTATAGGCTAAAGTGGCAAGTATTTAGTGACCTCCCCTTACACTTGAGCAATAGCAGGAACCTGGCTCTCTTAAACCTAAATGGAATAGAAAAAAACTAGAAGGTCAAGAAAACTTTCAAAATCTGATGAGAAGTTTCTCAGATTTTCTTCTTTGAGAAACTGGAAGAAGTCCAGAAGGTCACACTAAATACTGATTTTTGCTTAAAGAAGCCATTTTGTTCTGATTTTTTTTTTTTTTTTTTTTTTGTGCACATATTTTCTTTATTTTCTGTTTGTATCAAAATAAAGACCAAAAAATAATAAATATGGATGTTCATTAAAACTTTGCTAAAACAACAAAGTATAACATAGTGTCATAGTATAACAGGTTTAAGAACTCTTTTTTTAAAAAAAAAAAAGCTCTGAATGTTTAAATACAATACACAAAAAATATATAAAGTAAAATTTTCAAACAGATTAAAGTGCAAAAGAATTAGGCTATAAAGAACAACAGGTAACACTTTACAATAAGGTCTCATTATTTAATGCATTAACTAAGATTGAGCAATAGCTACATTTGTTACAGAAAGTATTATTTTTTGTTAATGTTAGTTAAGAAATAAAACTGATCATTGTTAGTTTTATCTCAGGTCCATTAAATAAGTTCTTTTGATTTTAGTAATGTTATTAAACAGTAACTAAGAATTTAACATTAACATTAACTAAGAATAATTAATGCTTTATAAGTATTTTTCATTGTCAGTTTGGTAATAATGAATTAACATGTTAACCAATGAAGCCGTATGTCTCAAAGTTTTACTGAACAATAACAAATTATCAGAACATTTTCAATCATTATAGAGCATGTTGTAGTCCAGATTAAAATATCAAAAATGTTTAAGTTTGAAAATAAATAGCCTATTAAGTCTTTAAGTATTAAGTATTTGGTGCTGTGATGAACAACATTGCGATTACAAAAAAAATGAATGGCTGTTTGAAGCATTTTAAAAACTTCACTAGTGCAGTTGCTTTGTTTGCAGGGTTTCCGGGGTAACCGCTGCATTCTGCTGTTTCATCAGCGCCCTCTGCTGTCAGAGAGTGAACGTGCAATTTCATTCAGCGCGTCTCCTTCACTCGTTCCGCCATGTGCTTCTCATGCATGTTGGGCTTGTTTACATCTGAGCGTGTGTCCCATTGACGCAGAATACAGCGGTGTTGTGCATTTTATACGGTTGATGGGGAAAGTATTCTTAAATGCATTATAAAAGTTTAAATAATTGGTAATAAATTATTATTTACGGTATTTTGAAGTGCCCACGATAACAATATCGTGCATATTCATTATCGTGATATATCGCACTACCGAATATCGGCACATGTCTATGAACAACCATCACAAAACAAAAAAAAACAGCCGTGGATCACCCAGGTAACGACACAGTATTAAGAATCAAGGGGATGTAAACTTTTGAGCGGGGTCATTTTTTATAAATTCAGCTATTTTTTGTCTTGTGGACTATATTTAAAAATCTTTTATGTAAAATATCTTATTCAGGACATTACTAAATAAAAAATAACATGCATTTTGTATGATCCCTCTCATTTTGAAATAATTAAAATAATTAACATTTTGCAGATTCTGCAAGGGGTTCACAAACTTTCAAGCAGCACTGTATACACACACACACACACATATATTATATATATATATATATATATATATCCAAAAGTATTGGGACACCCCTCCAAATCATTGAATTCAGGTGTTCCAATCACTTCCATGGCCACAGGTGTATAAAATCAAGCACCTAGGCATGCAGACTGCTTCTACAAACATTTGTGAAAGAATGGGTCGCTCTCAGGAGCTCAGTGAATTTAAGTGTGGGACCGTGATAGGCTGCCACCTGTGCAATAAGTCCATTCGTGAAATGTCCTCACTACTAAATATTCCACGGTCAACTGTTAGTGGTATCATAACAAAGTGGAAGCAATTGGGAACAACAGCAACTCAGCCACGAAGTGGTAGGCCACATAAAATCACAGAGCGGGGTCAGCACATGCTGAGGTGCACAGTGCGCAGAAGTCGCCAACTTTCTGCAGAGTCAATAGCTACAGATCTCCAAACTTCGTGTGTCCTTCAGATTAGCTCAAGAACAGTGCATAGAGAGCTTCATGGAATGGGTTTCTATGGCCGAGCAGCTGCATCCAAGCCTTACATCACCAAGTGCAATGCAAAGCGTCGGATGCAGTGGTGTAAAGCACGCCGCCACTGGACTCTAGAGCAGTGGAGACATGTTCTCTGGAGTGAAGAATCATGCTTCTTCTGTCTGGCAATCCGATGGACGAGTCTGGATTTGGCGGTTGCCAGGAGAACGGTACTTGCCTGACTGCATTGTGCCAAGTGTAAAGTTTGGTGGAGGGGGGATTATGGTGTGGGGTTGTTTTTCAGGGGTTGGGCTTGGCCCCTTAGTTCCAGTGAAAGGAACTCTTAATGCTTCAGCATACCAAGACATTTTGGACAATTTCATGCTCCCAACTTTGTGGGAACAGTTTGGGGATGGCCCCTTCCTGTTCCAACATGACTGTGCAACAGTGCACAAAGCAAGGTCCATAAAGACATGGATGAGCGAGTTTGGTGTGGAGGAACTTGACTGGCCTGCACAGAGTCCTGACCTCAACCCAATAACACCTTTGGGATGAATTAGAGTGGAGACTGTGAGCCAGGCCTTCTCGCCAACATCACTGCCTGACCTCACAAATGTGCTTCTAGAAAAATGGTCAAAAATTCCCATAAACACACTCCTAAACCTTGTGGAAAGCCTTCCCAGAAGAGTTGAGGCTGTTATAGCTGCAAAGGGTGGGCCAACTCCATATTAAACCCTACGGATTAAGAATTGCCATCCATTTTGCCATCATTGCCTATATCCAGCAAAGTAAACCATCAGATTGAAGTGTGATTTTCACAAAACTGTATTTTTCAGCTTTTTTCAAGGTAAATTTAGATGTCTTTCCAAAAAAGGACACCAAATAACCAAATGATATGATTTCATATAATTCATACATTTATGGACACCAAAGCACCCATAAAAAAAAAAAATCACAGCAAAAAAAAAAAAAAAAAAACCTTTCAGAATTCACAGTGTATAGTATGTGCAACAGCAAAGAGCTTCTTTACATTTTATACAAGTCAAGTTGCAATACTGAACAGGACCACATGGAGATGCCAAAAAAACCTAAACCAACCGCCTTGACCTGCATATATACTAAAGTACACAGCAACATACACAGGACAAATCCAAACATTATCCTGAATGTGTGTGAAAACAACGTGAATGTACTGAAATGTGTCTGTGCATAAATACAATGTGCAATCAGTGCGTCGAGAGCGCTCATACATGATTTGTTTGCGCATCAATTTAACGGACTCACGCGAAACTTTCATAGCAAGAAGCTGCTTTGCTTTATCCAGTCGAGAAACATAGTTTGCATATCATCTGGCCATACAGCGGTGGGATGTTTCGACGTTCCGTTCAGACAGGAGAAGCGCGATGCGGGAGGGCTCACGCTTTTCAGATACAATGACAGAATATGACAGAGAATTCGTGTTTTAAAGCGAAACAGACACTGGAATGAATAATTCTCTCTGCCATCTCTGATATAATCAGCATGGACTTTTAGATCATCTAACTGCGTGGCGTAAATTACGTTATGACGCAATTTCACATGCTTCCGTAATTTTTTTTTCGCGTTAAATGCGTCAAATTATTTTAACGCGTTAAGGATTTTGAATTAATCGCATGCGTTAACGCGATAACGTTGACACATACATATATACATATATATACACATACATACATACATACATAGTCAGAGTGTGTGTGTGTGTGTGTGTGTATTGAGAATTGTCATCATTTACTGTATGCACCCTCAGGTATTTCATAACTTGTGTGGCCAAAATGAAAGTAAATGTTGACCAGAGCTATCAAGTAAGATTTTCAAGGCAAGATTTTTATTGAACAACAAAATTCCAGTCTATTCTAGACACAAAACTGTTGTATGGCTTCAGAAGACTTGGGATATAGTATATTATATTCCAGTTCCCGTCTATGGAACTGGAATAAATACTTTGAATGCTGCGATCCTATTGGACTTACGATGGCAACCTGAATCGTAACAAAGCACTGTTGGCCAGAGGAGAACTGGCCCCCCGACTAAGCCTGGTTTCTCCCAAGGTTTTTTTCTCCATTTAAACACCTATTTGCCACTTGTCTGCCACCTGATGTCACCTGATGGAGTTTGGGTTCCTTGCCGCTGTCGCCTTTTGGCTTGCTTAGTTGGGGACACTTGACATTTGACTTGACATTTGATATTCAACAGTGCTTTGATCTACCTGCATTGACACTATTCTTTAAGAGCTGCTGTGCAGCCAAATAATGTACCAGTTATCAATGTAAAGCTGCTTTGACACAATCTACATTGTAAAAAGCGCTATATAAATAAAGGTGACTTGACTTGACTATTAGTCGTATACTGACAGCTCCTGGTTATTGCTGGTTTCTTTTTAATGAAAAATGTTTAGGTACAATATTCCTATTCCTAATTAAACTCAGATACAGCTACATATGAAACATATTTAAAAAAAAAAAAAAAAAAAAAAAAAAAAAACACTCTGAAATCCATCAAAAATCTAAAACATTTGCTTCATTGCTGGCAAAAACAGGCAGCGTTTGTATTACAGCATATGCGGGTCTTCATTCCACTGCACACTGATTAACTGGTGAGACACAGACAACATGCTCTAAGGCAGACGCCATAGGCCAACAGTTCCACTCCATCGCTGGGCAGCACACCACAAAGACAGAGTAATTAGTAGCTTCTAATGGATCCGTGTCATTAGAACTAGCTGGGAAAATACATCGGGGAGAGCAAGAGGAAGGGCTGTGTGTCAGAATGTCACAAGGCATGATTTTCAATTTAATCTCATGCTAAGAATGAGAAATTTGGTTTCTGTTCATGCCTGTGATAGCGCCTGCGCTCGTATGTGAGTCACTCCCTTTTTCATCTTCAAGTTTGAATGTTCATGTTCCTATTTTATATTCCGCTGCTTTTCCAAATCGTTTTTTTCCATTTTCTTTTTATAGTTTTATCATTTACAAATGAAATAGCTGCAGATCGATACTTTTTGTGCACTATACCCTCAAGTGCATGAGGTCAGAGCCTTTAAATAATGATGCTCTATCAAGCTTTCGCTCTATGTGTCCATAGCAACCACAAAAATCTTCATCCTTCCTGCTCTTCTGTCATAAAAAGCCACAAATTAACTTATGGTTCGGAAAGAATTAGATACTGTAAGAAAACTGGATTAAAGAAAGGACTGCATGAGGAAATTGTTGCAACTGTAATTAATAAATCCAGTTTAATGACAGCAACTTGAGCTGATTCAATGTCCAATTTTCCATTATTAAATAATGTGGTTTTGATTATTTTATGCAGACAGACAATTTTAACAAATAGCTGAAAGAGTGAATGAGACATATTGTTAAAACATTTAATGGTTTAGAAAGGCACTTTGCCCTAGGATATAAAAAATTATTTCCTGGCACATGGGCATCACTGTTTTTCTCTGATTCAATTTCTTCCTGTGTTTTAGAGCTAAATCATTATTCCTCAGCTGATGACTCACTTTTAGCCCTCAAATTCAACTGCCCCCTTATGATACTGACAGAAACAACAACATATGCTCTTGTGTGGCTCTAGCATGCCATAATATTGTAGTGGACTTGACACATTTTATTTCAATCGTAAAAACAAACATTTTAGAGGTCTCGCGTCTGTGTATTACTAGAACTACTCGTTCATTTGGTTTACTGAAAGAAGCAGGAAGAAAGCTCCAGTTGGTTAAAATCACCCACATCCACCCTGAAACATCAGTACAGAGATGGGGCTTTTGGGGGGCGATTGGCTTGGAGAGAAAGAGACAGAAGCATGCGGATCGATAGTGACGTTGGTGGAGGGGTGCGAGCGTGCATGAGCAGAACAGGAGGTCATCAATGGTGGAGGGGCTGCGTCTCCCTCTCCCGTCTGAAAAGCAGGCAGAGCTAAAGGGGAGGGAGAACAAGACGACACGATGAGTCACAACAACCAGCTTCAGTATGCCTGGTGTGCCATTCAATACCAGTGAGAGGTAGATAAACAGAGAGAATGAAAACATGTAGATAAAGGGAAAAAAAGATATATTAAAAACAAAACAGAAACCCTGTGTTAGGTTGGCCTTTACTGAAAGGGCTCCTGTTGGAGTAAAGAGGCTTAGTATTATCTGGCATCTGATGAGTTCAATAGATAATCATTACAACACTTCATCATGCCTATTTCTGTGATTATCTTGGAAAAACAGAGCAATAAAACTATAGTCGTATTGAATATGAGACATGACAGTAAGATTTTGTATTTTTAAATCTGAAGTTAAATCTGAATATGTTCTCCAATTCCAGGTAATATGTAATATGAATAAGCCATTGCTCTGTTTGTTTAAAAATCCAAACCGGCCCGATGTAGCAACATCGTTTTTGCAATTCTTAGCAGTGACGTTAGTCACACAGAAATTACACACTTTGGTTTTAACTACAACATAGAAAAGTTTCGCAATTTTTAATATTCATAAAATAGTTGACTAATGCAATAAATATAATTTTTATTATAATTTATCACTAGTGCATTTAGGAGATTATCATACTGTAAACATCATGTATGATTTATAGAAAGGAAATATGCCATCCATTAAGTATACTATATAAAGGTCCTTTATAATAAAAAGATGCTTTACCCCCTTTTAGCCTAATAGATTATTATTATTTTTTTTAATTTCTAAAACAATACCATGTCCTCAACCATGTTTCATACTTTTTTAAGAAGCATAAAACTCTTCCGACATTTTCAGATGTCAAATCGGATCTATGACGACTGGTTTCTTCCTAATAGAGTACAGATAACATAAACCATAGTCACATACCATAATAGTGCATTTAGAGTTTTGAACCCTAGAACTAAACAGGCCATTTAATGTTTACTACTTTGCCTTTAAAGGGTTAGCTCACACAAAAATGAAAATTCTGTCATCGTTTACTCTGAACCCTTACATTGTTCCAAACCTGTAAGACTTTTGTTCTTCTTCAGAACAAAAATGAAGATATTTTAATGAAATCAGAGAGATTTCTGTCCCGCCATTGACAGTCTATGCAACTACCACGCAATTCATATGGATTAGTTTTACGATCTCTTTATGAACTTTTTGAAGCGTCAAAGTGGAAGTTTGCAAAGCAAAGAATGTTCCTTTTGTGATTTTATGATTAAGAAGGATACTCATGAACGGCCATGATGCTCCTATGATTTGCCCTATTGAAGTCTGCACAGGTGCAATCTACTATACAACAGTCTATGGAGCATTACGTCGCCACTTTCTTCTTGTCACTGTGACTGAGCAGGCCAAGTTGCTGAACAGCATTTGGACTATGCAAGAAGTTGCCGGATCTTAAACTTACAGTACATGTAAATAGTACATTAAACTCTTATTTCAAAGCAATCAATGAAAACTGAATTGTTCATTAAATGTGACCTCTTTCAAATGATACACATACAGTGCAAATAGATATATGGATACTTTTATGAGAATGAAGTGCTAATCTGATCTTTAGTATGATTCATCTCTTTGTCCGTACATCTTCTTTGGTCATGACTCTTCATTTTCCAAATGAAAAAAAAAATTTGCTTTCAGTAATTCATTACTTTTTTGTTCTCTTAAAGATTATCCTCTCACTATACGGTATGGCCCTCTAGTATCAATAAAAATGCCTTCTGGAGAGCATGTCTTCTCTTTAATCTTGGCCTAAAGGGAAATGGAGAGGTATGAGCTGAGAAGAGAGCATGGAGAACAAAGGAAAAAAGATCAAATAAAAACAACACAAAATATAGCATTCAAACACCTATAATAAAACAAAATAATAAATTAAAATTAAAATAAAAAATAAAACTAAAAATAACATATATACACATGTACATAAAATAAATAATAGTATATACACATATGTACATACTACATACTGTATACAGTATCTCACAGAAGTGAGTACACCCCTCACATTTTTGTAAATATTTTATTATATCTTTTCACGTGACAACACTGAAGAAATGACACTTTGCTACAATGTAAAGTAGTGAGTGTACAGCTTGTATAACAGTGTAAATTTGCTGTCCCCTTAAATTAACTCAACACACAGCCATTAATGTCTAAACCGCTGGCCACAAAAGTGAGTACACCCCTAAGTGAAAATGTCCAAATTGGGCCCAAAGTGTCAATATTTTGTGTGGCCACCATTTTTTTCCAGCACTGCCTTAACCCTCTTGGGCATGGAGTTCACCAGAGCTTCACAGGTTGCCACTGGAGTCCTCTTCCACTCCTCCATGACGACATCACGGAGCTGGTGGATGTTAGAGACCTTGCGCTCCTCCACCTTCCGTTTGAGGATGCCCCACAGATGCTCAATAGGGTTTAGGTACCCTCAGCTTCTTCTTTAGTTTGGGGTCGTTATCATGTTGGAATACTGCCCTGCGGCCCAGTCTCCAAAGGGAGGGGATCATGCTCTGCTTCAGTATGTCACAGTACATGTTGGCATTCATGGTTCCCTCAATGAACTGTAGCTCCCCAGTGCCGGCAGCACTCAAGCAGCCCCAGACCATGACACTCCCATCACCATGCTTGACTGTAGGCAAGACACACTTGTCTTTGTACTCCTCACCTGGTTGCCGCCACACACGCTTGACACCATCTGAACCAAATAAGTTTATCTTGGTCTCATCAGACCACAGGACATGGTTCCAGTAATCCATGTCCTTAGTTTGCTTGTCTTCAGCAAACTGTTTGCGGGCTTTCTTGTGCATCATCTTTAGAAGAGGCTTCCTTCTGGGACGACAGCCTTGCAGACCAATTTGATGCAGGGTGCGGCGTATGGTCTGAGCACTGACAGGCTGACCCCCCACCCCTTCAACCTCTGCAGCAATGCTGGCAGCACTCATACGTCTATTTCCCAAACACAACCTCTGGATATGACGCTGAGCACGTGCACTCAACTTCTTTGGTCAACCATGGCGAGGCCTGTTCTGAGTGGAACCTGTCCTGTTGAACCGCTGTATGGTCTTGGCCACCGTGCTGCAGCTCAGTTTCAGGGTCTTGGCAATCTTCTTATAGCCTACGCCATCTTTATGTAGAGCAACAATTCTTTTTTTCAGATCCTCAGAGAGTTCTTTGCCATGAGGTGCCATGTTGAACTTCCAGTGACCAGTATGATAGAGTGAGAGCGATAACACCAAATTTAACACACCTGCTCCCCATTCACACCTGAGACCTTGTAACACTAACGAGTCACATGACACCGGGGAGAGAAAATGGCTAATTGGGCCCAATTTGGACATTTTTACTTAGGGGTGTACTCATTTTTGTGGCCAGTGGTTTAGACATTAATGGCTGTGTGTTGAGTTATTTTGAGGGGACAGCAAATTTACACTGTTATACAAGCTGTACACTCACTACTTTACATTGTAGCAAAGTGTAATTTCTTCAGTGTTGTCACATGAAAAGATATAATAAAATGTTTACAAAAATGTGAGGGGTGTACTCACTTCTGTGAGATACTGTACATGCAAAATAATTGATTTCATAACTACTTGATTTCCCCACCAGTGTGTAGTCACTTGATTATAATAGAAATACACCTAGAAGGCCCAACTTATGGTGAGTCAGTATTGTAGCAGAACTTGCATCATGAACAAAAGAGAACACTCCAAACAACTCTGCGAAAAAGTACTTGAAAAGCACAAGGCAGGGGCTTAAAGTAAAAAGATTTCCAAGTCACTACATATCCTTTGTAGTACTGTTACATCAAAAAATGGAAAAAGTATAGCACAGTTGTATATCTACAAGAATGTCCTGAAAAAACTGAGTGACCAAAGAAACTGAAGGAGTAAGGTAAGCCACTAAAAGACCAATGACTACTTACAAGCTTCAATGGCTGAGATTGGAAAGCATACAACAGCCTTTGGCTGGCATGTGGGAGACTCTGAAGCCAGCTGGAAGAAGGTTCTATAGACTGATGAGACCAAAATTGAGGTTTTGCCACCAGACTAAACTCCATGTTTGGCATAAAAATCATCAGAAACACGCCCTCCCTATGGTGAAGCATAATGGTGGGCGCCTCACACTGTGGGAACGTTTCTCTCCAACAGGTCCTGGAAGACTTGAGATGGTAGTGGGTAAAAAAAAAAAAAAAAAAATGCAGCAATAAACAGGGAAATCTTGAAGGAAAACTTGATGGAGCCTGCAAGACAACTGTGACTTGAGAGAAGAGGATCTACCAAAGCTTTACAAGATCAGGCAGAGTCCACAATCCAACTGTGAATTCATTGGTGGACAAGGTTTGAAAACGACTTCATGAAATCTGACTGAGCTTGAGCAATTCTGCAAAGAAGAATGGAGATAAATTTCAGTGGTCAGATGTGCAAAGCTGTTTCACATAGGCTCAGTGCTGTAATTGCAACCAACTACAAAACAGTAACAAGGAGGAGATGAACACGTAAGCATTTTGACCAATTTGTTGTCACTTTGATATGAAATAAGAGAGGAAAAAAAGCTAAATCAATCCTCTCTGGTTCAATAGGGGGTGAACACTTATAGGCACAGTGTGTAGGAAAAAAGTGAAAATAGAAATTGGCCTAAAGAATTGACCCTCACCACCACTTCAGAGATTGTAGGGTTTTTTCAAGCCATTGAGCCGTTAAGTCATCTCTGCTCTTTGGCTTGGCTACAGTGCTGGAGTCATGAGTGGATGAGACAAGGGCACAGTGTGCAACAATTGTGGGTTAAGTGCCTTCCTCCAGGGCAGAACTACAGGGACATCAGAACCAGCTGCTCTTCTGCACCCTTAAACAGTGCTCAAATTGAAGGGAAGAGTAGCTCTCAAATCTCATTCACAAACATTCAAACAGGATGCATAAAGATGGTTGCACCAGGTTTGACATCAATGATGTCATTGATTCTTGTGAACAATTTAACCTGATGGAACTCAACAAGTTTCAATATGTGGAAAATTATTACTTTCAGCAATTTTTTCTGTTAACATTTCAGTCTGTTCCTCAGACAAAGTGAATGCTACTTTTATGGTGCTTTTTGTCAGCTCAACAGCACCAGTAGTCCCATTCACTTTCACTGTATGGATATGAGCGGCATAAAAAAAAACAACACAACACAATCTACACAATCTCCTTTTGTGTTACACAGAAGAAAGTTATACAGATTTGGAAGGACATGACGGTGAGTAAATGATGACCGAATTTTGCACAGACTGAATGTCATTTGTTCAATGATCATATTTTTTTTTTTATCTAGGGTGTTTCCCTGCCTATAGGCCGAGGCACTGGGATAGGCTCCAGAACCCCCGCAACCCTAATATAAATGTAAATAAACAACAAACACACATATATATACACTATATTATAAAGTATTGGGACACCCCTCCAAATCATTGAATACAGGTGTTCCAATCACTTCCATGGCCACAGGTGTATAAAATCAAGCACCTAGACATGCAGACTGCTTCTACAAACATTTGTGAAAGAATGTGTCGCTCTCAGGAGCTCAGTGAATTCAAGCGTGGTACCGTGATAGGTTGCCACCTGTGCAATAAGTCCATTCGTGAAATTTCCTCACTACTAAATATTCCATGGTCAACTGTTAGTGGTATCATAACAAAGTGGAAGCAATTAGGAACAACAGCAGCTCAACCATGAAGTGGTAGGCCACGTAAAATCACAGAGCGGGGTCAGCGCATGCTGAGGCGCACAGTGCCCAGAAGTCGCCAACTTTCTGCAGAGTCAATAGTGGAAGCAATTAGGAACAACAGCAGCTCAACCATGAAGTGGTAGGCCACGTAAAATCACAGAGCGGGGTCAGCGCATGCTGAGGCGCACAGTGCCCAGAAGTCGCCAACTTTCTGCAGAGTCAATAGCTACAGACCTCCAAACTTCGTGTGGCCTTCAGATTAGCTCAAGAACAGTGCGTAGAGAGCTTCATGGAATGGGTTTCTATGGCTGAGCAGCTGCATCCAAGCCTGGACTCTAGAGCAGTGGAGACGTGTTCTCTGGAGTGAAGAATCATGCTTCTTCTGTCTGGCAATCCGATGGACGAGTCTGGGTTTGGCGGTTGCCAGGAGAACGGTACTTGCCTGACTGCATTGTGCCAAGTGTAAAGTTTGGTGGAGGGGGGATTATGGTGTGGGGTTGTTTTTCAGGGGTTGGGCTTGGCCCCTTAGTTCCAGTGAAAGGAACTCTTAATGCTTCAGCATACCAAGACATTTTGGACAATTTCATGCTCCCAACTTTGTGGGAACAGTTTGGGGATGGCCCCTTCCTGTTCCAACATGACTGCGCACCAGTGCACAAAGCAAGGTCCAAAAAGACATGGATGAGCGAGATTGGTGTGGAGGAACTGGACTGGCCTGCACAGAGTCCTGACCTCAACCCAATAACACCTTTGGGATGAATTAGAGCGGAGACTGCGAGCCAGGCCTTCTCGCCAACATCACTGCCTGACCTCACAAATGTGCTTCTAGAAGAATGGTCAAAAATTCCCATAAACACACTCCTAAACCTTGTGGAAAGCCTTCCCAGAAGAGTTGAGGCTGTTATAGCTGCAAAGGGTGGGCCAACTCCATATTAAACCCTACGGATTAAGAATGGGATGTCATTAAAGTTCATGTGCACATAAAGGCAGGCGTCCCAAAACTTTTGGCAATATATATATATATATATATATATATATATATACACACACATATATACACATATATACAGTTGTGCTCAAAATGATTCATACCCTTGGTAAATATGACCAAAGAAGGTTATGAAAATAAATCTGCATCGTTAATCCTTTTGATCTTTTATTTTAAAAATCTACAAAAATCCAACCTTTCATTGGAGAATAAGAATTTTAAATGGGGGGGGAAATCTCATTATGAAAGAAATTTTTTTCTCTAATACACATTGCTCGCAATTAATCATACCCTTTTATTCAATACTTTTTGCAACCTCCTTTTGCCAAGATAACAGCTCTGAGTCTTCTCCTATAATGCCTGATGAGTTTGGAGAACACCTGACAAGAGATCAGAGACCATTCCTTCATACAGTATCTCTCGAGATCCTTCAGATTCCCAGATCCATGTTGGTGCTTCTTCTCTTCAGTTCACTCCACTCATTTTCTTTAGGGTTCAGGTCAGGGAACTGGGACGGCCATGGCAGAAGCTTCATTTTGTGCTCAGTGACACATTTTTGTGTTGGTTTTGATGTTTGTTTTGGATCATTGTCCTGTTGGAAGATCCAACCACGGCTTCTAGCAGGGACAGTCAGGTTTTGATTTTTTATCTGTTGATATTTGATAGAATCCATGATGCCATGTATCTGAACAAGATGTCCAGGACCTCCAGCAGAAAAATAGGCCCACAACTTTAAAGATACAGCAGTATATTTCATTGTACACATGGGGTACTTTTTACCCCTGTGTGCACCAAACCCATCTTGAGTGTTTGCTGCTAAAAAGCTCATTTTTTTTAGTTTCATCTGACCATAGAACCCATCTCATTTGAAGTTCCAGTAGTGTCAGTTACTTTTCAAATGTTCTATGGTCAGATGAAACAAAAAAAATGAGCTTTTTAACAGCAAACACTCCAGATGGGTTTGGTGCACACAGGGGTAAAAAGTACCCCATGTGTACAATGAAATATACTGCTGTATCTTTAAAGTTGTGGGCCTATTTTTCTGCTGGAGGTCCTGGACATCTTGTTCAGATACATGGCATCATGGATTCTATCAAATACCAACAGATAAAAAAATCAAAACCTGACTGTCCCTGCTAGAAGTCATATAATGGGCCATGGTTGGATCTTCCAACAGGACAATGATCCAAAACAAACATCAAAACCAACACAAAAATTTGTCCCTGAGCACAAAATGAAGCTTCTGCCATGGCCGTCCCAGTTCCCTGACCTGAACCCTAAAGAAAACGAGTGGAGTGAACTGAAGAGAAGAAGCACCAACATGGAGCTGGGAATCTGAAGGATCTGTAGAGATTCTGTATGAAGGAATGGTCTCTGATCTCTTGTCAGGTGTTCTCCAAACTCATCAGGCATTATAGGAGAAGACTCAGAGCTGTTATCTTGGCAAAAGGAGGTTGCAAAAAGTATTGAATAAAAGGGTATGATTAATTGCGAGCAATGTGTATTAGAGAAAAACATTTCTTTCATAATGAGATTTTCCCCCCATTTAAAATTCTTATTCTCCAATGAAAGGTTGGATTTTTGTAGATTTTTAAAATAAAAGATCAAAAGGATTAACGATGCAGATTTATTTTCATAGCCTCCTTTGGTCATATTTACCAAGGGTATGAATAATTTTGAGCACAACTGTATATATACACACACACACACACACACACACACACACACCAATCAGGCATAACATTATGACCACCTTCCTAATATTGTGTTGGTCCCCCTTTTCCTGCCAAAAAAGCCCTTACCCATCGAGGCATGGACTCCACTAGACCCCTGAAGGTGTGCTGTGGTATCTGGCACCAAGATGTTAGCAGCAGATCCTTTAAGTCCTGTAAGTTGCGAGGTGGGGCCTCCATGGATCGGACTTGTTTGTTCAGCACATCCCACAGATGCTCGATTGGATTGAGATCTGGGGAATTTGGAGGCCAAGTCAACACCTCAAACTCGTTGTGCTCCTCAAACCATTCCTGAACCATTTTTGCTTTGTGGCAGGGCGCATTATCCTGCTGAAAGAGGCCACAGCCACCAGGGAATACCATTTCCATGAAAGGGTGTACATGGTCTGCAAAAATGCTTAGGTAGGTGATACATGTCAAAGTAACATCCACATGGATGGCAGGACCCCCAGTTTTCCAGCAGAACATTGCCCAAATCATCACACTGCCTCCGCCGGCTTGGCTTCTTCTTATAGTGCATCCTGGTGCCATGTGTTCCCCAGGTAAGCGACACCCAGCAATCCACATGATGTAAAAGAAAACATGATTCATCAGACCAGGCCACCTTCTACCATTGCTCTGTGGTCCAGTTCTGATGCTCACGTGGCCACTGTTGACGCTTTCGGCGGTAGACAGGGGTCAGCATGGGCACCCTGACTGATCTGTGGCTATGCAGCCCCATACCCAACAAACTGCGATGCACTGTGTACTCTGACACCTTTTTATCAGAACTGGCATTAACTTCTTGAGCAATTTGAGCTGCAGTAGCTCGTCTGTTGGATCGGACCACGCGGGCCAGCCTTCGCTCCCCACATGCATCAATGAGCCTTGGTCACCCATGACCCTGTCGCCAGTTCACCACTGTTCCTTGCTTGGACCACTTTTGATAGATACTGTCGTCTAGCCATCACAATTTGGCCCTTGTCAAACTCACTCAAATCCTTATGCTTGCCCATTTTTCCTGCTTCTAACAAAATGTTCACTTGCTGCATAATATATCCCACCCACTAACAGGTGCTTAAGAGATAATCAGTGTTATTCACTTCACCTGTCAGTGGTCATAATGTTATAGGTAATAGTAATAAGAGTAGTTTAACGTATGTCTGTTTATACATTTGAGCCACAATAATTATTGCTTATCTTCATACTGAACACTCCTGTGCATAATAAATTACAATTAGCAAATATTTTTTAAACTAACATTAGCAATAGGGCATGAAAAGTGAAGCTGCCACTGTCCCTGATGTCTTTACCACCTCAAACCAAAGAGTAAATAAATGGGGTTTAAATGATATGTTTAAAATTGTTCTTATTTCACTGTATTCAAGAGGGTCTATCTTTCCTCAAGCTTCATTAGACATCTAAAGATTTTACTGGATAGCCAATGGGACGAAATGGGACATTTCGCTATACGTGACAGTTAAAGAGGCCGAAGGGACACCAAGATTTTTTCCGTGGTGCACACAGTTAATTACCCACAAGTGACACCTCGTCAGCTCACCTGTGGATTTGTGTAAATCAGGTTTCTCAGCTACTTGGCTTGAGTAGGCGGAATCTCATTGTGCTCCATGCATCTGTACTCCTACTCCCATGTGAGTACACTACACTAAGACACACACTGAATCTTCCCACGTGTTATGAAGCCCTCTCTGAGTAAACTTAACTTTGACATTTGCCACAGTGTTTTATTAACAACTCATATTAGGACATGACAACACAACATTCTATATGTCCAAAAATAACATTTTAAAATGAAGCTCTCACAATGGTTCACACCATGCTTCCGATCTATTTCTTATTTTAACGTAAAAGCCATAAAGGTATTCTCCTCCTCGGGAGCCTGTAACGACACACTAAAGCAAAGCAAAGATCAATCAGTAACATCCTCCAGCTAAACTTTATAACCTTGATGGTTTTGAAGGAGTTGTCTCTTCCTCTAAACCATAGTGACGCAAGATCCAACATCCCAGTATCAAATGCGACAACCTCTGACTACCTCTACCATGACGAAAGCACCGAGCAAGCCCAAAATAGCGTACCAGTCCCGTGGGACAACCACTGGGTGTTGGCTCAGAGCATCTCTGTTTTTTTTTTTACCCAGTTTTCTCTGAAGCTTTCTTTTCTCCTGGTCACAGGTTTTGTTTACGTGCAGGGCCGACGGGTGAACGGCATTGAAGCAAGAATCTGTTTTTAGCTGGATAAAATAAAACAAGACTAAAAAATTAATGTCTCCTGCAGCATAGTCAGACAGCAATCTTTTTTATGGAACACTGCCCCTTTAAGAAACCTGCCTTCACCACTGCCGGAGATGGACGTAACAACTCCCTGAAGGATTTGGCTATAATGGGCTTGGCATTTGCAATGGTGATTGACACTGAAGACGAAGTGAGTCATCTGCATTGATATTTCATACAGAGTGGTGTTGAAGGCCGGGCTCCCTGGTCTTCCTGGACCGATGCAGCTTTGGGAAGAGAAGAGAGGTGAGACGTAAAGCAACAATGTGAGAGATTGCAACAGAAGAGCTCAGTGGCCTTTCACAAAGAGAAGAAATCCATATCGCCTCTTTCAGTGACATGTCACAGGTCAGGGACATAGAAAAGGGTCTGTTCATAATGACAGCACTGAATGAGAAAAGAAATGAGAGAATAGAGACCTATCCATGAAAAAGGACAAGTTTTGCTAAGTTGTCTTGTATGCTAAACGAGGTTGGGGATAAAACGAGGCCTTCCAAGCTGCATTTTCTGCCTTCGCCAGCAGAGGGGACAGGAGAGTAAGGAGTTACTCTGAATTTCAAAGTACACTCAGGAGGGTTACAGCCGCCAGACAAAGAGTTTCCAGTCAAGCACACTCTGTCACGGCCTGCCAAACTACCGTTTGAGTGAAAAACGCAAGGCACGCATCAACACGACAAAGCCGTGGCAAAGAACAGATGACCCACACGTATTAGCAAACAGTGGCAGTCGAGTACCACTTCCCGCCTTGGCATATAGTACCGACAAACATGGAGCAGGACCAGAGACAGATAGATGAGTCAATAGACCTGTCTCTCAATTGCTTGTTACAATAAGTGAAGAAGGCCAGCAACCTGAGAGATAGTACAAATTCTACCTGTGTCTCCCATGCCCAGTTCAGTTACAGCAGGGGATCTAAAATGTCAACCGGGGAAGTTTTGGAAATATCTCCTTACACCAACAGACGCACCATTAAGGAGAGAGACCGACTAGAACAGGATCACTTTTCCTCATCATGTGGTTGCCATGGCGCAAGGGAGATGGGGGGGAGGGGGGTGGAAACGGGTGGCTTGTTACTTTTTTTTCCATTCTGTGTTCAAGCTCGACACAAGATTCAGTTTACATGTAATTTGTAGGTGCGCTAATGGAGTGCATGTATCTGTCGGGCACCCCACTCATAAGCTTGTGGTACCAATATCTAGGTGGATGGCAAAAAAAATGTGCCACTTACTCTCAAGCAATATGTTGGCTCTATGGCATCTCTGAACATGAATGTAGTATCAAAACTACAGGCGCCAAACAAATGCCCTCTCTGTCTGTAACAAGTCATTCTCACTGCACACTTTCATCAGCATAATCTCACACTTCAACCAGAGATTAGTTCATTGATCGGACTAGGCTAAAAAAAAAAAAGTAAAACCACATGCATCCAGGCCTCCAGGCCTTAGAGAGACTGTCAAACTCTGCTGGGAAAAGGGAGTTTCCTCTATAATTACCCCCCTTGTCACTAATTTGCATAACTAGCTGGATGATTGACGCCCGCTGACAAAATTCTGCAGTGTAATGACTATATTTGTACACCTCAGTGTTGTATTGCTGTGTGTCTAGCATAGTAAATGTGGCTGTGAGCACACAGTGTGGGTTGTTACAAATAAAATAAAACTGTTTGAAGCACAGATGCACACTGAATTGCTATTTACATAGCAAAGTATTACATTACTTTGATTTGCATAGTTTTAGGGGGGGTATTGATTTAAACTCAAGGAATTCAACAGGGATGCACCTTTTACAATTCTGGCCAGTATGGACCCTTTATTTATTTTGTCTAAATAAATAAAACATAACTAGAAAATCAATGATATCAAATCATTTGATATAAAGTACAGTATGAAAACATTATATTCATTTCTCCACCACTACATTTAACAGTGTTATTAAATTATTCATGTTTTTAAAGACTCATTTCAAGGAAAGCATTAAAGGTAGGGTAGGCAACTTCAGAGAGGCTAGCAACAGCATGCTAGCTTTGAAAGCATGAGATCCCATCCTCCCTTCAAAGCCACGCCTCCTTCAAAACACATGAACACGCACAGCCAGAGCAGAGTCTGCTAAGCGCCACGAGAGAGGATGTTAAATTATCTCATGTCTCAAAGCACATAACATTACAATAGTACTGAATATAAACAACTTTGAGCTCTGACTCGTACCACCTGACTGCTGCAGATTAATTTTGGTGTTGATAGTTTTGCCGAGTCCGAGGACATGAACTTTGAGTAGAACGTCACTGGTTTCCATCATGACATGGCGTGAACGCAGCATAAGCTTGTTGTTTTGGTTCAGAAGAAACTGTAAAAGGTGGTTGCTGTTTGTTTGCAATTAATGGCAACAGGAATGTTTGGAAATGTAAACTGATATTTCCTACTGACACACTGCAGCAAAAGATTTAAATAACTAGCTTAAAGGCACAATATATAATTTTCGCCGCTAGAGGTTGCTTTTTCAAAACAAAGGCGTAGATTGATGAAGCTGTAAATGATCGTGGAATCATGGGAGATGTCGTCTTTAGCTCCACAGCCGATGGAAAGCAATCCGACGTGACTCGGGCAGAAATCATGTTCATGGATGAGCTAATGTATTAAAGTTTTATTAAAGTTACTGTGGTATGAAGCAGGGCAGGGCCGAGCTTAGCTTGATGTTTTTATGCTTATATGCCGCCGTCAGACGCTGCCACTCCTTTCGCTTTGTTTATGGTTTTTTACAATTAAAGGTATGATTAAAGTTACTTTTTATGTCCGCCTCCTTCTTCCATGAACTTGAACTTTGTTACGATTATGTTTGATCACTTAAATTAACATTATTTTATTTCATTTTAATGAAATAGCCACAAGTGCTGAATTATTACTCATACAGGTCACTTTATCTGACGAATTAAAATTGTTGGGTAATGCAGCGCAGTTTTACTTGGTCAAAACAATCATACTAAAAATACATTTGAGTGTGTTGAAAGTTGTTAACGTTACTCTGTGCTTTCACTCAGTGGCTGGTATGAGACACTTGTTGCACACTGCAGCAAGCTAGATCGATTTTAGAATATCATATTAATAAAAGCTAGATGGACTTGTGGCTAAATGGCATACAATTCATTTTAAAATATATTATATGATGGAGAAAATGCTGTATTACTGTGGCTATGCTAGCCACTTGACAAAATAGCATTGTCTCTGAGGCATGTACATGTTGTACTCATGGTAAATCATGAAAACAAGAGATTCAAACAATAAGACTAACCGTGTTGATAAAAGTATCCAAACAGTTGCTCACCTGTCTAATAAAACGCATAATATATTAAAGCGTTTTTGGTTAGGGTTAGGGTGTTTCCATGGTTTCTACTAAAGTAAAACTGGAAATCGAGGGTAACGCGAATATGACATAATTGACAGGCGACGCAAAGACAAGGTCCGTGTCACTAGTTAAAATAGCTGATTTCTCTGGATTTAAACATTATTGGAAACATTTGGGATAATGTAAGTACACAAGTTAACAAAATATATAATATTGTTCTAGTGGTTTTTGGATATTTTAATCCAAAAATCTTACATATTGTGCCTTTAAAACAATTTTTTTGAAGATACCAACTAATACTAGTACTATAGTACTGTATAATATTTTAATATTTAAAAATATTTAAACCACTTCTATCATTGATTGCTATCAGGATGTGAAGAGTTTCAACCACTATAACAAAAAGTGTTTATGAAAAACATCCTATCCCAACCTTTAAATGATGGCAAAGGTGTGCAAAAAAAGAAAAAAAATCTCATTCTGATTATAGTAAAGATATATCCACCTTATTGTTAATGTAAGAGCAGACGTGGCCACTTAATTTTTAATTTTTGTAATTTTTAATGTGCAAGGTTTCCGGTGTCATTTGTTGCAAACTGGTATTTAATAACATACTTTTTAAATTTATTATTGTAATCATAGCACACTGGTTTATAGTGCAATAGTTTTACCATTTATTGCACTTTGACATTTATCTAGTTATCTACCTATAATAATTAATGAATCAGATGTCTTGCGCATTCACAGGAAAAAGCTAACTTCTGCGTAGAAAAATAAGGTCGATTGTCCATCCCTAGATTTCAACTTAAAAAAATTCAAACTATGAAACCATCAAATCTCATATTTACAAAACTGACATGGTAGTTTTCACAGAAAGTCATCAGAGCACAGAAAACAATCAAGACAGACATTCATGATGTGGAATCACCATTATTTTTTTCTCCTATCCATTTAATGTTACTTTTGTCATAATTTATGTTGGTCTACGGTACGAGAATGCATGTCAAAACATGGTCCAACATGGCTTCCAGTAACATACTTGGCAAGTTTGAAGGAATTTGAGTGATGGACGTAGACCAGGTGAATGCTTACAATCTCAACCATGTTCTTGAGAAACAAAAGATTGACCCAGAAACACTTAATGCTGGAGAGGGCCACTGGACCCCTGCCAAATACTACACCACAAGGATTCTGGGCCAAAGAGAAAAAGAGATAGGGGCTAAGCAACCAATGAGGTGCCTGCCAAAGGACAGGAAAAGCTTCTGGCAATTACTCTGTCAAGAGGAATTGTGTAGTTTAGTGTACCCATTGAAGTAGACCGCCAAGATGCATGTGTTCTCTTGCTCTACACCGCTTGTTTGTACAGCATCCGAAAAGAACCAACCTGACATGCTTCCACGAGTCTACGAATGGATAGGAGGAGGAGGAGAGGGATAACAGTGGAAAAACATTTT
This sequence comes from Mylopharyngodon piceus, assembly GCA_039654765.1. Lineage (NCBI taxonomy): Eukaryota > Metazoa > Chordata > Actinopteri > Cypriniformes > Xenocyprididae > Mylopharyngodon > Mylopharyngodon piceus. Next base: position 28,078,910 of record CM077442.1, read on the forward strand.
TTCATCCCGCTCAAAGATGCAGCCCCTGACTCCTTAACCACATGTTGTGTAACGGATTAGTCCGAACTCACACAGACAGAGCACTTTGTGCCAAGTCTGTTTTTAACTGCCTGTTATTTGTCAAGCACATTTGTCTATTGTTAATCTGAATAAATAGTAAAGAGCGATAAAAACACACAACATTCCTTGGCTATTATAACATTCCTCAAAGGAAGAACTGATCCAGCAAAGTGCACAACAGAGGCCTTGCAGTCAAAACAACAAATTCACGTGCCACCGTAAAGCCTCAGAAGCAAGGTCAATGTTTGCAGAGTGTCTCACCACCACCTTGAATGATGGCTATAGAGATTGGTGTTGACGTTGGCTTGACTGAGTGCATGTGGGCAGTTTAAGGTGACTGTATCTACCTCGCAGAGGGATGAGAGAGGAAAAGCCTAAGGCTACCGTGGCTACAGAAACTAACCCAAGCTGTTAAAGTTGTTTGGAGATCTGTTGCCTGTCCCATGGACCACCTCCGGATGAGTCTGCAGTAATGTATGCTGCTGTCAGTGGATGTTTTAGTTTGGATGTTTCTGTACTGTATGGCTGTGTGGTGTGCTCATTTGCTCCCGAGTACACTGTCAATGTCCTATCACACTGAGCCTGACATCCTCCCCACCCCCATGCCACCAGCTCTGCCCCCCAGCTCATGAACTTTTTATGAGGCGACAGGGACATGTGTTCATTGGAGGTCTGCAGTGATATGGTAACAGCTCTTTGTGCACCACAATCTGTTTGCGCCCTATATCTTAAACTATTTTAAACCTTACTCTCTCGCAAACTTGGCCATTGTTCAGCTTTTTTTCCTGCTAGCTCATACCTTGAATTAGTCTTAATGCCAAGCTTAAACCATATAATTTAAAAATTTGGTCTAATTCCATTTGAACAGCCCAAATCATCAGTGATGATAAAAAATTGATAAAGACGAAAACAAACTAAAGCCATCTCCCTCCCCCAGGGAGGTGTTTAACACATTACCCTCAGCATTAGCCACCATGTCTTATTCAGAAGCTTTGCCTGTGTTACAAGGATGTGAATATTCTAGCACCTCCTGGGTCGGAAGAAGGGGGAAAGAGGGAAAACATACAACTCTTGGATTTCTGTTCGGTAATCAAACCACGAAGCGGCCGCAGATATCATTGTTTATTTATCTTTGAACCCAATTTAGAGCAAAAGGTTTTACATGTGAGACATTGAGTTTTATGGTAGGAAGGTTTGTACTTCTCCAAAATCTACCTTTCGTACTCTTGTCTGAATGGCATTGATAATAGATTTATCTTGAGTCACAGAGGCCTTGAAAAGGCCAAAATCCTTCACTCACGTCGACGTGCCGAGAGAGCGAGAAAAGTGCGAGACAGGCGATAACAGAGATAACTTTTGAAAAATTAGCCCTATTGATTCCTGCCACGCTTTCTCATCTGGTTAACTGCCTTGTCGGGTGGTAAAGACTTTAATAGGCCCGTAGTCAGTCATGCGGTGACAGATTGTGGGCTCGGGCCCACTGACCAAGCAGAAGTTGGGCAGGGAAGATCTGATGGAGGACCCCCTCTATCCTGCAGGGAGAAGAGTTGGAGGGGGATAAAGATAGGAGATGGATAGCCCGAGGAAGGGATTTATGTCTGGATGAACGCCCCCGCACACGTCACGGTGTTAGCTATGGCACATGCAGCTCCTGTCTCCACCCACCCCTCACTCTGAGAAGTCCTGCAAAACTTTCCTCGCTGACAGGCTTTCTTGCACCAGAGAGGGAGTGAAATCTTTGCTCGTGTCTGGAAGAGAAAGCTCCTCTGAGAATGTCACTGTTGGGGTGTGTGGCCAGGTCTTTATTAATTAACCTTCATGTACCCTTGTAACATTTTTCCCGGCCAACATGTTCCTTTGCAATTATGAGCAGGTCTCCTCTTGCGCTTGATAAAAATGTGTGCCATAACAACAGAGCTGTTCAGGTTGTACAGTCCAAAAACTCTGAATTTCAAAGATTTTTCAATGGCTTTTTATAAAGGAAGTGTCGAATTTATGAGGTCAGTGGTAAACATTACTTGTAAACACTTGGATGTTTTGTTCTACAACATAAATTATACACAGTCATAGCCTAAATGTTAATTTTGGATATTTGAATCAATAATTTAATAAATGGAGATATTAAATTATGATACCATTTTTCCTACATTTAAAATGACTAAAATTAATCATTTTAAATGCTACAAGTCAATTTAACCATCACAACATTCCGATGTATGAAAAATCAATATTCACTTTGAGATTACATTTAAGTGTTATTAAATCAAGATCAAAAAGCACATATTTTCTCATAATATACACTGCAGCATCACCTTTATGCTGATGGTCCATCTAAACCCCTCCTTTCTGCGAGCCTATTCTGCTCTGATTGGTCAGATGGTCCAGTCTGTTGTGATTGGTCTACCGCTTACAGTGCGTGTCAGAAACAAAACGGCCATTACCATATCGGAATTTCAGCTCTGGAAGCTTCCTCAGCACTTGAATAGTTGAGTCATGGTTGAGTCCTCATCCTTTGGAAGTACATGTAAAGAGGATTTGCTTTCGCAGCCCAGAAAACAGTGTCTTTTCGACGTCGACAAAATGAACCAAACTCTTGTCCTCAGTGGGTCAAAGTGGACATATGTGGACATTATACAAATTTGTTACAAACCCATATAGGTTCGAGCAGGAAGTAAGACTGGAATTACTAATGACTCATTTCAGGGAGTTCAGGATCAGTTCTTTCTTTTGGGAGACAATTTGTCCTGCACTTTGATCTTTGAAACTTTGCAGATCTTTTACATTCACAAACAGCTATAAAAACATAACAGGGGCACTTAGTGAGTGTTAGATGACAGCAAAGTTAATCTAAATGTAAATGTTATATTATTCATAAATTGAAAACCCCCATTATAACAAATTGCAGGAAATTCCAGGAGTCAATGGTGAATTAGCTCTTCAGGTTTGCCTACAATTTGGTGCTAGGGGTGTAACAATACATCGATCTAATGTCTAACGATACGATGCATCGATGCAACGTGTAAAAAATCGATACCTGTGGGCTATTTATAGGGGCACCTTTGTTTTAACACTCTCCACATTTTCACACAATATCAGTCTATGCATTATCGCCAACGCGTGAATTGTTTAAACTACCTTTCAGAACTTGTGAAAGACGCTCGGGACAGTAGATGGAACTGTCTTTGTCCCGATCGAGCCAGTGCTGAATCTTCACGAAAGTTTATAATTTGCTTGTGTTTAAAGCCTTGCAAAAAGCAGCGCGCTCACATCTCAAACAATGTCTGTTAGTTAGATCATTAGATCACAACACTGGAGAACAGAGCGCTATGAATCGTTCTTCGCACACACAGTAACTGAAATTAAAACTGTTAAAAGAAAATGCTCAATAAACTGCTGCGTAGGAGCGCTGCGACTCTGTGTTGTTTCAAGCGCATCATTCTGCACACGGGATGCGCACAAGTGCTTTGTGCCGCTCTGTATTGGAGCCTTTATAATACATTTGCACAATGAAAGAATATTAATAGCCTGTCTTGTTCTGTCCTACCTATAATATGTTGTTGCTTCATTAAAAAGCTGCGCTATACATTTAAAAGAAATGTCTTTTAATTTTATAGAATATAGGCCTATATACTTAATATATACACAATATATACAACATTTCCTTGTTTATCAGTTTTTTGACATTACACATTTTAGCACAGAACTAAAATACTTTCTTGACTGTTGTCAAGTCATACGCTGTCATTAGATTACTGTGTGAATTTTTTATTTGTGGATGTTCCAATCAGGGTGCAGGATGTGAAATTTTAAAATAACTGTTTATGTTATATAATTTGGTTGCAGTTGTGAGTTAATAAAAATGTAACTGGTAGTGTAAAATAGGCACATAATATCATAATATTGAAATATTGATCGATATACCCCTGAATCGAATCGTATCGTAATCGTATCGCAGAACTTTTTGGGGTATCGGAAAATATCGTATCGCTGGCTATGAGAATCGATATTGTATCGAATCGTGATGAACCGTCCAATTTACACCCCTATTTGGTGCCACAACTAAACAGCTCTAAATATATGCAATGAAATTTAGCATGTTAGCATTTTAGCAAAACTTCAGAAAAACACAGAAAGCACTACAGCTGATACCTTCCTCAGACAATAAAATATGCTAACATGCTAAATATAGCCAAAACAACACTTCAAAGAAGCTTAGCATTTGTCTGAATGGAGAGAACTAGAGCTGCTGTCTTCGTCAGGTTAAATTTAGCATGTTAGCATCTTTTGCCATCCAAGCAAGTCTTCAAACGACTTAACATTTATTTGAAAGGAGAATGCTAGAGCCACTGTCTTCCTCAGGTTTTTTCAGATGTTTTCTCTGGCTAGTCAGTCACTAGGGCTGAAAAAAATGAGTGCTGAGGGGACAAAATGTAATGAATACAAAGCCAGCAGACACAATCTGCACAGTATGTTCAAACACAGCATGCATCACGACAAATACAATATGTGCAGAACAGGTCAATTGTGGAGCCCTCAGTGACGTACACTGTACACACACATACCCACACCGACCGTTTTAAATTATTGAGTATCACTGCGTGCGGCATTGGCAATAATGACATGTTGGAGAAAGGATACAGCAGCGGTGTAGTTCTGACTCTGGCAGTAGTGAATGACAGCTGATAATGAGATGTTTTGATACTGAAGGTGAGGGAAAGCTGGAGAGAGACAGCGCCTGTGTGGCTCTATGACTCACACACCCATCTGAGAAACTATAACTCCTCTCTCCTTTCTTTCTCCTTCTCTCTGTTCTTTCTCTCTCCGCAGGAACTAGGAAGCACTACCTGGGTTTCATCAAAATGCTTATTAATAAGCATGGCAGGCCAACTACATCATTCATCATTGTTTTCATCACAGATGAAAGAGGATGGTGCAGTATCTGTGGTGAGCGATCACTGTTTCCTGCGTCAATGGTTTAACCATAAAAAGGTCTAGCAGTTGGACCCAACTGTTAGGAAACTGCTTGCGTGAAATGCGGGAATGGGAAATGCAACTTACAAAATATTCTATGGTTTTAACATGTTTTCTAAACATTGTACCATGGGATTCTTTGAAATACGGTGAAAATTACGGTACGGAAACGGGATGCACTTACGAAATAATAATGTTGCAGTACCATGATGCAGTGATAGTATCAGATGGTGATACTATGAGACTGAAATTCATTTACCATGATATTTACATGGTAGTACCATGGTATTTATTGTAACACTAATCAATAAGTACCATGGCACGTAACATATTACCATGGTATTATCATTTGACAACAGCACTGTACTATATACTGTATTATCACTGCAGAAAGACAGACTACGATTAAAATTGCAATGTAACAGAAATAGCGGCCATACTTTTCTTCTGAATATTTAAGTACTTTTGAGTGAAACAGATTATTAAAAAAGGAAAAATAATTTGGTCCATCAGTTGTTGATTGGATGGAGGTAGATCCGAATGCAAGCTTTCAGTCAATTGCAAGAAAGGTGCAGGGTTTAAGTGAACTAAATGGTTGGAGAAGTTTGACATGAGAGAGAAATCTTTGTCACCAGAGAGAAATCTTTCATTTCAAAAGAAGATCGAAATGAAATTACAAGGTCATGGTTAAAAAAATAAATAAATAATGCACGGATGAATCATTCACAATATGACCAATAAGAAAATAGGGGGAATTTCCATTTCATGTTGTCGTTAACATTATTTTAATATAAAAAAAGAGAGAAAAATGTAAAAAAAAAAAAAAAAAAAAAAAGAGTCAAAATTAGTAAATCTCTCAATCCCACAAGCAGAGTAATTTGTTTGTCCTGTATGTAGACAGGCCTGCAAAACTGGGGTATGATTCAAAAGATCTGCCAATACCAGAGGGCCTCCTTTAATATGCCTAAATGAGAGCAAGACAAAAAAACAAGGTCATTTCTGATCTAGCACCCTCTATTCAACAGCAGCCCTCGATAGAGCCGGGCCTGTATTTAAAGAGCTCTGCTCGCTTGGATGAAGCAGGGAGTATAACACTATTGTCAGCAAGCTATAGGACAGAAACAATACATGCTATATTTAAACTCTAATGAAACCAAATTCAGAGTAAACGCTCACAGTGGGAGGGGGAAACGGCTGGAAGCCTGGAAGTAACTCTTAAAAGTAAGAGAGAGAGTGAAGGGAAAGGAAAAAAGGGAGAGAGATGGAATCCATCCTGAAGGTGAATTTCATGCCAGTAGATGTGGACAAAGGAGGCGCTGATCTGTGACTATTTGGACCTGTAAAGAGAGGTCTAGTTAAATGAAGACAGTCTTGTAAAAGAGTGATGATAGAGTGAGAGAAAGAGAGACAGAGAGACGTGAAGGATGGGATGAGGAGTTCAAGTCATTTGATTATGTTTTAGAGAAAGGAAGAGAGATGAAAGGAAAGGGAAGGATATAGGGATGGAAAGATGGATGGGTGGAGAGGGACAGAGATTGTGAATTGTGCAGTGGATAAGGCCTCTGACAGAGGGAGCCCTGAGGCACAGTGTTTTAAGACAGAGGAATTAGCAGTTCATACAGGATTTTATACAGCAAAGGCCGCTGGATGGGGGAAGAGCACAGGAAGAGTGCACAAATGCAACCTACTTACAAAGAAATAGTTAAAGGCATGGGGTTAAATCGGGCTGGAACAATCCGGAACAACCCAACACCCAGAGTGCTGCGACTCTCAGGCCCTGTTTACACCTGGTATTAAGATGCGCTTTGGTCGATCAGATCACAAGTGGATGAGGAAGACACATATCTGTTTACACCTGGTATTGTCATCCGTCTCTTTTGTCCACTTTCAACCACTTCTATCCTGATTTCTTCGAGGAGAGTTTTTTTTTCCGGATCTTTCGATCTAATAGACAAAATAAGTTCACGCAATTTACATATGAATGGGCCCAGAGACAATGGAAAAACATACGGAGAGCATCAGCTTTCATTTCTGCTCTGACAGCCACAAGACCACGCTTCCTGATTTCTAACACGCTGTGAGTGTGTGTTGGAATGGAATGGTGATGAGAGAACATTTTGCTCAGTACGTTTTTCGTCTTCAAACCAAACTCGGGTCTTCAGCCAACACAGATAGTGTGCTTTCCATAATGTTTACGAATTAGTAGGGCTGGGTAAAAAAAAAATATCAATTTCTCGATTTTAATCGATTCTCATTTTTTATCGATTCTTAAATCCCAAGAATTGATTAGTCTAGTCTGTTTTCAGTTGATGAATGACCAGAACATGTAGCGCGCCACCCATCCAATAAATCGTGCTTTGTTACTTTTGATATGAAGCAAAGTCTCAGATTTCAAATGACGTCCATCTTATTATGAGATTCAAAAAATAAATACCGTTTTGGCGTTGTTTAATGTGACGTGACAGATCGCTTTAGCGATTCAGTTAAAGAGAAGCGGCAGCGCGGAGCGCATGTGAACATCCTCTCCGCTTTAATACCAGTTACAGCGCGAAATAAACATGACTAAACATCTGAAGGTATGTTAAAAGATACAGTACAACTTATCGAAATCCGTATCATGTCTCGTGTGATAGCTCAATCAGTGTTTCAACCTTGGAAAGACGCCAATAAAACAGCTTGTAAACAATGTCACGTAACGTCACATTTACCTCAGTAAAACATATTCAGTGACCATAAACTCAATAGTCAGCTAGAAAAGTGAAGAGAGCAGCATTCTGATAAATATAGCTATGCACCGTTACATATTTATTATCATGTTCTTCAATATTAAATGCATGTTTGAATAAATCAGTTATGACAGCCACGATTTAAATGTTTATATTTAAAAAAAACAAACAAATTGGAGTAGAAATATGATTATGTAATTCTGAACTTTATTTATTATAAAAAAAACATAATTTAGTGTAATTTAAGTGTTTGTATATAAATAAGTTAATTTTAACCTTCAATATTATAGTATTGTAGTACCAACTGACTCCCATGTGTAGTTTACAGCATTAGTTGAGAGATTTTTTTCCTCTAGAAAATTTGCCATGTACTGTAACTGATATACTACATCCAAAATAATCGATATTGAAACGAATCAGAATCGATATCGTAATCGAATCGAATCGCAAGCATGTGAATAGAAATCGAATCGAATCGTGAAAATTGTGTCAATACCCAGCCCTACGAATTAGGTCAGTAGGCCTTGAGTAGGCAATCTTTTGAAGCTGTTCGAACGCATTCGACCACAAGCGTTTACACTACGAAAACAATCCGGTCAAATGCGTTTTTGACTACCTCTGGAAGTGGTCAAAAGCGGACAAGCTCAAAACGTTTTACGCCCCATTTACACCTGTATTTAGCGTCATCCACTTGTGATCTGATCAACCAAAATGCATCTTAAAGGGTTAGTTCACCCAAAAATGAAAATAATGTCATTTATTACTCACCCTCATGTTGTTCTACACCCGTAAGACCTTCGTTCATCTTCAGAACACAAATTAAGATATTGTTGATGAAATCCGATGGCTCAGTGAGGCCTCTATTGAGAGCAAAGCCATTCAAACTCTCAAGGTCCATAAAGGTACTAAAAACATATTTGAAACAGTTCATGTGAGTTCAGTGCTTCTATCTTAATATTATAAAGCAAAAAGAATACTTTCTGTGTGCCAAAAAAACTAAATAACGACTTTTCAACAATATCTATATAGGCCGATTTCAAAACACTGCTTCATGAAGCTTCTGAGCTTTATGAATCTTTTGTTTCGAATTAGTGATTCGGATCTCCTATCAAACGGCTAAACTGCTGAAATCACGTGACTTTGGCGCTCCAATTCACTGATTCGAATCGTAAAGCTCAGAAGCAGTGTTTTGAAATCGGCCCATATAGATATTGTTGAAAAGTCTTTATTTTGGTTTTTTTTTGGCGCACAAAAAGTATTATTGTCGCTTTATAATATTAAGACAGAAGCACTGAACTCACATGAATTGTTTCAAATATGTTTTAGTACCTTTATGGACCTTGAGAGTTTGAATGGCTTTGCTCTCAATAGAGGCCTCACTGAGCCATCGGATTTCATCAACAATATCTTTAATTTGTGTTCCGAAGATGAACGAAGGTCTTACGGCTGTAGAACGACATGAGGGTGAGTAATAAATGACATTATTTTCATTTTTGGGTGAACTAACCCTTTAATACCAGGTGTAAACAGGGCCTCAGTTCCTTCTTCATCCCTACTTGTTTCCCTATGGAGCAAGTAAAAATCCCATTCCCACTGATTTCTAGTGATATTAATCTTTCAAGACAGACCTACCAGGAAGCTCCGTGACTGTACAGCACAGTGTGCTTCTGTATAAACCACAAGTCGGCATGTCTTCATTTGAAAAAAATATTATTTACAATTTACATTTTACCCAAGAACTACAATACGCATAATCCTGAGGAGAGATCCACCAATCAAAAGAAGTCTGTTACTGTGGAAACAGGAATTGCTGCAAAGGAGCTCAACAGTGATTGCCCATAAATCATTGAGAATGACGTAATCGAGTCAGTCTCCCTATACTCTCAAACTAACTATAGATGTGTATATGGTTTGATATCTTCCAATAAACTTCAAATATATGGAATTTTATACTTGCAATCAATGGCGGGTTTATATTGCACTGTCGTGTCTGATTTGATGACATCATTCGTAATGCTTCATAGGATGAGTATTTCAATGCCTCATAAAAGGCAGTTTTGTGCTTTTGTCTTTTTTCAGACTTTCAAATATTTTTTGACTTTGAATGAAAGGTTTAATGTTGTGACTCATCTCAGAGCTGGTTGGCTTGGTTCAAGGACTCCTTATTGAAAAACTTTTTGAAATGCCTATATGTAGAAAATATTTACAGAACAAAGACAGCTTAGGTAGACTTAAGTACTTTTTACTATGAAGGGCCAAAAATCAAACTTGATTGAGGACCATAGGCCAAAAATACAATAAATTAGAGCTGCACGATTCTGGATAAAATGAGAATCACGATTTTTTGGTTTCAAATAGATCACGATTCTCCCACGATTCTGAATATACAACCAAACAAAATAACATGTAATTTACTAGAGGTTCTGACACAATATAAATTGCTGACTCTAATTGCTGGAAAATGTTTGAATGAATTATTTAAAAAATGGTTTTGAATGAATTCAATGACTCAATTGGCCACGTACACACTGCAGCTAAATTCGGTTGTCAGTTCACCTTTTAGTGCTTAATCTTGTTCTGTACACACACAGTTCAGTAAAATACGGGAGTGACAACTGCATTCTACAACCGAATTAACTCCCGAAAAATACAGGTTGTGACAACCGCATCTACAGAAATTCCACGCAGTGTGTACGGAACCGAACTGAACAACTAGTTGTTAATCCTGTTTAACGTTCATCGGAGATGTGTCTCTCTATGCGCGGTGAATCACAAGGAAAGCACGAGCCCTGACTCATTAGAGTTGCCAGATCTTGCTAGAAAAATCAGCGAACAAGAATAAGCCCATAATAAACCGAAATAAATCCAAATTTATTTTGCTGAAAATAACACCAAAATATCACGATTCATGTCTGCACACTTTAATAACTCCATAAACCCGTTAGCTTTATGAGACAAGCTTAAAAAACAAGCCCGAAAACGCTTTTAATGAGTGATAATGGCAACACAGAAAGAGCGGGTTCTGTGTGAAACAGGCTGTACAAGCATAAACAACACACGACGCCTCCATCGACTGTGTTAGTGTGTTTAGTTAAATTGCTGAAAATAACGAGTGTTTTATCACTGTAATATTACTTTGGTCACAATAATGGATACCAAACACGAGAGACGCCAGAATGATGCTATGGTTTCCAAGCTGTCAGTCATCGCACTTTCGAGAGTCGTGTTCCGTACACACATGTAATGATAATTTAGGGGATTTACTCCCGCATTTAAATGCGGTTGTCACTCCTGAAACTTACAGTGTGTACGTGGCTTTTAAATACTTGTTTCATTGCTAGATGAATCAGTGTTTTTGAACGAATCTTTTGAATGAACGATTCAATGACAAATACATTTTTTAACAGTTGTCGCCACCTAGTGGAATTAGATGTAATTGATACAACCGTTATTTGACGTGCCAAGTTTGTTTCAAAAGGTAGTTTGCTCTATTTTGATCGCTTTCATAGACATCGGTGTTTAAATACTAACTTAAAACTTATATCTCAGTACTTCTGTGATAATGTGAATATTTGTAACAGAAATAACTAATGTGTGATTCAAAACGGCTCTCTCTGGCTCTGGCAGCACGAACACAGATTTGAACATTCCGGTATGATTTTGTCAAAGGTTTAATAGACGCGGGAGAATCGTTGTCATTAATAAAGTAGGATCGTGTGGGTGCTTGAATCGAGATCGCAATCTTTTTACGATTAATCGTGCAGCTCTACAATAAATGCTGCATTATATCTAATTTTGTTCTTTGTTTTTGTCACATTTTTTTTAATCAAATCTCATATTCTCTTCATTTCAATGCAAAAACAAAACAAAAAAACACTTTAAACAAAAAGATAAATTAGAAGTCATCACAGGATATTTTATAATTTGATATTCATCAAAAGAAATACATTCTTAAAAAGCCTGATTCCTGGTTCCAAGAACCTTTTTTAATCTCCACAAAGAACTTTAGAAACCAATGTATGTTGTGGTGCTTTAAAGAAAACAGAAGCCTATAATCAAATCAACACATCATCATAACTAACATCAATAATCTCTAAAGAGGATTATTTGCTAAATGTAACTTTCTAGAATGAATCATAACAACCTTTATTTTTTTAAGATTGTGTTTGTCAATTGAAAGGATTTGATGTCAAAGTGTTTAAAATTCAATAGTTAGGTGAGAAAAGCCAGCAAATAACAATAACAAAAATTACAAACACATACTTTTACATTAATTTCTTTCTGGGCTCTCTACAATGGCTGAAACATGACTCATTATTCATAGTGGAATATATCACCATTGGACCCCAAGCATGATGTGCTGAGAGACTTCTTCATCCGCTCTAAACCCTCCCTCCTGAGCTTACCACCTGTGCAGGTAATTCAGAGTAAATTTCCACTGCCTCTGCTGTTAAGAGTCCATCATCAGCACCACCTGAGGAGTTCCTTTTTCTGACAAAGTGTTTCCTGACAACAGACAAGCGTAGCACCAGCACCAATGACATTGATGATGTGACCTACACAAAACTGAAAGCTTAGACAAACTGCTTCAAAACTGATTCAAAATTAGCAATCATGCTTGCTACAAATAAAGGTAAAAATTTCAAACAGGGATTCACCAATATTAAAATTCTAGGCAATACAGATAATTATTGTCATGTCATGGCCAATAACAAAAAAATGTTATTATTTTGCATAAATAAATTTAAAATAATGCTAAAAAATAAAATTCATCATTTAAAAGACAAGTGAAGTAGGCATCACAACATTATAATGTACATTATGAAAAACTGATATTTATTTTGATATCTGCTAAAGATGACATGTAACAGTATAATTAAGTTATTAGTGTTTTTAAAGATTAACTTTAAATGAGTGTTATGATGGCAAAAATAGGTTGAAATATAAATATCAGCTGATATATTTCCAAAACCATCTAATAACCGATATATTGTGCATCCCTAATTGAAAATGTTTTAGAAATCAACATGTTTGCTTCTGCGTGGATTTATAGATCAACATTCCAAAGTCATTTTCCTTTTTCTTGTCTTTTTTTCCCCAGGTGAGGTCCATCAGGTGAAACCCAGCACTGCACAGGGTAATGCATACAGCCCACCTGACCCTTGAGCTTCTATCGGTGTCTCTCGACTGCTTCCATTTCAGGCAAAGCAGATGAGAGCCCCATGCTCCGCTGTAACCCAAACACCCCTCACTTATAATACATAACCAGAGTCTTTTCACTGAAAAATGCATACACATGCCTGGTCTGGGTGTGTATATGCTTGTCAGACTGTGTAACAGATATGTATCTACATGTAGTAAGAGGCTATACAAACAACAGGGGTATGTTAGAGTTTCCAGGGTTTGCACATTTCACAGTACGTTAGAGCCTTTTGATTTGTGGAATATTTGAATGAATACACAGAAAAATATAATAACCCAAAAGAAGAGATAAATCAACACCTTGTGTGAAAAATTATTTGAGACGAATGTTTTAACACCCAAGCGAGGAAAAATAAAATTAAAATCAACAAATTAAACAATAAATAAGTAAATAAATAATAAAGAAAATAATATTCAAATTAGGAGTGGGCGATATGACCAAATTCTTATTTCACGATATGAGAAATTTTATTACATGATAAGGATATATATCACGATATAGTTATTTTGTGTTATTTTATCTCATTTCTGTTATTGAAAATAAGGAAAAAGAAGCAAATTACAAACAATATTTCAAATACAACATAACAAAAATATGAACTAAACAAATTAAGTTTTTCAGGTACAACAGGTCTATTTAACATGTAGTTTACAGGGATACAAACAGGTAAGGGGGGAAAAAAGGTGAGAACATTGCGCGGGGCGGGGGCATGCTGTGCGCGGAATTTTTTTTTAAAAAAGTTATTTGCTTTACATGCTCATTTGTAGTTACTTTAAGGGATTTTTTCATTTATTTTTTATTACCCTATATGTCCAAAACTGTAATTTTTCATGAAAAAAATTAACATATTATTGCAACATTTGACCAAAATCAACATTTGGTTAAAATCTCATGTTATAAAAGATGAAGTGCTATGCAGGATATTTAAGACAATATTTGCTGATTAGATGGCAATACAGTTTGCCACATCTCAGACCTCAAATACATAAAATATTACCCATTATAGACATATAGTGGGTATGTCTATAAAAAGTGATAAATCAACATTTTGTGAGAGAAATTATATAAACTGGATGATGTAACAAATAAAATAAAATTTAAAAAAAAAAATGGATTTTTTAAATGTGCATTTTTGTTAAATGGAAAATTATTTATCCTATTAACTAAATACTTTCTTATGATCATCAAAGCTGAGATTGGCATAGTATTAGACCTTATACTTAGGATTGAGCTATACTATTATTTCTTATTGCAAAAATCCACATGCAATGATTGCAAAAACATAACATTTTAGTTGACGGATTTAAAAAAAAAGGCTTTGCTTTCAGCCCTGGCTCACCATTCTGCCCTCCAGGCATATATACATCTCATAGGCAACCATAACCAACCAACACACCTGCTTCACAACAGCAAAATGAAACGCCATACATTACAATTCCTGTCACTCATAAAACCAGAATGGGCCCTCATTGCTATTACATCCATCCATTCAGGAATCAGCAGGAGCCAGTCACAAACTACCTTAAAGCATGAGTCTGTGTCTCACAAGGACATCAACACATATAGACCTACACATTTAGCTCTACATATACTAAGTACCGGACTGCATCCATCAAATGCATCAGGCCAAAGACAGCACTTTAATTAAATCAGAAACAGCTTTCAATTAGTTAGTCTAGGCCACGGCTGGGCAGGAAGGCTCTGTGTCAGGAAGCTGACTCATAAAGCACAAAAACTTTTTGTTTTTTTCCCTTTCTCCTTGCTTCCCCTCCCTTCAGGGGAAGAAGTGTCTGCTGAATGAGATCTACCAGTGATTAAAAATGAAGAGAGGGAGAGGACGACTGAAAAAAAAAAAAAAAAAAATGAAGTACAGGCCATCTGACCTTCTGTGAAGCGTTTGCGCTTCCGGCCCTGGACACAACCCGTGGTGCCTATTGACACCTGGCTCCCCAGCGTGGGATCAATGGTGCTAAAAAACACTGAGGATCAGCAAGAGGCTCTGCAAGCATCCTACTCTGAAAGCTTTGCAGTCATATTTTGCGTATAGTTTTACTCAGTTTGGGCTTTTAATTTGGGTGTAAAATATTCAGATTTCCATCCCAAAATTAGCATTTGTTCAAAGTTTAGCATGAGCTCACCAGCAGAAAACAGCAGCAGATGTTGTTGAAGCCTCACCTCCAAATCTCCACTTATGGTAAAGTTTGACATCAAAACCGAGAGCCAGTGGGAGGGAGGATAACAATCATGAATTCATTCTCAGAGCCTCGTTTTCACAAGCAAGAAAGCATCCGTCAAGGAGATTACCACAGAACGAGGATAACTGCATTGTAAGACAATATCTAGCGATGCCCTTAACCCCAGTGCCCCTATTAGTGCACCTGCATTAAATGCGATCATGACGCTCAACAGCCAGACATGTCAGGGGCCAGGCTTCTGTATGAAAATCTGGTGCAATAAATTATAGAGAATCATAATTCAAATGATAGCATGCCTGCGGTTTTTGAGCTTTCATGCAAACCCCAATCAAGGCCATGTTGCTGTGATGAGTCATCGCTCTATCCAGCTGTCCACGGGGCATACATCTGATTAGCAAGCCCACGCTCACCCGGTAGGCGCAAATGTAAATATTGTAATAAAACCCTTAGTAATAACTCCCGTGTCTTGGAGAGGCTTCACTTTATTTATTTTTCCCCACATTTCAGCATTATTGTTTGATGGAGACCGCATACTTAAATATCAGTTATTAAAGCGAACGTTCAGGTGTGGGTTTTCCAGAAACCATTCTTCAACTCCAGGCTTTTTTTAAATCTCCCACGAGGAGCTACTTGCATCATTAGTGTAATTATCCTTCACATCATTGTTGGAGTTATTTACCATCAAAGAAGTGGGTGTTTCGTTTCACCTACAGAGCTGCAGAGTGGCACGCTGCATGGTGACTAATATGCCGCAATATTTACAGCTTTTTTCCCCCCGTGTCCCTGTAGCGAGAATGGAGTTTTCAAAAAAAGAAAGAAAAAATGAATAAAATAACAAATGACATGCAAATCCAAGTTCAAGGGCTGCTGTAAAGGTTGCGTTTCCTGCAGTGGATCAGAACAACACATTTCTTAAAAGATATTCAAACAGGAAGCGCAAAAGTGACCGGCATCGCCACGGGGGGGTTTAACGGGTGTGTTGCCGTGGCAACGCAGAACGCTTGAGGGCCTCAACTGAGCTCCCACTAAGAGGCTGTCCCCTCTGTGCCAGCTTAGCCACCTGGTACAGCCATGATACATTTGGCTAATGATGTCACGGACTCCCTTTCATGCCGCGCCCCCACCACCATGGCCCAATTGTCTATTCATGAGAGTAATGAGAAGTCAGGGAGAGGGAGAGTGAGAGACAGACAGAGAGAGACTTTGCTCATGGCCACTGATAACCCCAGACTAAACTTGCAACCTTACGAGGCTCAGGCTTAATATCTGGCCGTCAATCAGCTCTGCCATCCCTTGCCGGAGTGTTTAATTACAGAGATCAATTATTCACCAGCCTCGTCTTTCAGTGGGCCACACTCCTCGAAAAAATACTGCCACAGGCTGAGGGAGGAGACAGCGGCTTGCCAGAACACACCAGAAATATCCCTAGTACAACATGTCCACCAGGAGAATGCCGTCTGCACTTTACCTAAGCGCACAGACCTATTTGCCATGCATGACCGGTGCGAGTGTAACATTACATGAAAATTTATTGAGGTCTGCCGCCTGTCCTACTGGCCCTGTCAATGTGCTGACGTCATGGCTTGTTGATAAATACCACAGTGTCAGCATTGCCGATTGCCGTCATCGGGTCTTTCACGGCCGGCCATGGCATTCATTATTATTTTACATAAAGTATTAAAGGAGTAGTTCACCCATTCGTGAAAATTCTGTCACCATTTACTTGCCCCCATGTCATTCCAAGCCTGTGTGGAACACAGAAGATGTCCATGCAATAAAAATCAGTACGGTTCAATGTTGTTTTGGACCCCATCGACTTTCACTGTAAGAACAAAAACAGTTTAAACACATGAGGAATGACATGAGGGTGAGTAATCAAAGATAAAAGTTTGCATTTCTTCATGATCTATGCCTTTAATTTTTGGTGCCACCTGTTGCGTTGGCCAAAAAAAAAAAAAAGTCAATTCATGTTGGTGGTGTGAACAAAAGAGATGCTCACATATGACAGCAGGTGATATACTCAGAGAAAGAGGAGAAAAGAAGTTGCGGCCCTGATGTGCATCTTGTCAGAGGGTCACTTATCACAGGGCCCCATGCTTCATGCAAGTCTTAGAGCTTACCCCATTGCCGCCATCCAATTCTCAATCACTGAAAAACAAACTGTTCAACTGACCCCAGATCAGCCCGAAAGGTAACTTCAGCCAATTCCCGAATCGTTCTCCGTTCTCCAGACTGACAGCTCATTAATCTCCCTTGGCTGCAATCCCTCCTCCCCGGTGGCAGAGCCTGAGCCAGAGCAGAGGATTCCCCTATGCCTGGCTGTGTCCATCCCCGCTGGTCCACCTGCCTGGATCAAACACTCTCCACAGGGAGGGGACAAGACAGTAAAGACTAGAAAGGGGGGGCGTTGGGGATTTCGACGGGCAATAAAACAAAACAAATCACTTCCTGTCAGGGTGTGTCTTTACTGAGTGGGCGTGCAAATGTGTGTAACCAGGCGCTAAGAGCAGGGACACTAAATGAGACAGGACATGAATAAAGCAGCGGCTGGCTTCGATTGTTCGTGGGCAGGCTCCAGGGGAAAGCCGGTACAGAGGAATCTATCACAGGAGATTGGCTAGGTCGTGGGTGGACGTCACCGAGTAAAAAGGCCCTCTGGTGAGATCTGAGACTGGGCCCATCAGATCGCAGTGTATAAATCTAATAGACAATAACATATGCCCCTTCACCAAGGAAACTGGAGGGAAATACACATTGCAAACTGTCAATAAGAATGAGTCTTTTGTTTATAAGATCACCTCAGGACATTCTAACACCATTATGTTCCTCGGCTCGGGTTGAGGGGGGCGAGGTGGAGTTTAAAGTTGAAATACTTCCTCAGTCAGTTTAATGTGCAGAGACAACTTTAGAGACAACATAGCTCTGTTTGCTTAAGTGGTCTGACATAGCAACACTGACTCAACCAATGGTGTGATTTCGGGGGCGGCGCAGTTTGTTTGTCTGACCAGTGACAGATAAGCAGAGTGTTCAGGGAATCCTGTCAAAAGACATTTAAGTACTTCGTCAAAATTACCAAGTACTTCGGTACCAAGTCGGTACTGAAATGTTAAAAATGTGACGATACCAGCATTTTCACCTAGCATTTTGAGCACTGTTGAGCTGATTCTGACAAACTTAAACACCTCTGATTGGCCATTGTGTTCACACGCTCAACAGTTATGACTGTGATTGGCTAAAATGATCAACGCTTCAAAAACATGCTGTAAATAGAAATCTTTCACGCTCTTCACTGAGCTCTTACACAGATACACACGGGAGCGTTTGAAAGCAAAGCTCCAAAGCTCCCACTCCTGCTTTCAAATGCTCCCATGCGTTGATCATTGTAGCCAATTATAGACATATCTGTTTAGTGCGTAAACACAATGGCGGATCAGAGGTGTTTAAGTTAGTCAGAATCAGCTCAACAGTGCTCAAAATGCTAGGGAGAGATGCTGGTATCGTCACATTTTTAACATTTCAGTACCGACTTGGTACTGAAGTACTGGTACTTTTGACAACCCTAGTAGTATAAAAAATGAATGTTAATTTTTAGATTTGGTAAATATTTAACAGTGTTATTAAATTTGTGGATTATAAAATTTAAGTAAATGTTAGACAATGGCAAAGGTAATGTAAATGAACGTAAATAAAATAAATCATCATGCACAATTAAATGACAAATTAAAATCTCTAATATTGGATAACTAGTAATGTACAGACATATCGTGTATCCATAATATCATAGCCATCACATTATAGCCCCATAATGCCCATTTGCCATGAAATGCCTCTGTCCTATCCTGCCTATTATCCTTATTTGCCTTTGATGTCGTTCCGATGATGAGCTGTGACAAAATCCTGTTAAAGAAATTCTTAATAAGTGATTGAGGAGCAAGAGGACAAAACATAAATGTACACCTGTAACGATGGTATAATGAAAAGCCAGTGATAAAATCATGGCAACACATGTATACAGGCCTTTTGGCCTTTCCAATTGGCTCTAACACTATGAGATGGCAAGAGAATCATTACTAAAGGGTCACATCTGGTTTTGAGATTGGTCTGAAATGGCAAGGAATGAAAACGCTGAACCTGTGAACCTCCTCATATCAATCTGTTACACTCAGTTAAGCTCTATGTGCACTTGAAGATTGTGACAGAAGAAAAGGCGGAAAATGAAATGAAGTAAAAATGAAATCAGTCTCGCTTCATTTTTCATTTAACACAAACTATTCACACACGCTCGGCCAGAAAAACTAATCCAATTGAACGAAACGTTTAAACCAATTTTCTACTAATTTCCAAACAGAAGAGAGCAAGGCATGCATCGCTACCTGTTCAGGTCACGTACAGTGCAGTATTACACACGGCAGTAGGTCTGATGTGGACAAACATGTCTATTCCCCTTAGACAGATGGAAATTCCCACTCCCCCGTCTCCTACTCCGCTGATATTGTCATTCTCAAATGGCTTCTACATTACACCCCTGTAATCAAACTGTAGGATTCACACTGTTCATTATTCAATTAGTTAAATGCTACAATCGCATCCTGATGGCTAAGATAATTAGTGTAAAATGGTTACTCGGCTGGCAAAGTGGATCTGCAATTCAAGGTGAATAGAATATCCAGGTGTACCAAATGTAATTTTTTTCAAGGCTAATTTGGTGGGTAATGAGGCTGCTCTAGTTTGGGTAATTTATGGGCGAGTGGAAGGTGAAAAGGGCCACAATGAGAGAGAACAGAAAGAATTAACAAAGAATTCCATCTTTCCCTCTGCTCTTTTTTTCTCTGTCAATGGAAGCTTCTATAAGAAACAAAACAGGTTAATGAAACACTGAAAGACTGAGAATGAAAAATCACCAGTCACTTATATAATATACATTGTACCTACTCTTACACTCTTACACACATATCTATGCTGTAACATCTATCTTCACATTTCAATAGAGCACAACAATTCCATTTCTCCATACAAAAAGACTTCCTATTTAATTTACATTGAAAATATTTACATTGTAACATTTTATTTAATTATGTCATTTGTCATAAAAAAAATTAAGCACACGGTACCTTTGTGTTTTTCTGATTTTCAAGTAGTTTTTTTGCTTTGAACCAAATGTCATAATGTTATGATTAATGTCGGAGCTGGTTGTTTTTGTTCAAGGACTCTTTTTTTATTATTATTAAATGTTTAAAATCAAATTGCCTAATGGAGAAAATGAATGGGAATAGAAACATTTAGGAAGGAACTGCAGAAATTCACTTTTGTGCTGTACAGCTTGAAATCCCCAAAATAGGTCTGGGAATCACAAAAATCAGTTTTGCAATGGCTAGGTGGTAAGCTAAATATGGGTAACCTTCCCTCAACTGTTTCAACAGTTCCCATGGCAATAGGAAAGTTGCCGTGGGCTACCACACATGTTGATGACACCTGTAAGCAGAATAAGAAAGAAGTGTGCAGCCGCCAAAGTGTTCATTGTGGAATTTTTGTGATTGTTGTCTTAACTGGATGTATACAAGCAAAATGTTGTCAAAAAAATAAAGCACCGACCATATGTTGTCACGGAGCATTCAAGGGCAATCCCGCTTACAGAACCAATTTTGATGGATTGTCAGTGAAATCTCTACTCTGCAGCTGCTGTGCCAGGGGGTGACGCGTGAAAGCCCTTCACCTGTGCTGCTATCCATTCCTGGATAACTGCGTGGGAGGTGGCGGCCGACTGAAAGCCTACATTTACCCACTTTGGTGTAATTGCTGCGTTTACTCTTTGATTGCCTAAGAGCTCCATTCATACTCACTCCTGCCTCGCTGGATGAGAGCTTCTGCAGTGGGGTTGATTGCTTTACAATGGCAGATCAAAATATTAGAGTGATCCCTCTGAGCAGTCACAGTAAGCGTTTGACTAACAGTTATTATTACGCTGTCTGTCAATCTAATAATAAAGGAGGCTAAATTGGTAATTATTAGAAGAGCATGAACCAGCTCTTTTTTCTACATTGAACAATTTGCTGCTTTCTTTCGTGGTTTTGATACTAAACGCCTCAAGCGATAAAACAGATCTCTTCTGATTAAAAGACCAAAGTCATGGCAGTAAAGGCGCATCTTGAAATTCTGCAGTAACTCCCACTTAGCATTAAAATCAGCACAGTACAGTATGTAAAATAAAGTATAAAATACCTGAATAATTTTTCCACATATCAGTTCACTTTTATCGTTTAACCTCAAATTTATAAAAAGAAATTGCTTTTATATATACAATTACATTTTAAAACATAAATGAATTTAAAAGACTGTTCAATATCCTTTCACCATGTTCTCTGTCGTTCCATACCTGTAAGACTTTCGTTCATCATTCAGAAGACAAATGAAGATCTTTTTGATGACAGAATGCTGTCAGATTTCCTTATATTGACTGCCTTTGTAACTACCACTTTGACGCTTCAAAAACTTCATAAAGAGATCGGAAAACTAATCCATATGAATCGAGTGGTTTAGTCCAAATTTTCTGAAGAGAATCAATCAATTGTTATGATGAAAATATTTAATTTAGGCTTTTACTCGCATATAAACATTGATCAGCGAATATAAGCAGAAGCTCAACCTAACTTGAATAACGCACAAGAACAAACCTCTTCCAGAAGCTCAAACGTGCTGCGTAACCAATGAGGTTCATTCTTGTGTGTTATGCAGCACGTTTGAGCTTCCAGAAGAGGTTTGCTCTTGTGCGATCTTGGCAATTATTCACATAAATTATATAAATTTATGTTTAAAACTTCATTGTGCTGTGTGTAAGATATTGTGCAACAAAATTATACCATTGTAACAACAAATACACTGACTGAGCAAATATTTAGGTAAGATAATTTTTTTTTTAAAAAAACAGTGTTTAAAAATGACCCTCCCCACCCCCCATACACACTCCCCCCTGAAATAAAAAAAAATCCCCCATAAGTCCCCTAAGGGAGGAATTCAGGCTCTGACTACCACAGGACTATAAGCCACACTTGCTGCATTTGAGCCCAAGGACTACATCCAGTCAAGTCATTTTTGATGATATTACTTGGGTAAATAAATTTGATCTATAGTATTTCTGTTTTCTGTTATCATACAGAACTACAGTACCGGTCAAAAGTTTGGAAACATTACTTTTTTTATGTTTTTGAAAGAAGTCTCTTAAGTCTGCATTTATTTGATCAAACATACAGGGGGAAAAAACAGTGTTATTGTGAAATATTATTACAATTTAAAATAATGGTTTTCTATTTTAATATACTTTAAAATATAATTTATTTCTGTGATGCAAAGCTGAATTTTATCAGCCATTACTTCAGTCTTCAGTGTCACATGATCCTTCAGAAATCATTCTAATATGCTGATTTATCAATGCTGAAAACAGTTGTGCTGCTTAATATTTTTATAACCTGTAATACTTTTTTCAGGAGTCTTACCAGTTTTTGGAAGTGGAAGGGTGGGGGATGCTTTCACTTCACAGCAATCATAGGGAATATGTTTATTACATTATGCTTTTGTTTATTTACATTTATGCTTTTGTGTTGCTCAATGAAAGAATCGATTAAAATTCTACTTACAATTAAATCAAAGTCAAAAATGCAATTTTTAAAATTTGTATTAGTTTGCATGTATGTCTGCTTATGACCAAACAAAATGTTTATATTTGTTTGTATATTGTACAGTTTCCCAAAATTTTCAATTAATTCCCATAAAGTTTCCAACTTGGAATATTTCCAAAATTCCCCAGATTAAGTTCCTATGGAAAACTTACCTGAAATTTTACACCCCTTTGCAACCCTAGTGAGAAGCAATTTTACAAGGAGCTCTTTTGCCAACAAACCAAGTACCACTGCATTCTACGGTTGGGAAAATTCAGAGCTGAAGAATTGGCTCCCTTTCAATTCACGTGTGTGTTAATTTGAAGTTAATTGGCCACATTCAAGTTGAAATGGAATTTGAATTGGAATGACACAAAGACGAACTTACTAGATTCAACGGGTAAATGCGGGAAATTAGGTTTAAAAGACATTTAAAAGAAGTTTTGATTTTTTTGAAAACACTTTAGAATGAGGTTCAATTTGTTGACATTTGTTAACATGCATTAGGTATCATGAACTAACAATGATCAATATTTTTATAGCATTTAATAATCAAGGTTAACGGTAATTTCTACACATATTAATACATTTTTATCATATCAAATTAACATTAATGTATGAACAAACATGAACAATGAACAACAGAATATTTATAAACTAGCATTAAACTAGATTAAAACATTATGTAGAAAAAGCTACTGCAATAAATAATGTTAACAAATTGACTTTATTGTAAAGTAAACTATTCTAACGTTTAGACAAGGCTGTCATGCCAACATTCAAAGTTTATCTTAAACTTTATTAAATGACACTTATTGGAGTTTTTATAAATTTCAATTAATTTAAGTTCTATTTCCTTAAATTGAATTTTCAATTCTAGTTCCTGTTTGCAACTTTAATTCAACTTCAAACTGAGGAACTGAATTGGAATTGAAAAAGCATTCTCAATTCAATTCTAAATGGCGCACAACCTCGTTGCATACACAGACACATCTGTGAGATACATTCCTTATTGAAGCACAGACGGCCTTTCTTTTTTTTTTTTGATTATTTGGTTAAACGCAGGCCTTTGGCAGGCTGTCTCTGCACCAGTTGGCCCATGGGCGGATAGTGAAGTTAAGAGGTGCAAACCTTAGTCAGGAGTGGTGTGTTTCTGTGGCGCCCCACGTTCTGCCAACAACCCAACAGTGGTGCCATCACTGACTCAGTCACTGACCCGGAGCCCCCACCTGCATGAGCAACGGTTTGAGCTGTAGGACCCAGCGATGCCCATCTCAAGCTGCCCACTAGAGCAGAAGGCCCTTTGACTCACGCCCATCTGGCCTGCTAGCACGTTAGAGTACGCCAAGGTCTGTGAGTACACTGCTAACTTCCCTACCCTTCCCAAGAGGGGACAGTTAACAAATTGGGAGTCCTAAAAGTTTTGGTGACGAACAACTTTTTTTTCTTGTCAAGACGGCATGTGGTTAACATGGCGATGACAAGTCAACATTCCGCCTCCAGGTTTTCCCACATACATACACAAATACACAAACACAAAAGTTCAATGTTGCACCCTGTGTAGGAGTTAAAAAGGATGCACATTATGGTCTTCTTCATTAATTATTTCTATGTAAACATGTCACGAATCACATGATTTCTGATGATACTGCTATTCGAAAAGATATTTGGTAGAGGGTAAATGCATCAATATTTTGTATTAGATAAAATATTCATTTATGCATTTGGCATATTACAATCTTATCTAATGAAATCAGACTTAATAACTAAACATACACTCTCAGAAAAAATGTGCAAATATTATACCTTTAGGGATACAACAGCTTGTCACTGGGGCAGTGCCTTTATAGGGACAACTATGTACCTTATTTACTCCTAAAAGGTTCATTTCATAGTAGTACTTTAAGGGTACATACTACTACTCTAATGTACTAATATGCACCTTTTAGTGCTAGATAAGGTACCCTGTTGTACCACTAATGTACAATACTAATGTACAATTTTGCACATTTTTTTTTCTTACAGTATAGGTCTTTATGCACAGAATCATTACAGATTCAAAACAAAAAATGACTAATGGGTGCAAAAGGCCACTACTGACATAGATCAACAATGTGTACATCTCCACTTCTGTGATTAAAAACATAGGACTTAGACCTCAGTTAATTAGTGCCTCGGTTTCTACAATCACAGACTGTGTATATAAGTCCAAGATGCAAACGACACAAATGTGACCTCACAAACTGCTAGATACACATGTATAGTCAATGTAAACACTTAATTTCATTGAACGCTGACTTCTGATGAAGAACTGACTAACCTGCCCGGGTTTGATGTCCAGAAACTGCAACACTTCCTTCACCATGACTGGTGTGTGTAAGGGTCTCTCGCTTTGGGTTGACATCTCTGAATTTCTGAACTCAGAATCAGGGCTTGAAGGCACTGAGCCAGTATAGGGCCTCCCTGGATGCCACAACTTCCTCCAACATCGTCTAAACATTCTGGAGCTGTGGTCAGGAATCACGTCTTTCCATAGTCCCAATGTCCATTTGCAGGGTGTTTCCATGAAACGATATATGGGCATTTGGGTTCTGCACAGAATAGAGAACATAAAAAGGTATGAGATATTTCATGAGAATAATACTGACAAGCTATAAAAATCCAAGACACATCATTGTTGTCAAACATGCCATCTGTTTTACCTACTTTGTAAGAGTCATTAAAGTTTTAATCAAAAACTGTGATATTTTAAACAATCACTTAAAAATGTAACTCAAATATGGCGTGAACATGCAAGAGTCATAGGATAAACTACTTTCTTATGTATTTAATAATACCCATGTGTTTGTAATTTGTAAATGTCTCAGCACTTAACATATATTAAGAAACTCCCGCCAATATGATACAAGACACAGGAGACATAAGGACACAGCAGGACGCCAGAGCAAGGGTTTGTCAGGGATGTTTTTGTGATCATATATTCAGATTTTAAAGGAAGTGCATGTATTTGTTATCATGTCTGTCAACACATGATGTATTTAAAGAAAAGTCTCCGCACACCATACAGTATATATCTTATTCAAAGGTCAGTTCGTAAACATAGAACTTACTATGCAAACAGATAAAACAATACAGCAGGTTGTGAATTAATGATTAATCGCTATTATACTAATAAGTAAGGTTGTTTAGTCCTTCCTTCAGCGTTGTGCTGGAGGTTCATGAGTGCAGCTGTGACAGCTCCCGGAAGAAACAAGAAATGACGATTTTGTGTTCCTCCTGTAACAGGACACGCATTTACACTACAATCAGATACAAACGAAGTCTTTCACTTGGAAACATCAATTAGCAATCTTGACATAATTCTGTAGTGATATTTTACATATGCAGAATGTGATTAAATTCATATGTGACATTTCAATTAATGTTCATCAGTTTAGTCACAATTTCTCAAATTAAGCATATGTATTTTACTCCATACATAGTTCAATGATGTATGCATCTAAAGAAATGTAAGTATGTGTTTTATTTCTGGTCAGAACTGTGAGTCTCAAACTACAGAGTCAAAAATGCTTTTCGTTGATCAGTTAGAACCAATAGAAAGTTACAACAGTAGCCTAAATTAACATAATTTTATACATTTGCAGGCATTTTATATAGAGAGAGATGTGAAATAATTTTGCTTTGTTTCTTTTAATATGACAATACAATTTTAGAATCAGTCAGTTAATTATTCAAAATGTGTTTTTCCACGTCATGTGACCACTGCAATATTTACATGTTTAGAGATCGTGATTATATATAAAAAAAAATATGGTAGTATCAGTATTATACAGTATTCAGTATATCAATATTTTTTCCCCTGAAGCTTTGAAACATCATTGGGGCAAAAGAGATCAGTGACATCGCTGTGTACAATACAACACGAACTCTTTTTAGACCATTAAAAACTGAAAAGCTCATTTTAGTCACAGGCTTTATGTGGAAAATAAATTACATTCCACGAACTGACATTCAAAGTGTGCTCATAACAATCACTTAACTGAAATCTGCTATATATTACAGGATTTCGAAATCATATTGTTCAATGTAATGATACATTTTATGCTATATTCCATCGTGAATAAAACTCTCTTTCGCCTAGATTCAGTCATAGCGTCATACGTCCCTGACGTAAGAATGCGCTCATCCAATCAGATGCAGGGACAGAACAGCAGCTTGCTTTTGAAATCTTCGCGCTTACGGTTTTGGTTTTGCTTACTAAAAACTCGAATGTAGGCTTTAAAATTAAAATTTCTCTTAATACCATAGTCAAATCATTCGCCGTGGATTCATTTTGTATCAGATGGTAGGTTATACACATTTATAGCGTTAACTTCTATTGTGATTGAAATAAAATGAATGAGCAGTTAGCGCAACGCTAGCAGATGCTACCAACTAATGCTAATAAGAGTTTTAAAGTAAAAATCAACCTAACTTTACAGACAGATGATATAGTCAATCGTATAATGAATGTAACTGGCCTTGTGTTACTGTACGATTAAAATGAATTGGCACCAGGTTTGCAGTATGCTAGTTTGGTTTCAGCAATGGCCTTATATTAAAACATACTGAGTACAGTCTATGAGAATTTTATTGAGTGATATGCGGTATGAGGCTCAACGTTAGTTTTATTATTTTAAGCCCCCTTATGTTCTTCTGTTAGGGTTTATTTATAATGGCATCAAGCCACAATAAAGCAAACTAATGTGTTTTGCCAGCATGTCTCAAAAGTAACTGAGCAAAGAGTGTGAAATAAGTGTCATAGGGTTTGGTTTTTTGTTTTTTCTTACATGAAAAGTACTGAAGAA
The DNA here is from genome assembly GCA_039654765.1 of Mylopharyngodon piceus. Classification (NCBI taxonomy): domain Eukaryota; kingdom Metazoa; phylum Chordata; class Actinopteri; order Cypriniformes; family Xenocyprididae; genus Mylopharyngodon; species Mylopharyngodon piceus. The sequence continues at coordinate 28,106,564 of CM077442.1, forward strand.
TTGTTAGTAATATGCCTTTTCTAGTATTTTATTTTCATTACTCTTAGATTGTTTGAAATCACTCTGTTTTTAAATTATTCTCTTGCATTGTACAGATACACAAACATCAAGGAGCAGAGATTTTCAGTGGGAAGCTGTAAAACAAGACAATGTCAGATGTGGAGGTGTGCAGCCACGTGAAAGTGGTGGTCCGTGTCCGTCCTTTAAATGACAAAGAAAAGAATGGAAATTACAAGACGGTTGTCCATGTTGTTGACAACCACATGCTTGTTTTTGATCCTAAAGAGGAAGAAGTGACATTTTTCCGGGGACAGCGGGTAGGCAACAGGGATGTGCGAAAGAGAGCCAATAAGGACCTCAAGTTTGTGTTTGACAGTGTGTTTGGGGAGGACTCTTCACAGGTGGAAGTTTTTGAGAACACCACTAAAGCAATAGTGGATGGTGTCCTGAATGGCTACAACTGCACTGGTGAGACAGTTTATTTCTCTTCATTTAATCTGAAAGCATATTTCTGTGCCATGTACTTGATTTCAGCAGTAAAACCAGGATTTATCATGCAATTTTGGGCTGATGGTGTTTGTCTTTTTAGAACTTGATACAGAATGTAAAACCATGTTAGTAGCATAAAAGTATTTAAAGTGCCTGGTGCCTTACTCACATTTTGTTACTGTTACAATAGCAAGGCCTGTGGGTTTTTTTATTTTTATTTGTTTTTTTTTGTTTGTTTTTTTTTTTTTTTTTTCCCCATTCCACCATGCTAGAGGGATTTTGGTTGGTGTATTGATTTGTCATGCCAATAATCTGGGCTGCGTTTCTCAAAAGCATCGTAAGCCTACGTAGATCTATTGGCACCAATGGTCTCTACAATCAACTTATCTCACAATACTTTTGGGAAACACACCCCTGGTCATTTATAAATTCATTTTTAGATGCAATTACATTTTTTGCCATTTTTTTTTACATTGTTTTTTTTACTTCTCAGAAAATCTTTTCAGATAGTTTTTGTCATTATGGTAGTGGTATAGCTGATCAAGTTTATTCATAAATTTGTGTCTTTTCATTTGGTCAGTGTTTGCTTATGGAGCTACAGGAGCAGGAAAAACACACACCATGTTGGGCACTAGTGATGCTCCAGGAGTGATGTTTCTCACTATGAAGGAACTGTTTGCTCGTATGGACCTCATCAAGGAGGACAAAGTATTTAACATAGCTTTTTCTTATCTTGAGGTGAGGTTTCAAATTTCCAGTGCGTTTATTAATTTTTTTTTTTCTTTCTTTTTTTTTTTTGACAGCTGGAAGATAAGTATTTTGTGTTTCTGTCCATCACTAATATACACTACCATTCAAAAATTTGGGGTTGGGTATGATTTTTTTTAAATGTTTCTGAAAGACGTCTCTTATGCTCACCAAGGCTGCATTTATTTGATCAAAAATACAGTAAAAACAGTAATATTGTTAAATATTATCACAATTTAAAATACATATTTTAATATATTTAAAAATGCTATTTATTCCTGTGATGGTAAAGCTGAATTTTTTTAGCAACCATTACTCCAGTCTTCAGTGTCACATGATCCTTCAGAAATCATTCTAATGATTTGGTGCTTAAGAAACATTTCTTATTATTATCACTAGCTATGCTTCCATCCACCTATTTTAATGCACATTTTAGGATAAGGCAAAGATGCACATAAATTCAAAAAAAGTGCATAAAAAAACTTGTACACTCAATTAAGGCAGATCAAATTTTTGTCTGATAAGAAAAAATAAATCCCTCGATGCGCAACTGGACTAATCAGCAGACAAATTGTATTGCACAGCATTGCAAATGTTGGTTTGATCATTCTGCAATGCCTGAGCCAATGTCTGATTGATTTGGTTTAATTCCCTCCCATAAGCATCTCGCACGATTCCGTTCCCAAAAACCAGGCATCTGAATGTAAGATAACATGACAGAGTTTATTGCGTTTCGTCTGTGCGTTCTGAGATGCAAGTCAATTGTGATGTTGGGGAAAAGAGTCATAGTGGCTTCCCTGATTGCAGCAACTTTTTTTATTATTATTATTACAGATTTTATTTTTCATTTTTATTACAGATATTTTGCGCCAGTTTCCCAGGAAGTGATGATTTTGTTCTCTTGCACAGATGGGCTGGAAATGCTGCTTTTCGCAAATGTTTTATGCGATCTTCCAATTTTGCGCATAACTTAAATTCACAACTTTGGATGGAAACATAGCTAATGTTGATAACAGGGGTGTATTCCAGAAAGGAGTTTCAGCAAACTCTGAGTTAAAATTTGAACTCTAAGTTGACTTACTCTGCATTTTTGGAGCGTGAATGTTTGAGTGAAGTATTTAAACATCGCTTATGCTTTAAAAGGGGGCAGGAGACTGAAAGAAACCCTGGGTTTACCGAAGAAAACCTGCTCCTGACCAGATTAGGTTCACAGAGTAAGTTACTATGGTAACTTACCCAGAGGTTTAGTTTTGTGTTTTATTGGAACCGAAAACCCTGAGTTTCCTTTTTATGGGGTTAACACCCGCTTTCTGGAATACACCCCAGTTGTGCTGCTTATTTTTTATTTATTAAAAAAAAAAATTCAGGATTATTTGAATAGAAAGTTCAGAAAGTCTTTACAGTCACTTTTGTTCAATTTAATTAGATCTTGCTGAATAAAAGTTGTCTTACTGACCCCAAACTTTTGAATGGTACTGTGTATGTTTTAAAGGTGCACTCAGTATTTGTTTTGTTTTTTTGCACTAGTCAAAATATGGCAGTCTTAAACTTATACTGACACTTAACAATGTGGATGCTGAATCACACAAAAGCAAAATATTTTCATGCCATTTTTTTAAAGTACCTTTTTAATGAGGGGAAAACTAAGTGCACCTTACAAAAATTGCTATATTTGTGTTCGCTATAGTTTATTATTCTTAGGGCAGGTCAAGTTAACAAGCCCTTTTATGTTCTGAGCAATAAGGTTCTGCCCTTTCTTCTGAACAGGTTTATAATGAACAGATTCGGGATTTGCTAACTAACTCTGGTCCATTAGCGGTGAGAGAGGATGGCTCCAATGGAGTTGTGGTTCAAGGACTCACTCTGCACCAGGTGAAGTCGGGCTGCATGTGTCATCTGTGCATTTTCTGTGACCTTGATTCATGTCACCATAGATCACAAAGAGTTGTCATTGGTTTGTTTTGTCTGATGGTGTGTATGTGTGTCACTTTATACTTTTTTTACTTTGTAGCCCAAATCTGCAGAGCACATCCTTGAAGCTCTTGACTATGGCAACAGAAACAGGACACAGCACCCCACTGACATGAACGCTTCGTCTTCCCGCTCCCATGCCGTATTCCAGGTAAAAGGCTTCTCACTATCTTGTCTCTTTTTCTCTGTAAACATGGAGATAAAAACATAGAGCATAAAAACAGTTACACAGAACTGGATGTGGTTCTGTGTAACTGTTTTTATGCTGTTAGGCCTCATTTTGTGTGCGGGCACCCCTATGGGCCTGAGCGACTTTACATTAATACTCTTGTTTTGATATTAAGTGTGAGCTACCAGTTTACTTGAGTGAATGGACAATTTGAATTTTTTCTATTTGTGTATTTCCTGGAAAATTTGACAAGGCAATAACAAATCAAGCTGTTTTGCTTCTATGATTGTTTTATTCCTAGACTCTAAAATGTAGTTTGTAATTTCAAAAGTAATAAAGCTTTGATCTCTGCAATCCAACATCTCAGCCATCTATCAATTGATCTTGGTTTTTCAAAGATGACTACACAGTTCAAACTAGTGTCAGCTGGCTTATAAAGTTGTCAGGCAAAAATATAAATATTCAGTCTGCCTGAAAGATGTTCTCAGTCCATCTTTTTTTTCTTCAGATCTACTTGAGGCAGCAGGATAAGTCAGCCAGTCTCAATCCAAATGTTCGTGTGGCCAAGATGAGCTTAATCGACCTGGCCGGCTCAGAAAGAGCCAGTGCGACCAACGCCAAGGGGGCTCGTCTCAGAGAGGGGGCCAACATCAACCGCTCGCTCCTCGCCCTGGGGAACGTCATCAACACGCTTGCCAACCCCAAAGTAGGTCTACATCTCCCGTTAAGCTTGAGGGATTACCCAGATCTTGCTGAAAAAAATGTTTAATTATTTCATGATTAAATTGAAAATATTTTATGTGATTTGGATGTTGTAAACATGGGCTACAATTTGATGACATGTGTACACTTTTAGTTAAAGGTTTGGACATTTAGAATTTTTTTCTCCTTATCGATTAACATCAGAGTTTGGTTCATTTGGATGATGTGAATGCTGTCTTCCGAACTCGGATGTGCACCCGCGAACCGTACCTGAGTCTGCTTAAAAAGGGCGGTCTGGGGTACAGTTCATGTGAACTCTGGTACAGTTCGCTGCTGATATGAATGCAATCACGGAAGTGAACCGCTATTAATGATGTATGATTTGATACAAATGTGTGTTTGTGTGTTTCACTCACTTTCCTAACGAGCGTGACTGGCATACTGCAAGCAGAGAGCTGTATATCTTATTTCTGCTCGCTTTCAGCGTTCTTTAGAGCATTTGCAGTACATTCGTGGCAGATAGTTCAATGGTTCAAAAACAAGAATATAAAAGTGAGGTTAGCAACGCTATGCATTTTGCTGCCTTCTCCTGCGCCGTCGTTACCAAGCAACGGGGTAAATAGCTGCTGCTTTGATGATGCAAACGTACCGTGGTTCGGACCCAAATAATATAATCTGAACAGCAGGGGGGAGCAATCAAACTTGGGTTCGGACCAGGCAATCGAAACCAAGTTGTGAAAGCACCCTTAGTTTTTCTCAATCTATTCATTATAAGCAATATAACAAGAAAAAAAATATATAAAAGAACGGTTTTTTTTGTTGTTGTTTTTTGTTTTTAATGAATTTTGTCACAAGTGTATAGGATTGCTATACACTTATATAGCAATCATATACGTATATATATATATTTTGAGAATATGGTTGAGATCACAAATATGTGCCAGATGCTGAATGTACTGGGGAAATGTTCTGTGATGATGATGAGAGTGATGATGGTAAAATGCATCTGCTCAAAATGAACCCTTACAAGTTCCAAAAGGTAACAAATATGCACATTATTTTATTCTTTTGCAATTATTAACATATCTAGCTTCATACTGTTGTAGCAGTTAGAGAGCTTTCCGTGTTAGATATAGATCCGGGTCACTAAAGACCCAAATATGTAATAATGATTGGCGAAACATTCATGCATTTAAGGGTTAATATAACATGCTGCCACACTTGTTTCATGCTTTTTTTCTCTCGCTCTATAGCCTCGCCAGTTTTCATTATTATTTTTTTAACGGTAATCGGTTTGCACCACTGTGGCAAAGTGACATCAAAGTACCACGAGTGTGATTTGAAAGCATACAGAGCCATCTGATCTCTAATTGCTCTCGCAGTACTTTGATCTCATACAAGCCAGCGGCATTTAAAGTCTCGTTGTGGTAGTGCATACGTACGAGTAATTGATAACTAAATTTGTTGTTTACTATCATTGTCAATTACTATTTTATCAATTAGTGTATGAAAGAGTTTATCAAAGAATGTTGTACTTTTAATCAACTTTTCCTTGAGCTTTTGATATAAGATATAAGAGGTCATCGTATAGGAATATCCTATAAGTTTCAGAACTCAAAACTTCCTTGTTAGTCCAATAAAAGCTTTTATTGACACCAGGCCCATCGAACGACTGATCCTGGAATATGTCATAGATAGGTGAAACGCTGCCTCCGCAGAAGAAATCAACGCCTACTTCATCATTGCAACGTTAGTAAGATGAGGAGAGAAGAGCAATACAACAGGACAAAAATAACATTACCTTTCAAAGGATCCTAATGCTAGGAAAATGGTTATTTATTTTCAACAATGTGAATGTCTCAGTTGAGCTTTATTTCTGTTCAGTACATTTCCTGTGGATTCTTTGTTAAATCAATCGCATTTCGGCACAGTCTTTACAAACAGACTTTTACGATATGGACTCGACAGTAATGCAACAAGTAATTCTATGTGTTAATTCTAATGCCTGATCTGATATGTAATGATTCATGTACAGTCAGATGTTCTTTGTCTATGTGTCAGTAAATCAAACCAGTGACTAAACGGCCAACTTCACATTGTTTCTCTTAGTAGGATGAAAATAATCTGTTATTTAAACGGTGATTAAATTATATAAAGAAAGCAATCAAAGAAAGCTCCCTTTGCAATCATTGGAGCTGTCAATCAAACAGCACAAGATTTTCAGTGACTGAGTTCTGGACACGTGCCAAAACTCCCGTTTTATTCAACGAATCTCTTAGTTATATCGCGTTTACACTGTTAGTATTGATGAAAGCATTTGTTAGTGTACAGAAATTTAGTTGCAATGATGAGATCACTGCTTTCAGGCGCTCAACAACATGTCTGTGATCAGCTAGTTGTTTATCTCTGCAACCTTTCATGCCATGATCTAAATATAATGCCATAGATCTAAATGTAATGCAGCACTTTTCACAATTAGTTAATCTTGAGAGCTGTAATAGTAAAAACACGCTAAAAGAGAGAGTAATACTTTCTATTTCAAATGGAAAGATGTTAGCCAATCACAGCAGTGGGCTTTGACACTGAAGTCTCACAGCAGACACGCCACTTAAAACAGTGATCAAATAAGAAGGCTAAAATCAGGGTAGGAAAAAGGCCTTTTATTTCTACATAATGACAATTTTTGATGTAAAAAGCTTATTAACATTATAAGTGCACCCCAGGATCATTATAAAACAGTAAAACAATGCAGTTCATGACCCCTTTAACACAAATTTAAATGTGTACAATAGGCACGCAAATTCTGTGTTGGCCTACCACAAAAGCAATTGACTGCACCTTGCTGTGATGTAAACAAATGTATTTACTGTATCACTATTACTTATCTTCACTTTAGCCTTTCTTGGTCTTTATCCAGTCTGGGTCAGCTGGGGTCATACTGTGCTGTGGCACATTTGCTCTGATGGTATTAGTCTTCCCCTCTCTTCTTTGCTTTTGGGACAAACCCAAAGGTTTCGCTGGCTCTGTGGTTCAGGGACTGATGCTATCAGAGTTAGGAGACCTACAACCCAGACTCTGTTGTGTACACTTATCCCTTTCCTCAGGGCTGCTTTGTGTGTGTGTGTGTGTGTGTGTGTGTGTGTGTGTGTGTGTGTGTGTGTGTGTCCTGCTCATGCACCAGCGCTGATTCCAGTAGGCCTCCGCCAGAGATGCTGTGTGGAATTGTATCCAATTTTTCCGTCTCTGAGATGGTTTGAGGGTAATTTACCACCCAATCCCATTAGCCTGTGACGGATATAGAATGTAGTCTTAGAAAATGGCTGTTAAATCTGCCTTGCGGTGTTTGTTTCATGCCAAAAGCTATTATAAACCATCCTTTAATTATTATTGGGTGTTAGATGGGAATTTGCTACCGTGTGTAGTGTATGTCTCAAATCCTCACAGATTATTCAACTTTTAACTCGCATTGGTTATGAAAAAACGGTGGATGGAAGCTGATGTGTTTCATGTCTGCTTTTTACAGAAATGGATTTCTTCAAATTAATGCTCTATAAATTTATTGCATTTAGGTGATTTCAATGGAAGAAAGCTTTCTCTAGAAAAAAATCAACATATGTTCACGGTCAGTTTTGAGATTGACAACCATATTTACAGGTGTGACTCTCAAATTGTCTTATAGGGTACAAGTCAATTTAAGTCACCTGTAAATAGAGTTTAAAGGGTTGGTTTCAGTAAGATATTTTATTTATTTTTTTTTTTAAATTAAATTAATACTTGTATTTAGCAAGGAGGCATTAAATTGATCAAATGTGACAGTCTTTCCTAATCTAATGTTATGAAGAGCCAACATAATTACACACGATAGATGTTTAAATAAAAAAAAAAAATAAAAAAAACTTGTTTAATTATATTTCTGCAAAAAAAAAACCATACATTAATAGACAGGTACTGAACGTAATCTAGCTAACATTTAGAATTAATTTATTACTGAAATATTGCAGGTATATGTAACAGTTAGAGTATTTATTATAATGTACTTTAAATAACATTAAAAAAAAATAAATGTCAGAAAAATATCTTTTCTGCTGTTGTTCATGAATACCAGTAGTGATGTTTTACGAGGATGCTGTCATGTCACCATCAGTGTCCCAGTGTAGTGAGCCAGGGTCCTTGCTGTCCTTTCCAGTGCCTGAATTCGTGCTCACGATACTTATTCACGACCTACGGAGCTGATTGAGACACACCAACAGTTATTCTACAGTGTAATAATATTTGACAATATTACTGTTTTTTGATTAAATGTGAAAGGAGTCCCATTCATTTGAAACTTTTTTTAAAAAATAATAACAATTCAATGGTAGTGTACATACAAAAGCAGATCGAGGATCCAGTACTGTCTGTGAACAGGTAACTGAGGTCAGTCTCCTCTAACTTGTGATATTCTTCAATAATGCCTATAACCATTGTGAGACACAACAGCAATAAATATCACTTATTTGTATTACCTCATGTCTTAAACCACGTAATTACAATATTATTTTTACAATAATAATGAACATAAACAACTTACAGAGCTCTTACTTGTACCACCTGACTGCTGCATATTCATTTTGGCATTGATAGTGTTGACGTAGAAATGCATAAATCCGAGTCTGAGGATGTGAACATCTCCAGGTAGAATGTCATGGGTTGCCATCTTGTAATTACAGTTATAACATGCCGTGAACACAGAATAAGATCATTTTTTTGGTTCAGGAGGAAATGTAAAAGGTGGCTGCTGTTTGTTTGTAATGCTCTGTGACTGTCTGTGTACAACTCTGCATAGCCTCATGGAACATGCTGGTGATGTGTGATGTCTGCGCGAACACGGTGCGCGGACGTATGAAAATGCGTGTGTTGACAGGACCGAATGCAGTGATTGGATGAACATTTTTTGGTCCTGAGACTTCCGCAGAAGATATATTTACTTGTTTTAATATTTAGACCACTTCTATTAATGATTTCTATCAGGATGTGAAAAGAGTTTCAACCAGTATAAGAAAGTGTTTATAAGAAGAAAAAAAATGCCTACCCTACCTTTTAATTTTTATTCTAAACTCATGCAGACTCTCAGATATTAAGCTAAAAACTCTGGTTCTGTTCAATTAGTTTTTCTTGTTCTCCACCTCCTAAACACTTAAAATACTTTTGTTTTTCCCTGCTACCACACAATACCACCAATTTCTGACATTTTTCATAACCTGAGAGAGGTTGACAGTCACTGGCGATAATGTAACGAAGCGTGTCTTATTCCATATGCGTGTCAACAACGTTACAGACAACTAGTTGTCGACTGCATTTCTGTCCGTGCAGAGCACATCAACTGAACATGCTCTAAAAATATGACTGCGGTGACTCAGGACTCTGGCTGAGATTGATAGAACAAGAACATCTGCAAAGGTTGTATGTGTTTATATAAGAAGTCTCTTATATTCACAAAGTCTGCATTTATTTGATTAAAATTACAGAAAAAACAGTAATATTGTAAAATATTAAATGTAATTTAAAATAACTTTTTTTATTTTAATAAATTTTAAAAATGTAATTTATTCCTGTGATGACAGCTGAATTTTCTGTATCATTATTCCAGTCTTCAGTGTCATATGATCCTTCAGAAATCATTCTAATATGCTGATTTGGTGTTTGAAAAACATTTCTTATCAGTGTTGAAAACAGTTGGGCTGCTCTTTTGGTGGGATTCTTCGATGAACAGAAATTTGAAAAGTACAGCATTTATTTGAAATAAAAATGTTTTGTATCATTACAAATGCCTTTGTCACTTTTGATCAATTTGACGTGTCCTTGCTGAATAAGTGTTCATTTCTTACTGACTCCAAACTTTTGGACCATGCTTGCATGGCTTTTTTCCTGGGTGTGAGGATAAAGGTTTGCTGTCACAACCAATGTATGCGTAACCGCATTGTGTTTCTCAAACGTTTGTTTTCAGTGATGAAGTACTGTAGAAGTTTACTTGTTCTAGCTCATGTCCAAGAATCTAAATTGCTGGCTTTGTTTGTGTTTATATTACTGAAGAGCAAAATGGAGAGAGGCATTATTTGAACGTTAAGGCTGTTCTAGTTTTGTACTCGTTTGCTTTGTCTGGAGTTTTTCAGCATGCAGTATATCTTTGTTTCGCCTGTAGTGCAGCTGACTCTAACAAGTCTGTGACCCATAAATATGGAAATGGTCAAAAACCTTATGTTCACTTGAGTTATTTTGGTGCTAGATAAGTGCAGGCCCTCTTTCTGTTTTTTGTCTGTCAAAGCAGCATCCATGTTCTTTTCATTTATCTTGTAAATTGATTGTATTTGTAGTCATGTCCAAATATGTAGCTGTTCTGGCACTGTTTAAATATTCTCAAGGGATTGTTTAATTTGTTGATGTACATTCATGTTTGTGTTGCGTTTTCTGTGGTTCTTGTATTTGCCGTTTGATGCTGGAGTGTTTTGGCTGGTGTGTGTGTGTGTGTGTGTGTGTGTGTGTGTGTGTGTGTGTGTAAGGTGAGCAGGTTTGTCCCTGTCTCTGGGCCCCTCCGCAGTGCAGCTTCATAGGTATTGTTTTCATGCCATCCGCATAAATTAACCTGTCACGCAGACGGCTCTCCTTACCCACGTTCTCCTGGGAGGGCCCGAAACAGGCCACTCGCACTCTCACACACACTGCTAACACAGTCGTGCCAACAGAGGGAACATGGTGCCCTCAGAAATGTGATTTTTCACAAACTTGCTAATGTGATGGTGTGGCTTGTATGTTTTTCGATTACATAAGCTGGTGTTTTATCACTAGAAATGCCCCTTTTTCTTCTTGGTTGATGCAATTTTTACCAGAAAATGAGGAAATGGCTGAAAAGTGGGCCACGGTCTTTATTTCACCCCTTTGCAAAGGGGTTTGTGAAGTTCCCAACAGGCCACCACTTGATTCAAAGCTATAATGAAAACATGAACACATACACAGTCCAGATGTAGGATATAGTTTGATACGTCAGCTGGACGGGATCAGATATACAGTGTTTCCACATTTCCATCTCCTGACTGCTGTTTTTTCCCCCTTATGTTTGTGGTGGCAAATTGTGCGTATGTCATTCTCCATGTATGTTTCACAAGAGGAAACTTGGCTTTGATGATTTTTTTTTTGTGTGTGTGTGTATGTCGGGATATGGACTGTGTATCAATCAGTGGATTCTGAGATTAATTAGACCATCAGTTTGTGAATGCTTTACTTTTGGGTCAGATAGGCCAGCAAGATGAAAGCCAGTGCTAACTGGCAGTTTCAACACGTGTAACAGCATGAAGCTGTTGAGATGACACAAATTTGAAATTATTGTTATGATGTGTTAGAGAAGGTCAGCATCAGTGTTTTTATGTTCTGTGTTTAATTAAAAAAATATATCTTTTACTGAAATTTACTGAAGGAAGTGAATATGTGGCTTTGCAAGCAATAGGCTCGCAAACAGCAAGTTTTGAAACCAAAATCTAAAACCAATTCAATTTTTGAAACCAAAAACTATTTCTCGAGAATTATACTCTGAAATGCTCGGATTGTTCTTAAAGGGTTAGTTCACCCAAAAATGAATTTCTGTCGTTAATTACTCACCCTTGTGTCACTCTAAACCCATTATTCATCTTTGAAACACAAATTTAGATATTTTGATGAAATCCGAGAGTTTTTTTTTTATCCTCCATTGAAAGCAACGAAATTACCTTATTATTAAATTAATTAATATTTTTACATGAACTGAAATTAATTTAGCAAAACACTTATGTGCTGTTTTTATTTAAAAAAAAAAAAAAAAAAAAAATGCATAATTCAGTAAAGTGATGAGTGTAAGTGAACAGAAATCTTCCGTTTCTGCAACACATTCACTATGTCCTGTAAACATAATTTCAATAAGTCACAAAATTAACATTTTATTTACAAACAGTAGGAGCAAATATAGATCTTACTAATGTCATACATGGTAATTTGTTAATGAAAGTTGACACATTGTTTAACGTTGTGATGAAACAGCAGTGACAATCTTTTTCTGGTATTGTGACGTACATCCAAATGAAACGGATTATCAGAAAAGAAAAATGCAGCGACTTGGTGCTTTCTATTGGTTGCTGATTGGATGGAGGCAGATCTAAAAATATAAGCTTACAGTCAAGTGTTAGAAAAGAGCAGGGATTTAAGTACACTAAATGATTAGAGAAGTCCTGTGTATACATCACCAGAGAGAAGTAATTTCACATTAAATCGAGTTATGACATTAATTTAAAAATTACAAGGTCAACAACAATTAAATATGAAACATGCACAAATTAATTGTTCACAATAAGATAACATGCATTTAGAAAATATGGTGAATTTTTATTTCATGCTGACTTGAAACCACAGTGTGAATTTCTCGAGATTTATTTGTCTCTCTTATATCCTCCCTGTGCCTTGTGTCACTATTATAAATGACCCTGCAACAATGTTTTAGCTATTTAGTTATTTTTGGATGTTTTAAAACGTTTTTAGAACTATCCAGACACAAGGATTCTCCAAAGACTTGTATTAGAAAAGACAAGAGCAAAAGCTTGTCTTAAATTGGTCAGTAACATTTTTAAGGCAATGCTTAGCAAAGGATCCATTGCAAATTAAATGTAAACTCATCTCAGAAATTGCCTAAAATAAAATTAAGCCTAATCATGTAATTTCAGCCTAGTTTTAGAAGGCTGTATCGTTTTGTTTCTTATGCATCATTGATGTCCTTTTGTGATATTCTTGAATTTGATATTTTCTATGCTTTCGTTTGTTTTTTATTCTCAGTGTAAGAAGACACACATTCCTTACAGAGATAGCAAGCTGACACGGCTCCTCAAAGACTCTCTGGGTGGAAACTGCCGAACTGTGATGATCGCGAACGTCAGCCCGTCCTCGCTCTCCTATGAAGATACACACAACACTCTCAAATATGCCAACCGCGCCAAGGAGATCAAATCCACTGTAAGTCCTACACATACACGCACTGCTTCAGCAGTCCCCCAACCAACAACATGCCTTAAATCACCCACGAGTTCACCACCAACAAAATGTGATTTATAATATAAATCGTATTTCTGATTCTCTCTCACTGTTTTTCAGCTGAGGAGTAACGTGATGAGCTTGGACAGTCACGTTGGCCAGTATGCCATCATCTGTGAAAAGCAGAAAGCAGAGGTAAATAAATAAGACTTGATGAATCTCATCCTTAATCACGTCTTAATGTGGAACTATTTACTTTGTAAATCTGGTTTGCTTCTCCTGTTAGGTGAGATGGGTCTAATCCACATGAGACTAGCTTGCCTAATGAGAGTGTGTGTGCTTGCAGATTGTCATGCTGAAACAGAAACTCAAAGAGTACGAAGAGCGGAAGGTGGAGGTTCCTGCCCTAAATCCAATCCCCATCCAGAGGAGAGCAGAATTTGAGAAGTAAGCAGTGTGTGTGTGCACGTGTTGTATGAGGACGGTTGCGTCCAGTCCTTAAGTGTGCACTCATGCGACACAGCAAACTCTATTTGCAGGCATCAGCATGCGGCTTGAGACCTGTGTTTTTGTTTGTTTAGATGTTGTTTATTTTATGCCATGTGTGATGTGCCGCTCTTTAACGCTGTCTTTTGAAACTTTGAATACACCTCAATTATTCATAAGTAAGAGTACACAGGACAAAGCCAGACACCATCGCAGGTGGAGGTCTTCTTACATCTGCATTTTTCATCAGGCCCAGTGGAGAGTGGAGACTTGTTTTCCTCTTTCTTTAATTTTTCACGTTTGTTTATTTTTAATTGTTTGTTTTGGACAGAAAATGTATCACCGTTTTGCGACAGATCCCACCGCCCCACCCCTCAGCCTCTAGATTTTTTTTGTGCGTGTGTATATGTGGTTCTCATCAGCAAAAACCGCCGCAGCATCCGTAGATGGGAGGGAGAAAATGAAGGACAGGCAGAGGGAGGAGAGAAAGAGGGAAAATAGCGAGGGTGGGAGGGATGGAGAGGGGAAGGAGGAGGGGAAAAAGCTGAATGAGTCTCACTCCTACGTGTTTCATTCACCGGCATCAGAATTCACAACTTGCCGAGCGAGTGAGGGAGAGGGAGAGAGAGGTGCTTGGCGGCAGGGAGGGGCAGCGTGCTCCTGCCCGCATTAATAATGCAGGAGTCTGGCAGTGTCGGCGCTGCACCAACATTATGGCCCCAAATACAGCCTCTGCACTCTCTCTCAATGGACTTTTTTTTTCCCTTTTTTTTTTTTTTTAAATCAAAACTAATACCGCCCACACACAGTTCAGGTGATATCTCAAAGCATTCACTGAGGTGCTGTATGCTGTGTTGCAAAAGGCTGTGTGGAGTATTGAAGGCTCTCAGTGGAGAATGTGTTTGAATGAGAGCATGGTGGCCTTTAGCGCTTACCTATATTAAATAGAAGAGAAAAGGATGCACTAAGGTGAGATATCTTCTCCGTGATTATTGGATGCATTCATGGCCAACTGTTGAGTGTGTTTCATATTTTTTTCAGTGCGACCTGCACTACTGCTCAAAAGTTTGGGATCAGTAAGATTTTTAAATGTTTTTTCTCTTACAACCCCTGACAAAAATTATGGAATCGCCACACTTGGAGGATGTTCACCCAGCCATTTTACTTTACAGCAAACATACAAATCACAGATATGACACAAAAAAAGGTTTTTGTTCAATAGCTTAACATTCTGGCATCATGAAACATACCTCAAAACCACTTTTTTTTTTTTTTTAATTGGCATGTATTTTTCCAGATCAAGTTGAGGAAAAAAGGAATCACTCAGTGTTGAGGAAAAAAATTATGTAATCTTTTAATTTCCATTTCTAAAACAAATATCTCTGTATTCCATAATTTTTGCTAGGGATTCTATGTTCACCAAGGCTGCATTTATTTGATTAAAAATGTGGAAAACAGTAATATTGTTAAATATTATTACCATTTTTAAAATAACTGTTTCTGTTTAAATATATTTTAAAATATAATTTTTACCTGTGATGGCAAAGCTGAATTTTCAGCATTATTACTCCTTCAGGAATCATTCTAATATGCTGATTTGGTGCTCAGTCATTATTTTAATTCTAATTGTTTTTATTATTATTATCCATATTAAAAATGGATGTGCTGTTTAATATTTCTTTGACTCACATTGTTTCTTTGATTCTTAGAGCAGCATTTATTTGAAATATAATTCTCTTTGTATCAATCTTTACTGTCACATTTGATTAATTTAAAGCATCCTTGATGAATAAAAGTATTCATTTAAAAAGTATAGTCTTGCTAAACCCCAAACTTTTGAATGACAGTGTACTCATGATAATAATTAAAGGTGCCATCTTTGTGTATTTGTGGCCTTCTGATTTTTATTTTTTATTTTATTTTATTTTTTTGCGACCATGTTGTTGCCTTTTCCACAGGGTATGATGTGAACTGCTGAGCTTTTATTGTAAATGTATTGCTATGCACACTTTCGTCTTTATTAGAGGATTAGTTCACTTTAAAATGAAAATTACCCCAAGCTTTACTCACCCTCAAGCCATCCTAGGTGTATTTGGCTTTCTTCTTTCTGTTGAACACAATCGGAGTTATATTAATAAATATCCTGATGTGTCCAAGCTTTATAATGGCAGTGAGCAGGAAACAAGTGTCACATCATCAGTTAAGCTTTTTTCCATAATTTGAATACAGAAGGCGGTCTGGTGGAAGCTAGATATTTTACTTTACTTTATAACTTGTGTTATAACTTAAATATGGATATTTTTCGTACACAAATGTATCGCTTTGCTTCAGAAGGAATTTATATAACTCCTATTGTGTTCACCAGAAAGTCATATACCTGTGATGGCTTGAGGGTGAGTAAAGCTTGGTAATTTTCATTTTAAAGTGAACTAGTCCTTTAAGTGAATTTTAGTCAACATTATTTTCTGTGATAATCAGCAGCTGATAATAACAGGTGCTGTTTTGCACAAGTTTATTTAAACCAGGATATTACATTAATTTTATTTTAAGCTCCTTTTTTATTTGAGTTTATTTATTGGTGTTCATCAGATGAGGAAATTGACAGTAAAGTGCAGGGAGAGAGAGGACTAAATGTTTTTGAAACTGAGTATCAAGGTCATTTTAAAGTTTTTCTTTACTTTAAATTTCAAAAAGACCATTTAAAAAGTTTGGGGGCAGTAAGAATTTTCTATTATGTTTGAAAGAAGTCTCTTATGCTCACAAAGGCTGCATTCGAACCAGTGGCCCTATGAGCACGTCATCTCTTAAAGGTCAGGAGTAGTGCAGTACTCTCTGCCACAGTTCCAACATTTTTTATATTATTATTATTATTATTATTATTTAATTTATACATATACTGTAAAGAGGATAGGAAATCATGGTGAAATGCCTCTTTTGTGCGTCGGAACATATGCATTAACCACTAGGCAACTTTTCATACACAGAACTTATACAGTCAGTATAGGTGAGAGGAAAAATGAGAGTGGCATCCATTGAATAGAGACAATAACTTAATGTCTGTATGCTTTTTGTGTTTGTGCAGGATGTCTGAGTCCCTGCGAAGTGTGTTTGCAGCACGTTTGCAGGTCCGTAAAGAGCATCTGAATATCGAGAAGCAGCTGAATGAAAGCAGGTTGACTATGAGACACAGAGAGTTGTGGCACCAGCAGAGCGTGATCTTCTTTCCTGACAACAGGGCCGAAAAGGTAACAACACTGATTCATACACATACACGGTTGTTTAAAACTCTAGCAGCAGAATGACTAGATATACTACTGTTCAAAAGTTCAGTGAGACACTGATAATAATAAGAAAGTTTTCTTAAGCCCAGCATATTAGAATGATTTCTGAAGCATCTAATGATGCTGATAATTCAGCTTTGCCATCATAGGAATAAGTTAAATTTTAAATGGGTATTTTCAAATTTCACAATATTACTGTTTTGATTCTATTTTTAATTAAATAAATGCAGCCTTTGTGAGCATAAGAGACAAAAATATTAGAAAAATCTTTTTAAATGGTCTTTTTGAAATTTGAAGTATTTGAAAACTTTAAAATGACCTTGATACTCTTTCAAAAACATTTAGTCCTAGAAAAGTAATCATTTAAAAACCTAAAAAATAAATGAATAAATAAAAAACCTAAAAAAATATTAATTTTTCTCATTTTAAGTCAGAAATGTCTATAGTGGAAATTTTTTTTTTTCTACTTATGCTCATAATAGCAAGAAATTGCTTTATATAAAATGATTTTTATAAATCCTTATCCAGTAAAAATGAATGAAATCTTTGTTCAGTATGTTTGTGAACCCTATTTTAGTCATTTGTTTGTTTGTTTTAGGCTACCTGTAAATATGAGCGTAAACTGGCTTCCCTGAAGTCTCATCAGGAGCACTTGCAGAAACGCTTATTGGAGAGCGAAAAGCACTTCCAGGAGAACGAGGGATGGCTTCACCGCATCGAAAATGAGATGAAGCTTCTCGGACATGAAGGTCACACTCCAGAGGTCAGGGCTGGGTCACTTTTACTTCATATTAGGGTTGCATGGGCAATATACATGCAGTTGTAGAAATACAGTGTCATGCACAAGATGTTGCAAAGGGCGCAAGCACAACCATCAAACACGTCCGTCTAGCCTAGGGGTGTCCAAACTCGGTCCTGGAGGGCCACTGTCCTGCAGAGTTTAGCTCCAACCCCAATTAAACACACCTGAACCAGCTAATCAAGGTCTAATTAGGCATACTAGAAACTTTCAGGCAGGTGTGTTGAGGCAAGTTGGAGCTAAACTCTGCAGGACAGTGGCCCTCCAGGACCGAACTTGGACACCCCTGGTCTAGCCCATGTTTACATAGAAACAAAATGGAAAAGTGGCTCAGTGGATTGTCAAAATGTGTTCTGTGTGAACGACCCCTAACTGTAGATTGGTTATGTTTTGTAACTCAATTTCGTAATATGAATCTGCTTTTGCATTGATGACCAGATTTGTCTTTCATCTATTATGAATGATCTTACCTTCAGGTTTGTCTCCAGTTTAAAAAGTCAATCAAATGAGATAAAAGTCACTAGACTCAAAAAATAGATGTTACTTCATGTTTATGTAATATAAAAACCATTTTGGGTTTGAATTTACAGCAAGAATAGCTGTATTGTATATTGTGATATAAGAATTTGTCATACCGCCTACTCCTTCAACAGATGTTGTTTTTTTTGTCCTTCAGCTTACCGTGATATTTCTTTGAGGGCTCATTTCAGCCTCAGAGTGGACAGCCTTGGCCTGTTATCCATTTCGAAATGCCATTATTGAATGTTTTCATGTTTTCTACCCGAGCAGTGAAGCTCTAGGGTGCCAGTCTGCAGTGTTGTGATGTCTGAGGCAGACATACTCCTCTGAGGCCCTGGATAGCGGAGCTCTTCTGATGCACTTCTTTGAGCTCATCAGACGGCCAACTGCACTTAAAGCTGGCATAAATTTCATCTCTATATCTTTATATACCTAAACCTTTTAGTTTGACCGTGACATTCTTCTGAAACAATTTAAATATTTTGCAGCCATGCACACTGTTAATCAGTCTGCATGTAGGAGGCAGACTTTCATAAACAGACTATAAAAACAGGCAAAAATCACCATTTTGTCATTGGTTTTATTGGACAGGCATAGAATATTGTGGGTTCTTTGTTTTCTCCCTCATTTGTGACCCTTTGAATAGACACTGTGACCATCTCTGTCTCTTTCACCCCCTCTTTTAGCTCTTCTCTCCATTTCCCCACCAGAGGATGTCTTAATAGAAGAAAAAACATTGATTTTTCTTTTATCACTCCCTACAGCTGCTTGCCTAAATCCACACCTCTTTTCTCACTCTCTTTTTGCTCCCCTGTTTTTTTTCTTTTCCTGGAAGTAGAACGGAGTAGTGACGCACCCGCCCATCAAATGTTCTGTGCTCTGCTGTTTTGCGTTTTCTTGCGTCAGAGGGGGTAGAAGACTCCTCAGAAGGTGTATTTTCAGTGAGCCAAAGAAAACAAGGAGCTAGACTAAAAACAACATCTAAGCCGTTTCATCATTTTTGTAGTGTCTTGCCTTTGTTGTCTTTCTCATTATAGTGCATAGATGAGATGGTTTAATCTCGTCGTTCTTTTCACCCAGAATGCCACGAGAGTCTCACTCCTGAGCTTGACATTCTATTAAAATTTGTCATCTAATAAATGGGAGACTGCACATCCCTATCTGTGTCCTGATTTATGCTATATATAAATCATTTGCATTGACAATGTGAAATGAAGCAGCTTGTGAATATCATGAATTTTAGGCACGTTTTTTTTTTGGCCATTTCTTAAATAGCTTGTCATTTCAAATTATTTTTTTGAATTGTTTGTTAATTCATAACTCTGGTTCAAAAATTTGTTGGCATCATCACTCAATTGAAGTTTTTCATTTATTGGATTCCAGTCCAAAAAAAAAGTAGATTAATTGGGAATCAATATTTGCTGAAAACAGCCCCCAAATTAATAAAGATGAGTTGGACGAAAGCAATGAATAGACATTTTAAAAATCAAAAGAAAATTTTGGTTTTATCTCCGTATTGTAGAACATAAGCTTATAATTTTCCTTAGATATATATATATTATATATATATATATATATAATTAATCGCATATGATAACATGTTATTTTATAGACCTAATTAAAATCTTTTGGTAAAAAGATAAATATAATTATTGCTATTTATTGCTGTGTACTACTGTTAAATTGGTGTATGTAAATCAGTATGATCACATTTTTTTCTTGTGTTTAAATAGCATTTTTATGTTTTTTGTTTTTTTGTTTTTATCTGCTTGGAAAAAATTGCCATTTGGTCAGAATGATTGAGATATATATATATATATATAACGTTATATTGATGCACAAACAAACAGTGTATGTACACACTTGATCGCACATTGCATCGTCTTTATGTTGAGATGTATTTCTGTATACAGGAGCTGAAAAGAGAACTGCAGTGCCATCAGCTGCAGCTGCAGATCACTGACCTTCAGCAACACATCGAGCACACGGGCCACCTCATCAGTGTTCAAGACCAGGAAAACACTCACACGCACAAGTATGAGTCAAAACTCAGAGCTTTTGCACCAGGTTTCATGATTTTGAACTTAGTCACCCTGAATCTGAGAGTGTTTGGGAAACCACGCTGTCTTCTATATGCTCTGGAATGTTCCTTGTACATAAGTTCTTTGTGTTATTCAGATTAATTTTAAATTTGCAATGTAAATGCCTCCATCTGTATCATTCAACTATACCACACTTGCTCTCCACCTGTCCTGTCAGGTTGGTGAACGCCCTGCTGTCCACCTGCCGTCAACAGCACCTGGCGTTGAAGGCCGCGAGCATTGCCACAGATGACGCTGCGTGGGAGGAGCTGGAGCGCCTGGTGCATAGGGAGAGGGGTGTGGTCTGGGCAGACCAGGAGAAAGCTGAGGAAAGGGATGATGGTGGTATAGGAAGCACTCATCTACAGCCCATCCTGTCTTTCTCACACCTTGTTTCTCACCAGAACACGCCATGCAGTGAGTGAAATCTCTCATCCTAGTTCAAACTGGTGTTATAAAGCCTTTCACCAAACATGGAGTAATATAACCCACAACGTCTGACTTAAAAGTACACTACTGTTCAAAAGTTTGGGGTCAGTAATTAATTCTTTCATTCAGAAAGGACACATTGATGAATAGAAAGTTCAAAAGAAGAGCATCTTTTCAAAGAATCCTGCAAAAAAAAAACGTTTCCACAAAAATATTAAGCAGCACATCTGTTTTCAACATTTATAATAATAAGAAATGTTTCTTGAGCACCAAATCAGCATATCAGAATGGTTTCTAAAGAATCATGTGACACTAGACTAGAATAGTGGCAGCTGAAATTTCAGCTTTGCCAACACATGCGTGAATTACATGGTAAAATAACTGTTTTCTATTTTAATATTTTAAATAGTAATAATATTTCACAATATTTGTTTTTACTGTATTTGCATAAGAGCCTCAAAAACATTAAAAAAAAAAAAAAAAATGTAGTGACCCCAAACTTTTGAACGGTTGTGAGTGTGTGTGTGTGTGTGTGTGTGTGTGTGTGTGTATATATATATATATATATATATATATATATATATATAACATTTTGTTGATGCAGATAATCATAATAAACATTAGCATTACAGTTTTAGCAGATAAAGACCAGAACATCAGGCCAAACTACAGATTTTTTTTGTTTGTTTTTAGTTTTTCTTTTAGTGATATACGTGCTGATTTATTTCTATATCATTTTTTTTTTAAATTGTTGTTTGTTTGTTTTAATTTTCTTTTTCTTTTAGTGTTATACATGTTGATTTATTTCTATATCATTTAAAAAAAAAAAACACCCCTGTGTGACAAAAAGGAGATCTTGTTTAAACTGCTATTTATCTCCAGTTATGTCCTCAGCCGAGTATGTAAGGAAATAATCCAAAAGATAATGTCAGCAAACTTCCTGTTTCCAAGATGAGCCATCTCATTTGTGTCATACAGCCACCTCATAGTGATCTCATTTTATGTCTGCCTTGTGATTTACTGTTTTCCATGTCAGTGTAATGTGATCTGCATTGTATGGACATTGACAGATGTATGTGTCTTGATTTAAGACGCGTTTAGTTCCTGTGTGATGTATATGCTGGATTGAATAGAAAGGACCAGCGCAAATGAATAACAATGCCTTCTCTTCACTTAGGCTCAGAAAAACACACACGTCGACCCTCACAGTGTCTCAGACCAACACAGTCATCTAAAGGTAAACTCATCTCTGTCTCCCCCATTTTTCCCCATGGTCTGCTTCAACATACTCTGCTTAAGTCATCAATCTAGCTGCCCGAATCTGTCACATTGCTCATACTGACAGTGTTGCAACCATTTTTAAGGCTTTAAGGTTTTGAAAACTATCTTTGTTTAAAATGGTCTCCTTTTAATACGTCTGTCATTTTCCATGTAAGCATTAAAATAAAATAGTGCTTTAATCATATCCAAATCATATTAGTGTCTTAAATAAAAACAGTTTTACTATGATAATTATATGAATGATTTTATTTTAGCTTAGAAACAGACTCGACATTTTCCATACTGACTGAATGAAACACAAAAACAAGCTTTTACAGGATGGAGGAAATTGAGGGGTGGGAGAAAGGGGAAAAGGAAGAGAGGAAAGCTTTGGGAAATAGAAGGAGTGGTGAGTTATGGCTCAGTAAATGGAGAGTAATGATATTTGCTGCAGAACAGGTGTTCCTCATTTGATTGAGACACGCTGTGGGAAATGCACACATTTCAGGAAAATACAGAGACCTGCAAGAAAGAAAAAGAGGGAAGTGGGGGAAAACAGACGGATACTGTTAAGAATTATGTTTGGAAAAAATATTGTAAACTTCTTCATTGATGGTATTGGGAATATTTTGCATTGTCAAGCATTGTATTTATTAGAAACAAATTGTCTATAATTGTTCATTTTTGACAAGAAGATTGGGGTGTTTCTGTTGTTTATTTTTTACTTTCCCCCCCATCCAATGGTTGTTTAAATTTGAATGATTAATTTCAAACACCATATGGGATTTGACCAGGTCAGGACAGTATAAAAGTGCATTTTCAGTGGAAGGAAATGGAGCTTTTTGAAAATGATGAATAATGATTTGTTTTCTGCCTCAAAAGAAACGTAAATGCATATTTCACGAAAAAATGGTGTGCATGTTTTTATCAGTCCGCTGGGGGAAAAACTCGTTTACAAGTTCCCAGTCTGCTCCACTGAGCTATTCCGAGGACAAACTAGTCACTGGCTCTGTGAGGTTTCATTTTAGGCACTTAGCAAATACATGCAATATTCACGACCTCTACATTCCTTTATTGTTCTAAACATGAAATAAAGCATTTATTCCTTTTAGACATATTTTAGTTTAGACTACATGTCCTGCACAGATTTTCCATTAATTTCTGTCTTGTTTGTGTAACTGTTCTGTCTGTTTTTTGTTTTTCTTTTGAATATGATGTGACATTTTCAGATTGGCATCAAAATAAATTTGCTGCTGTTTTAAAAAGAGATGCTTATTTTCAAGGTTCACACTGTTGAACAAGTTCTTCTGGCATTCATGCAGCAGGAAATAAGAGCTGTGTTCAGTTCGTCTTGCTCTGCGTTCCCTGCTTAAAGACAATAGAGATGGAGCCTTGTCTGCAGGAGCTGAAAGAGATACAGAGATTCAAAGAGAGGGTTATGAATGAACCTCCGCCCCACCCCCACCATCGACGTGCTTCATGACGATACCGTCTCTGCACTCGTGCTCAAGTGCTCGGTGGAGAGAGGGAGCGAGAGCGTGAAAGGGTGGAAAATAGTGATGGAATAGAGGACAGAAGCAGGAGGGGTCACGTGTCAACGCGCACGAGACTGCCGTTCCTGCCTCTCAGACTTAAGTCTGCAGTCTGTTTCTTTCCATTCTCCTTCCTCTCTTCACTCTTTTCTTTCATCTTTCTGTATGTTGTTATCTGTGTGCTCCTTATTTTTTAATCAATCAGTCTTTCCATCTCCATTGTCTGTCTCTCCTCCTCACCTCGCCATCTACGTCTAGCCTCTTTCAGTAGCGCCGACCCTCCGCCCTTCCGAATTTCATTCATAAAATCATTGCTCGGTGCAGGGAGGGGGGGAGCTATTACATATAGTATGAAACGCGCCTGGATTGGGCGAGGACGATTCTGCAATAAAAAGCGAGCAAGCAATGAGAGAGCGAGAGCCAGGCGACCCTAATCCGCAGTGGCTTCCTCCAGAAATAGCACTTCATGCATGTTTTAATCCCACCAGCCAAAAATACGCCACCCAGAGCACTCTGCCACCAATTACTGATCGCACCTATTCCTCTGCCTCCGCTCTGGGCCATACATCACTGTCTGCCGCCCATCCTCTCCCTGTATTTTTTTTCTGTGCTTTGTCACCTGATCAGCCCGTGCCTCTCAAATGAAGTTATATCGCTTGTGCGTTACAGCTGCCGGCTTCGAGAGGCAATCAAAGCAAAGTGAATTCAGTAAGAGTTTCAGAAGAGGTGTTTTTTTAGTTCTCAAACTTTCTTTTGCTAAAAAAGTGAGTATAGTTAGTCATTAACAGGATGTCAGGTCCTCTCCCATGCAATCCAGATTTCTGAGAATCAGCACTGACTCAGAGAGAAGGAGAGATGGCTGTGTGTCAACAGTTTAACCAGCAGGAGCTCTGAAGCATCGCGATTGGTCAAGAACGCTTAAGATGCAGCCGCAGTGTCTTTCTCTCCCTCGCTTTTCTGCATCGTGTGAGTCAGTGTGCGGCCAGACTGCGACGTGCTCCGGCATACTCCACCACTCAATATCCAACGTCAGACCCCTCCAACAGCTTCCTGGAGCCTTCCCTTGCCTTCCCCACCCACACACACCCACCGGCACACACATACACGTACTGTCTGTCTTGACTGAGTAAAAGAACCTGCTCTTTAACAACACACCCCTCTTGATGTGTTCTCGAACGCGCGCGTGACAAGCGTGGATAAATTATCACTGTTGTATGAGTAAATAATGTTTGTGTATTTGTATCGGTGATGTAAACTTATTGCGTGTGTGTGAGCTATATGTGTCCAGGAATGCGCCTCATAAATCTGATGACTATAACTGAGTAATATTATAACATACGCAGTTACTTGTGTTGGTCAGGATTCATTCAAATATTATTGGCCCCATCACTTTTTACTTTGGCCAATTTTGTTCCCATCACTTTATGAAAAAAATTGTGATGGGTGTATTAATACAAAGGAAACAGCTCAGATTTTTAGAATGGGTGTTTTTGTTTCATTACTGTTTGAGATATAGTGCTAGAATTTATTCTCCTTTATACTTTCACATTAATTAAAATTTTGCATTTGTTCCAATTTGTGGGAAGTGACAACAGGTATCTGTTTGCCTAGCTATCTTTACCCATCTATTTACCTGTATTCAACTGTATATCTGTCTATCCTTCAGTTTCCCTGTCTAACTATCTCTGTCTTAATTCTTTAATGTGCTTTTCACTTTTTTTCTAAAAACATAGTCAACAAAATCCAAGGACTGACAAATGGCAAATGTTGGAGTTAAGTTATTGTATGTCAAATCAAATAAGTTTGAGCAGTTGAAATGTTCGATAAGAACAATCATTCCCTCAAATCACTGTAACTTTTTTGTTTTAACCCTCATGCAGTGTTCGGGTCATTTTGACCCAGAGAAGATTTTCTTTTTCCCGAAAATACTAGTTAATGTTATCGC
This sequence comes from Mylopharyngodon piceus, assembly GCA_039654765.1. NCBI lineage: Eukaryota > Metazoa > Chordata > Actinopteri > Cypriniformes > Xenocyprididae > Mylopharyngodon > Mylopharyngodon piceus. Next base: position 28,132,001 of record CM077442.1, read on the forward strand.
ATTGGACTGAAACTTCATGACTTTGTTCACACAGGGTATAACTACTTCTCATTTTTTTGATAATTTTCGTACTTTTTGGGGGGGGTTTCTTTTTTTACCTTGTCACACTTGTGGTGTTCCCGGTCAAAAATGACCGGCTTACAAAAAATTGCTTATAAATCTCTCATTATGCTATATTATCACCAAATATTGAATTCAATCTTTTTGTCAACTTGTTTTCTTTCATTTAGGACTGGTTTTGTATTTGTAAGTGTTTTGTAACTGTTTTATGTGGATAATTTTGTCAATTTTACAAAAAATATAAAAAAAATTTGCATTATTTATCACACTAGTGTGCTTTAATGTTTAAGCAGGAAATGTGTTTTGAAACGTTTTTATTTTGGTTTTTATTTATTACAAAATGGCGTAAAATCACACTTGTGGTGTTCCCGGTCAAAAATGACCGGCCTACCAAAATAGCTTATAAATCACTTGTTATGCTGTTTTATCACCAAATATTGGATTCAATCTTTTTGTCAACTTGTTTTCTTTAAATTAGGACAGGTTTTGTATTTATTTTTGAAACTGATTGATCGTAGACTTCATTGATCTGAGCTTATATTGGTCAAAAATGACCGCCCATTGAAAATGAATGGGGGAGTCGAAAATCAGAGAAACAATTAGTGTTCAGGAGCGTGTTCATCATGTTAATGTTCACACATATACATGTGGGCGAGCAAAAATAAAGGCCTCGGACCTCTGCATGTGTGGATAAATGCATACTCGTGCATCCGTGCACATACACACACATTCATGTACACAAACAAACTATTTTGAGTATTACAGGCTTTCTTTTGCACAGAGATGAACTTTATCCTCAAATCAGCGAGGCTCAGATCAATGAGGTCTACGATCAATCAGTTTTAAAAATGAATGCAAAACCTGTCCTAATTTAAAGAAAACAAGTTGACAAAAAGATTGAATCCAATATTTGGTAATAAATAGCGTAACAAGTTCTTTTTCTGCAGGCCGGTCATTTTTGACCGGGAACACCACAAGTGTGATTTTGTGCCATTTTGTAATAAATAAAAACAAAATAAAACCATTTCAAAACAAATTTCCTGTTTAAACATTAAAGCACACTAGTGTGATAAACAGTGCAAAAGTTTTTCATATTTTGTGCAAAATTGACAAAATTATCCACAAAAAAAACACATTTTTCACTCAAAAACTGAGGTACACAAGCTCAGATAAATGAGGCCTACGATTGAACCGTTCCAAAAATAAACACACAACCTGTCCTAATTGAAAGAAAACAAGCTGACAAAAAGATTGAATCCAATATTTGGTGATAAGGTAGCATAACGAGATTTATAAGCAATTTTTTGCAGGCCGGTCATTTTTGACCAGGAACACCACGAGTGTGATAGGGTTTTCAACACCGTACAAGGGTTAAAATAGCAACTCAGTGCACTTTAAAGGGTTAGTTCACCCAAAAATGAAATTTCTGTCATTAATTACTCGCCCTTATGTTGTTCCAAACCTGTAAGACCTTCGTTCATCTTCGGAACACAAATTAAGATATTTTTGATAAAATCCGAGGGTATCTGAACCACACATAGGCAGCAACGTCATTGCACCTTTTGACGTCCAGAAAGGTAGTTAAAAACATGGTTAAAATAGTCAACGTGACTACAGTGGTTCAACCTTAATGTTATGAAGCGACGAGAATACTTTTTGTGCACAAAACAAAACAAAAATAACGATTTTATTCAACAATTTGAACCGTTGTCATACGTAGTGAACTCAGTGCAGGCTTCCTTGTTTACGTCCGAATGCCGGCTCACTATTGGCCGGATCCTGTGTCAGCATCACATGCATGCGTCGTGCTCCTCACGTGTTCAGCTTCAGCCAATACGGAGTCGGCATTCGGACGTAAACAAGGAAGCCTGCACTGAGTTCACTACGTATGACAACAGTTCAAATTGTTGAATAAAGTCATTATTTTTGTTTTGTATTTATTTCATTTTTGGGTGAACTAACCCTTGAAAAAATGTTGTTTAAAGAGTTTTTTGGACTTTTCTGATCATAATGTTGTTGACGATTCATCTTCGACTTGGAAAGAACCAGTATAACACGCATATTAGTTATCAAAATGGTAAAAGATTCATGAGATAAACCTTTTCCATTTGGTAATGTCTTCTGATAAAGCTAGTAAATTTTGTGCTTCCTTTCTCTTTCAGGATGTGGCCCTCAACATCAGGAGGCAGAGGCTGAATGTCCTCTTAAAAAACCAATCAGGAGGAAGCTGTCTGTGTCTTCTGAAAACCCAGATGAGGATGGCCCTATTCCCGTGCCGTCTCATTACCCTCCTGCCCTTCAGGAGGTCTTAAGACAGGAGGGCATGTTCCCACTGCAGTACACTCCTGAGGGGCAACCGCACACCTCCAACACCTTTGATCCAAACTCCACTATCGACATCGGTCACAACGAGGACCCGTCAGGCGGTAATGCCACAGTCATCTTATCACCCGAGCCCCCTGGCCACACAACACTCCGGGCACTACGTGCTAACAACGGAAATGAGCCAGCTAAAAGGTACCACGTACTGTCATTCGCATGGTTTAATAATACTGATGTTGAAGTGAACTAGGTTGTTCTGTTTTAGCTGCCGTAAATAGGTTTCTTTCCAATTGGTTCCTAGGTTGGAGATCCCATCGCTATTAGACCTTCGAAGATCCAAACCGTCCTACATGGCCATGACTTCAGCTGCTCAGGGCAAGCGCAAGTTGTACTGGTGTGTGTTTATTGTGGGACCTGTTCGCTGGGGCTGTTTAAAATCATGCCTCATTGACATTTTGCACTCTTGGTGTTTTCCAAAATCTCACTTTGTGTCTGTTTGTAACAGTTCCAACACTGGAAAAGAAGACAGTTCTCAGGCTACAGGCGCAGCACCCAAGCGCATAAAAAGAGATCCCTGTGAGCCGTCTAAACCACTGCGAATTCGACGTTTTGGAGGTTAGTATGCTATTCTCAATGTAGAAAAATCAAAGTTACCCTCTATGGGCTCTCCATTTGTATCTTGGAAGTGGAACATAAGCGTCTCTTATTATATTCCATTTATGAAGTCCTCACATAATCCATTATGTTTGGTAAAGTATTGTAATAGTGTAATGGGTGGGCCGGCTGACAGCTGTGAAAGAATGTCAGGCGCACAGCCAGAAGCGCACAATCTCCTCCTCCCACTCCCAATGGCTCTCGTGCTTTCTTTCTCCTTAGTAATATAATGCCATGATTTGGCTGAATTTACCCCAGTTTCATAAAGTAATAAGCCACGAGAGGCCGTGCATTACAGTGATTTTTGCCACATTTTTGGGGTGGTGTAAGGCACGACTGCTTCTATTAAAATAAATGACCAACGCATTATAAGGCACCAATGTTAAAAAATAATAAGCCTCTCTTTCAATCAAAAATGAGCCAAATTAATTACATAGGCTGATTTAAGAAAATTAATTTTTTGTTAATTTAATTTTGTTAAAATAAATTTTTGTTGAACTACTGTTTTTGAAAAGTCACTTATGCTCACCAAGGCTGCATTTGCTTGATCAAAAATACAGTAAAAACATCATATTGTGGAAATATATAATTTAAATTAGCCCTTTTTCTTATAATAATCATTATTCCCTCTTTGTTCTTTTCCACTGCATGTAGTATCATCGGAGAATGAGCTAAGCCGAAGAGTAGTACGGAGTGTGTCAGAGGGTAACCTCCATCAGCTTGACCAGCGGAAGCCCAAGTTGAGCTCAATGGGGCCCGCTGCACTCTTTAAAAAAGTCACCAAGAGGATGTGAGAGGTTTCCACTTGCTATTAAAGGCGCCGCTCTCTCATACACCAGCCTTAGAGACTTTCTTCTCATTAGAGTAGATGTACATAAAATGTAAAAAGGGAAACGTTGGAGGAACAGGTATTTGGTTTTAATTATTTCTAGGAAACTAGATTTTTTTTATGTTAATGTTTTAAAATATGTATGTGTGTAGAAAACTTGTCCAGCCTAATATGAAGCACACATTAAAGTATTAATTGATGTCCGGGTCTTGTAAAGCAACTTGGTTTTATTATTGACACTGAATGACTTTTCTCCCCATTTAATGTTTTAATTAAAAAATTGATTCATTTTAGAGAGCCACTTTCAGGTCAAATGTGTTTCTATTTCATGATTGATTAAAAAGAAATCAACTGAGAAATATTGACCATGTATTTTATTAAACTGAACTTTAAATTATTTATTTTTAATTCATTGTCCTTACACTCACAAAGCCGTAAAATTCAGGGGTAATGCACAACATTTGGAAAATCTCACTAAACTAGCCAATCTTTTGGCCTCCTGATTACACTATTTGCTTTGTAATAGTTTTAAACTTGATTTGTTAATGTAGCTGTTGCTCTGGTGACAATTAAGCACCTGAACTGTAACACAAATTAAGAACAGTTTGGTTCTTTATTTGATATTTCTAGGGCATTTACAGCTATAATTATAACTGACGTTTTGCATTGTAACATTTCTAATTCATCTAGACAGCAAAACCTATTAGTTCAGTCCAATTAACCATTCTCTGCACGTTTTTCATGCATCTTCACCTCCAACTGTCTTCCAATGCAGTTCAGTCGTCTTGTTTCTTGCTGATTTGTAGGCTTTATAATGTGCTCAGAGCTTATGGGTTCAGCCCACATTAGACATAAAGGGAGTCTGGTGGTTTGAGGTCCATTTCCTGCATGCCATCTGTCTGAACCAAAAGAAAATTGAGCCTCCCGTCAGGAGTGTGGCCCATTTAATTTTCAAACTCTTTAACATATCTGACAGTATAGTGAAGTTCCTTAGAAGTACTTCTATTGTTCATCAACAAGAACAGGATTCTGTGAAAATGTTTTGGTTTAGCCAAATATTTGGTTTTGTGTCAATCTTTGCTGTAGTTAAGTTTTATGTTTGAGAGACGGTTGTGCAGTTAATAGCTGTCCTCCTGGTTCTAATGTCATGCCTAAGGAATTAACAGTAATCAATTCTGTTAATGAGGCTATTATTAACAGATAATTATGTAATACGCCTACAAGAAGATAAGTACTGGGCTCAGGCATACAGAGCAGCAACATCCATGAAGTTTCACCTGTTTGGACTTCCAGTGGGCTAGAAAAATAAATGTGATCAAATATGTGCTTTTTTTTTTTACTAAATTAGACATTAAAATATGATACTACGTTAATGATGACTGCCTTGAGATACTGCATCCTTCTGTACAGAGTACAGACTCCATTTAAATGAAGAGGAAGTAATATATTTACCTTTTAATATTCACATATGCTTGCATAATTGAAGAATTAATTGCATATTAAATTATGAAAGACTGATCATTGTGACACAGCAAGAAGAAATGTGGGACCTTTTCCTAAAATGGTTCACACAAAAATGAAAATTCTGTCATTTATTTACCCTCCTGTCGTTCCAAATCCATAGGACTTCTGTTCGTCTTTGGAATACAAATTAAAAAAAAATTTTATGAAATCTGAGAGCGTTCTGTCCCTCCATAGATAGCTACATGACTACCACTTTGATGCTTCAAAAAGTTCATAAACAGAACGTAAAACTAATCTATATGAATTGAGTGGTTTCGTCCAAATTTTCTGAAGAGACTTGATCGCTTTATATGAAGAACAGGTTCAATTTGGGCTTTTATTCACATATAAACATCGATCAGCGAATATAGACAGAAGCTCAACCGAAACTGCTTGACGCGCGAGAACAAACCTCTTCCGGAAGCTCAAACATGCTGCGTAACACGAGAACAAACCTCACTGGTTCTCGCACATCAAGCGAACATATTTACCACAACTTGATGAATGTTTATATGTGAATATAAGCCTAAATTAAATCTGTTCATCATATAAAGCGATCAAGTCTCTTAAGAAAATTTTGACTAAACCACTCTATTCATATGGATTAGTTTTACAATCCCTTTATGAACTTTTTGAAGCATCAAAGTGGTAGTTATGTAGCTGTCTATGGAGCATAGGCGTAATTTGTGGGTGGGACATGTCCCCACCACTTTTTGCCATAGTCGATAATGTCCCCACCACTTTTTGAAACATCTCGTGGCACGGATGCATCTAATATGAAAGAAACATCTCTAGTTGATTAGAACCCAGAACCTCTGGCACGCTGAATAAAAGTACTTCCACTAGTCCATCAAGATCATCTAACGCTAAACGCGGATCCATGTATTTATTGACTAATGTAAATACTCTCGAGACTAACAATATATTGTATTGTAGTAGATGTAAGGATGAAACTATCATAATAAACCCGAGGTCCATGTCAATAAATTTTGTGCACTTATTGTAATATTGTAAATACAATTACAATACCCCCCATCACACACATTCCTGTCCCACCCACTTTAAAAAAAAAAAAAAAAAAAATTGTTACAACAAAGTTACGCCATTGCTGTGGAGGGACAGAAAGCTCATTTCAGCTCATTTCATAAAAAAGATCTTCGGAACATAAATGATGAACGAAAGTCTTATGGGTTTGGAACGACATGAGGGTAATTAATGACAGTTTTCATTTTTGGGTGAACTAACCCTATTTCATGTTGGTATTTGGTTAAATTGTCATACTTTGTGTGTGTGGCTTCCCTGCAAAGGAGAATTAAACTTAACCATAGTCCTATAGAATATCAGAGCAATAAATAAGCCCAAACACATGAGAAAGTCATCTGAATTGAAGCTGATGTTCATAAGGCTGTTCCTGGCAACACCCTTCTCAACACCTGGGAAGTTAGTACAGTTAGGCTTTATAGTTCTCTGGACTGTTTTCATGCATTTTAGATGTGACATAATCCAATTTACACATTTTTCACATAATGCATTGTTTGTTAAAATAGTCTAGTGGTGTAATGGACGGACCACCTGACAGCTGTGAAGCAATGTCAAGCACACAGCCAAAACCACACAAACTGCTCCTCCTACTCCCAATCTCTCCGCAATTTACGACAGTATGAAATTCTTTTAGATTAAAGTCTGCATGAAACAAAAGTTGCGGTTTTTTTTTTTTTTTTTTCTTATGTATATCCGAGTGAAACAGCTTCTTGGAAAAGGAAAAAAGGTAGAGTGGGACTTGATTTTGTCCTTTGGGAATTGATTGGGTGGTTGGGTCGTTGTGGTTAGCTATTACTGTGATCTCATACGAGTGACAGTTTGTCCCGCCATCACTTCATCAGAGAAGAGATGTCATTGCAAGAGGGAAGGGACGTTATTTTGATGAAAGATGACAAGAAAATGAATTTAATAAAAATAATTTTTGATTTCATGGTGACTTCATGTAGTTTTAAGCAGACTTTAAGCTCTTTATTGATGGAGAATAAGCAAGACCTGAAATTTGAGGAGACTTCCCTCCAACTCTGCTGAACCTCCACAAGTCAGGCCACAGGGGGGAATAAATAAAAAGTCATACCAGCTTTCCCCCCCCCCCCCCCCCAAAAAAAAAAAATCCCTCATGGGCCGCCACTATTATTATTATTTTAATATTTTATCTGATAAACCTGTAGTTCATTTTTACATGCAGTAAACTTATAAAATGTGCTGTACTTCCTTTTATCCTGCAACATTAATTAAACATTTTCATGTCACAAATATAACATTTCATAATACTGGTCACATATTAGCATTTCCACCTTTCAATTCAATGTTTTCTTGTATTCAGTGTTTAAGTTAAATCAGATTGTTGTTACACTACTGAGTGATTTTTAATCTAAATGTGTTTTTTCAATGTAAAGTAATGCTAAACCTGAGGATTTTTCACTCAGACAATTTATTTAAAGCTGCAGTCCGGAAGTTTTGCCTCTTTGTTGCCATCTCTGTTTGAAACCTGCAATTGCAGTTATATGCAGAATTATTATCGCTACGTGCGTTGTGCATCGGCATGACTCCGTGCGGATGAATGTAATGTTTGGTGTCAGTCACCTCATCAGTGTGGATACTGGACTTCGGAAACACCGATTCTACATCTTGGAAGTATGACCAAAATAAGAATTTTCACTGGAAAATGTCATCTGAACAAGTAAGTAACATGTCTGCCACTTTTGTTCTGACCAACTGAGGAAAAAAGCATTAGGCCTACAATAAATCGTGCTGACAATGGTGATTAAATCTAACGACCGCTTAGATCAAATCATCCCAAACCATGCAAATTATTATTACTGTGACTATGTGTGTTTAGTGTGTATTAGCATTACCTGTAGATTTCAATTTCTGTAGACACTCCGCAGTCCGAAGTCTTTTGCTTTTGCCTACGGGTTAATCTCCAGTTGTCACTGATGACTGTCATTTGGATCTTTCTGTATTACAATCCGCCATGAAAATGATAAGTTTAATTATTGCAGCAGCTGTGAGAAAAGGCTATAAATGATCCACCATTCTCACATGTGATTTAGCCTACTAGCTGGGACTCATTCTTTATGTAAACAGACGTGACATAATCACGCAAAGACGAACGGCTACATGCTCAAATTTCCCACGGAAACCCACCAGTACCACCCAAATTATAAAACATTATTACAAGCTTACCGGTGTGAATCGGGCTAAGGTAAGGAGATAGTTTTGAACACTGGTTGGTTATGTACTTGCTCAAAAATTTATTTTGGATCAAAAAAGTTACGGACTACAGCTTTAATTAACTATGTCATGTTTTTGAGAGTTTTTATTCCCATAAAATATGAATAAATATAAATTTAATAAATAAATCTCTCTAATCTTACTCTGATTTCTCTTTAAAAGAAGGTGAACACCAGAATCACTCCAGTGATATGGTAAACACTACCGTTAACCATCTAGTATTGATCACTGGTGGACCTATTGTTGAGAATTTTGAATTGCAGACTAAACGGTAACGAGATACTTGATAATACTGCTTTGATACTCCCACAGCCAAACATCACAAAAGACTGATGTTAAACATGCAATCGGACACCCCGCAGCCTTCTTTTTGTGTCTCTTAAGCTCCGATCTCTTGGGTGAAACGCAGTCCAGCTAAAATACCGGAAACATCTCTTCTTCAACTTTGATATCAGTCTCATAACTTACAATTTGCAGCATGCTTTCATTGTCTGCTTTATTTTTTTAAGAGTTCGCTCAAGCACGCATCAAGAAAAAAAAATGAGCACGGACACTCCCTCTGTATTTCAGCCTGCTTCTGTTCCTCCTCCTCTCTCATTCACAAAAATTGTACACTCAGCCCTGTTTTTTTCCAAAAGGGGAAGGCTGTGGCTAAAGTTTATTAACTTCCTCTGAGCCAATGAGCTGACAGCTGTTTCCAAGATTGTCCAATCAGACTATGTGAGAGGTTGGAGGTGGATGTTGCTTAGCAACTGCAGGTAGAATGGGATCACGTTGAAGTCACTGTCTTATCAGAGGGCCCCAAGAGACTTCACATGCATTGTTTTGTGATATAAATGGTTATGATACACTTTACTCGTGCATGTTTTTTAAAGGCCCTAAAGTTTGACTTTGATAGGATTACAAACAAACATTGTTTTGCTTTTGCTGAGTTAATGATGAAATCCTTACATGGAGATTGTTGATAAAGTTATATCTAAAAGGGAAGTAGTGTGGGGGAACAGTGTGTGATCACCAGATATTTTTCAGCTTTAGGTTTTAATGCATTTTCAAGGTCCTATTTTTTTTAAAAGCCATAATTTTAACATTGCCATGTATGAAGTTTTAAAAAGAACAAAAGGAGGAGATATGTGTTGTGGCCATGACCGCATGACAGACGTGAAAACGGAGAATCAGCAGAGAAAAAAGTATAGAGTTTTGGGTGGGCGTTCTCCAGAACTTAAAACCAGATTGCTCCTCGCTGTTTTTGTGACAGGTGAGTGGCGTAACACAGGCTAACACGCCCCCGCCACAGCATAAACAAACACACGCAGTACCTCCTACGGTGCAACGTAGCCTCTCACCCCCGCCAGCCGGCTCACATCACAGATGCCATGCTTTTGTACCCGACTTCAGCACCACTGTACTCTCAGCATGTGAGAGAGAAAGTGGAGTTTGCCAGATAACACTTCAGAGTTGATGTAGCCTTGATAACTTCCTGAACAATCCTGTGGTTGTGCGTATCACTACATCCGACCTGAAGTTATATTGCACAGATTTATGTGTGGGTGTGCAGTGTCATAATGCATCATATTGACTAAATGTGTGGCTTACTAGCAGATGAAAAAAAAAAAAAAACCTTTGATGCAAGATTAATAGTAGTATTGAAGTTTGTGAAATGGTTTAGCATGGCTTGTCTTATTTGCGTCTATTATCCTTTCCTATATTCTTTTATCTCTTATTGTAACATTATCTTTTAAACCTATCCTCAACTTCTAATCTTCTTTGATGTCATTTTTAACAGAAAAAGCAATCATTTAAAAGGCCTTATCAGAAGATACTACATGTTGGGGTGAAGCAGTGGAGGGACAATGATTGGCTCGAGAGGAACACGCTGTTTTAGAATTAAAAAGACAAATAGGCTGAATCTGAAAGCTGAGGGTGAGAGCAGGGACAGGGAGGAAAAAAGAAATAGCAGGATGATATAGTCGAATGCCTGAAAGGATGAAGATAATGAATAAGTGTGATTTGATTAGCAGGAACACCTGAGACTAACCCAGAAATAGATGCTGACTCAATGATGGCCTCAACAGGAGTTGCAGAAAATACCACTGATAGCCACAAGTAAGAAATGAGAAAAATAAAGATATTGATTCATTTATGATATAAAATTGCTTTAATTACATTTGTTTACCAGAAGTGTTTACCACAGAAGTGACTGATGTGGAAAACTCAAGCATCGTAAATACGTTAAAAGAGTTCATTATGAATGCCACACACATAATGTTTATTTACAGTGAACATTATTTTATGTGTGTGTGTGTGTGTGTGTGTGTGTGTGTGTGTGTGTGTGTGTGTGTGTGTGTGTGTGTGCATTTTTGTGATTTATGAGGACACAAACTTGTATAATGACATGGGTATTACACTGGTATTACAACGTAAACATGAAATATGAGGACATTTCATGAGTCCTCATATTTAAAATAGCTTTAAAAACATACTAAATGTTTTATTAAAAATGTAAAAATGCAGAATGTTTTCTGTGATGGGTAGGGTTAGGGTTAGGGTTAGTCTATAGGGGATAGAATGTACAGTTTGTACAGTATAAAAACCATTACGCCTATGGAATGTCCTCACTTTGATAGCAAAACAAACCTGTGTGTGCACGCGTGTGTGTGTGTTAGGTGTAATACATTAATTAAGTAATTAACTACTGGAACTGAATTACTTTTCTCTTGAAAAAGTAAAGTAAGGGATTACTCTTAATTTTTCGGTAATTTAATTACAGTTACTTCTGATGTAATTGCATTAAATACTGTATAGACTATAGAACAATTCTATATAAAACAATAGAGGATTTAACATTAGAATTTAATGTGTTTTTAATGTAACCTGCCTTTAAATACTTTGGTCAGTTCAATAATAATTTATACAGTTTTCTAGAATTTATTTGAAGCAGTTTCATGTCTGTCTATTGTTCAACTGGTCTAGGTTGCTATGGGATTTAGAAAGTAATTAGTAATAAGTAATGCAATACTTTTTAGAGAGAATAATTAGTACATTGATCTAATTACAGACATTTTTAGAGCAACTTACCCAACACTGTGTATATGTGTGTGTATATATACATATATGTTCAATTACTATTATTTAATCATTTTAAAGTGTCAGTACTGCTTCAAAACAAAACTGAGCGTACAGAATATGCATTAGGTTAAAGGTCATCAAATTAAATGTTGGCCTTTGTCTGCGTCTAACTCCTGCAGGGAAGGATTGATTATTATGCAAACCACAAGCAGATGTGCCTGTTACTATTCTCATGATGCATTATCTTTTAGAGTAATTAAGAAATCAGTGCAAAAAAGACAATGGCTTTCTATATGAAGACAATCTATGGCTGTATTGGAGAAGCTGGATGCCAACAGAGTGTAGCTTTAATGAAGATTAATTACATTTTATTTTATAAGAAATTTTTGAATTTATATTGAAATCTTGCAGAAAACTTGACAAATATGAGCACTTTGTTGCGATCTCTTTGAAAGCTCCAGAGGAGACATTGTGAGAAGGAGACAAAATTGAGACTTAAAAGTCTCTGTTTACTTTCCGTTTATTCACATTGCTCTCTAGCAATGATAACATTAAGATCTCATGTATGATTTTCCTTTCTCACTGAGATGAGGGGCATCTATTATCATGAAGTTTGTGACTTTCATACGAAGGATTATAAAACAGGACTGTTTCAGCACACTAATTCCCAGCTTTCAGAGTGGAAAATATTCAAATAGATGGTATGGAAATCCTTGGATAAGCTAAGATTTGAAATGTAAAGCAGGGTACGTGGGAGATCGACCCGCTCCCTAATGCTCTCTGCAAGCTCCGCCACTCAGACGAATATCAAAATTCCTGGAGCAGGGAGAGAATCCGCGGATCTGGCGCGTTTTCCGAAATCAGACCTAGTCAAATGGGACCACCGGTCCGACACTACCTAGCAGCACACCACAGCATTAAGGTAAGCCTGATGGGAATCAGCATTCTGATGCAATATTAGTTCCTTTAGAGGTCCCACAGAAACACAACCTGACAGGAAAAAGACATGCAGATAAGAAGGTCCAACCTGAAGTATTTAGGTGAGCAGTAATTACAGATGAAGAATAATGAGAATGTTCTTGTTTTGAGTGCTCAGCGTGTTGTTCGACTGTAACGAGCACAAACCTTGCAAACAAAATGTGTGTCGTTACGTCAGAGGGCAGCAAGAGGCCAAGCGCAGAGTGAAAACAATGCTGCTTCCATTCAAATATATTCAAACCAAGCTACAGGAACACCACAATATCCCATCGCATGACAGCAGGTGATTGCATTTTGAGTATGGATCATGGGAAGGGCAAAGGCAGTGTGTGTAGTTATGGTTATATAAGGTGTTGATGCATCTAAGGTTGGATTTGGAGAATTATTTGAAGTAAACCACAGGCTGAAATGCGTGATGAAACAAAATGAGGTATCATATTCTATGCCTATTTCTATTTTTACTTCCCTCCATACTCCTATGTACTCAATTTCCCTCCAAATGTCATTGTTGTCGCTACTTTACCATTCATTGGGTCAATAAATAAGGCGACTGTATGGGCATTAGTGTTGATGAGTCAGTCCTTGACGACCTCGCTCTTGTGAGAACACCTAAAGGGCCGCCTATTGCGTTGCCATGGCGTCCACAACAAACCATGGCTACAGCCTTATCCTGAGGGTGAAAATGTCCTGAAGTTTGACAGTGAAATGAAAAATGGCATGTAATGTGGACACTGGATTTGATTATTAGCGTGGAGATCCTCTCTGAGGATTTGATGTTTTGTTGTGGTGTTTGCACCTATAGGGGTCACTTGGTATCAGCCCTTTTTTTTTTGTGAACTTCAGTTGACTGAGTCACAAAGGACCGGTGTTGATTAGGTAACTCCTGGCATCAGAATCCAAGGGCAAATGTCCATCCCGTCACGACAAGCTGACATTTGCGAAGGTTTGACGATAAACATTTTCTGGAGGGAAGGAGGAACGTGTGAGAAAGCGATGGAGCGTCTTGATGCAAACGTTCTTATAGGCTTTATTTTGTCTCTCTCTGCTGCTTTCTCCTCTTTTACCAAATATAGCTGTAGAATAATGAAAACAATACCCAGTTTATATCTGCAAGTTAGTGAGACACCCACTCTCATTTGCAGCGAGAGCAAATGACCCTGGGGATGAGTCATAACATCACTTTAAGGCTGTTTTATTCTCTCCACAAAAACACGGCGAAATCCAGCATGCGCCCAGGTTGCCTTACAAGATATAAGCGGCCAGAGAGCTCCGTTACCCCGCAGGGCCCCAAGCCTCACAGTTCTTCCCCTCGATGCCCTTCCAAATCAAGCCTCTCTTTGAACATTTCCATTGAAAGACAGCATTTTACCCATGGGGAGTGAGATGAAGAGCTAATGAGAGACTTGTGCAGCTCTTCTAGCTGATTAGACCTGCCATACATGAAGCCTCCGATAGTGTGATGGTATGTTCACGTTGGAAATTAATTTTTAAAAATTGTTTTGTGATAATTCTTAATTTCAGTATTATATATTGGACCCCAACCTTCTTCAAAATATTTGTGTGTGTTCCAATCATGAAAAAAGTCATGCCGATTTGGAACGACATAAGAATAATAAATGATTAATTATTAGGTGAATTATCCTTTATTATTTTAAAGAGAATTTATTTTAAATAAAGTGAGTTTTTGCATTATTAATTTGGTAGTTTTGACCTATACATTCTTATAAGATTTGTTTTGACCTAAAAATGCTTCTGAAGTACAGTAAAATCAGTAACATTCCATATGATTTAAGTGGAAAAAATCTTGTCTATATAAAAACTGATGACTGAGGACTGTAAATACTGTATGTGTGTTATATTTTCATTCATCGTGCCACAGCATACTATATATACTTTGGTTAAATGCACATTATTTTATTCTATTTCAGATGACTGACATAAAATCATATTCATTGTATTGAAAACAACTTGAATCTGTCTGACCACTCCCTACTATACAGCCGCAGGCTTAAAACTAAAGTGTTAACAGTCTCTGTCTTATCAGACAGATATCAACTTTGCTTAGTTTAAAGGAAGAAAGGAACCAAAGGGAGGTACAGGGGGGCTGGTTGTAATCGGACCCTGTTTCCAGGAGTCTAAGAGGATTTCGATGCAGTAATATTATATGTCGGTCCGAGCTAGAGGTAGACAAAGGTGCGCAGCCAAGCACCAAAGCAGAGCATGTCATCTAAATAGTGCCAGGCTTCTTTTTGCAGTTTATTACATCCAACTGCTTTGTGTTGGTTGAGTTTGGCTGGGAGGCGGCACAAAGGAGGCAGTTTGTTCACCCTCGACAAGCATGCTTTTATTTGCAGAAGCCCTTTGATGTATAGAAAGAAGCATTTGGAGTAGGATATCCCTAACAGATCAACAGGGAAGAAATCCCACTCTTTTAGTATTGTCTTTAACAATTCCCAGCCTTTCAGCAACTCCCGCCTTTATTCACTTTAATGGCCTTACTTTAGTCCATTAAGCGAGCTGTCTATTATTATAGCGTTATGGGGAGGGCGGCATTTGTGTCTGTGTGCTTGATTGTATGCATGCCAAATGAGAAGGGAACAGACATGTTGAAAATTGCTATACAGTGTAACAGAAACAAGTTGCGTCATGCCAAGTGCACACATGTTCACTCAGTGTCAAAACAGAATTACAGGCAGCATAACAACAGTTAGTTTGCACCTGTTCCTTAAGATGGGGCTAAAATAACAAAGCTATTCAAGGAAGTAACTAATATGTCATCACCAAGATATCCAGTCTTAATGGTAAGTTGCAAATCATGATGCAACAAAACTGTCAGACAATTTGCATTATAATACATTGCAAATGATGTGTTGTTGTGACTCAATTTGTTGTGAACAAAAACAATAGTTTAGTGGTTAATGAATGTGACGAGGAAGCTCATGTCCTAAGTTGTTTTAAAGGGACCATTCACCAAAAAAGACATTTCCAACATAATTGACTGATAATCTGTCTCAATATCTTTGAATCTTGAACAGTTCGATTCATAAATGAACCATTCAGACCGGTTTTGTGAATCAAATAAAGTTATTCATTGCACAGATTTGACTCAAAAAAAAAAAAAAAAAAAAAAAAATCAGACAATTTTGTCTCTAATGAACTCTCATGAATGTGCCAAGGAGAAGCTAAAACGAGTGTCAACATTTTTAGTGAATAATGGTTTGTTGAATTGTATTATTTTTTATGATACTCTTGATTTTTAAAGTTTTGAATGTTCCAGTTTCTGTCTCCATTACTTGTGCATAGAAGAGAGCAACCAGTGCATAATTTAAAATGTACCTTTTGTTCCACCGAAGAAAGTAAGTAATTCGGCTTTGAAACAACAGCAGAATTGTAATTTTTGGTGAACTTTTCTTTAAAGGAATGCCAAATAATTTTTTTTATAAGTGAGGTTATCAGTACAACAAAAGAGTAGTCATTTATTTTATTTGTCTCACACTGTCATATCTTAATTAGAGAAACGAACTCTATTAAGAAACTTTTTACAACTGCCAATAGTACCACAAGAGACCAAATTCTAACAAAAATGGCCAACGAAAAAGGCCACTGACTCACCAGATGAATAAAAACATAAACAGTGCAAGCACATATGCTCTTGAGACTTGCAGCTTTCATGTCTCAGACCAAAAAAGAACAATGGTCTTTGATATATTGGTACCTAATGATGTCAACAGATTAATTGTCTAATTTTTTGTTTGTCCTATTTTGTCCAATTAGCTAAGGGTTTTACCAGCATTGCTTATAGCTGCATGAACAGATCAATATTAGATGTCCATGTACTCTGAGATGCAAATAGACAAAACCTCACTGTTGTTAGCCCTTACAAACCTCAACTATTGAAAAGCATGCAAATAACACTAGTCAAATAAACTGCAGGACCTATGGGTGAGGGAACATAGGTTATAGTAAAAAAAAATATTTTGCTTTAAATTGAGTGAAATAATGGATGGATAAAAATGTCTGCCAAATTCATAAATGTATATAAACAATGGTTAAAAAAAAACAACAACAACAAAAAAAAAACTACAACATATGAATTTGTTGTGATATGTAAGTGCATTCTTGCTTGTTAGGCAGTGCATTTAATCAGTTTTTATAATAAATAATGGCATAAACAATGTTGTGCAAGTAAACTTTATTATGATATTAATGCAGGCATCAACTTACATAACCTAGTAGCCTGTTATTATGTACAGTGTATGCAACTGAATATGTGTTCGTACTTGCGTTTGTGCATATTTGCATGTGCATTTAGACATATCTCTCTGAGTACATGTATGATGACGCCTAGATCTCTGACATTTTAAACATGTGAATCTAATTGCTGTGCACTTACATTAATGCTATAGGTTGTCATTGCGTGCATCTGTGATACCATATGAATGGTAGATCAGAGCATGTCAATAACTTAAAAGTCTATTATAATGGCCACAGAGTGAGAGTACCTATTTAGGAAACAGATTGTAAAGGTAAAGAGCTCTACACCCTTCCTTGTAGTCTCTCAATTTACACAACTTTTGTGTGTGTGTGTGTGTGTGTGTGTGTGTGTGTGTACAGATTTATATTACATTGTGGGAACCAAATGGTCCCCACAAGGATAGTAAAACCTGAGATCACCTATATTGTGGGGACCAGCCAGCAGTCCCCATGGGGAAAATGGATTAATAAACATACTAAATGATGTTTTTGTTTGTTTGTTTTGTTTTGGGGTTTTTTTAAATGTAAAAATGCCGAAAGTTTTCTGTGATGGGTAGGTTTAGGGATAGTGTAGGGGGATAGAATATACAGTTTGTACAGTATAAAAACCATTACTTCTATGGAGAGTCCCTACAAGGATAGTGAACCAGACGTGTGTGTATGCATATCCATGTGTGCATTTTCTTACAATTGCCTAGCAGCTTCACAGCCGGCTGTTAGCCATGTCATGTTGATATGTAAATTGTGTTGATGTGCTACTAGCTGGAAACTGATGCCTGGTAGAGAAAATTAATAGTAGTAAAATGCTGATTTGATTGGTGACTGCTTTTCAGTTCTTGCTTTTCAGTAAGTATGGTCACCTTCTTTTTCATCTTAGAATAGAATAGAATAGAATAGAATAGAATAGAATAGAATAGAATATGCCCATATCTGAAAGCGTGAATCTCAAAAGTTCATGAAGCATAATGACAAAAACTTTATCTAAAAATAGATTATTGACTGAGTAAAATGTGATGGACGTTTTATCATCTTATAGTCATAAAGTCATCTTAGAGTCATCACAAGTTTGACATCATAAGTTTTAACACTGTATGATGACTAATTATAATATAAAGATCCACCTCCCCATGTGATTCAGTCATTGGCACTTCTTGATCACAAGCCACTAGATGCTTTACTATTTTAAATCATTATGATTCTTGAGGTAAGATCTGCCACTGAAGAATTCCAGTGTGAGTATCAAATCCCAGATCTCAGCACTGCATTTCTTTTCACATTTTTCTGCTTAGATTTTTAAGCAATGGGTTTAAAGCACAGTCAGATTCACCTGGGATATGTAGAACTTTGTGAATCACGGGCATTCCAATTCTGCTGAAATCTTCGGAAAAGTTTAGTGTGCAGATTTTTTGGAGGCCTGCACATAAAGTGAATATAAGATATAAGCAATAGTGTATGAACAATTTGAAAAAAAATTGAATGGGGTATCAGGTTTACTGCACCATTGCATTAAAATGTTACCTCACACATGATGTTGCGCAATTCTGCCCACATTTGTTCCATATCCCCCAATTAGTCTGAATACAAACCCATCTTGATGAATTTTCCCCTGTTTATGTGAACAATGTGTATTGATGAACACTGAATATGAATGTTATGTATTCTAAAGGTTGTCTGTGTCAGAGCTGAACAGTAGAGCATGGTGCCAAAAAGCAGCTGTGAGAGAGTGAGGATGAGAGAAAAATTAAGTGAAGAAACAACAGATGTCCTATACAGCCCTATACAGACGAGATGCATCCTTCCACCGACACGTGCACACACCCACTGCTGAGGGTTATTTTTATTGCCAGGTACAGTGTAAGTTGTGACGTGCAAGCCCCATTACTGATATTTATGGAACACAAATTGAAACAGAAAAATGATACGGCATTCCCCACGGACCCATCCACTCTTAATAGTGGTCGGTAAATGGAGTGAAGAAGGGGGCTCAGAAATGCTGACAGTGCAATTCTTTTGGCTGCCATACACTTCAGTTCTCATAATGATTTTGGAGACTGAGCGAAGCCCAAATGTAATTAGGCATGACAAACAAGCGAGCTCAGGTGACCTGCATAAAGACAACATTGCGTTCAAATAAAACTAGCCAGAGAAATGAATTTACATAATGTGACAGTACAGAGTTATAGGATAGACCTTTCTACCCTCTCCTCCCAAAGCTTCTTTTAATAAGGGACGTTTTGTGGTTTCTACAAAGATGCACAGTATTTCTCATTTCCGGTGATTCCCTAAAATGAGTACAGAGCTGAAATCTCACATGCCATGCTAATATTTTCAATATTTCAGAATATATCGGAATATTTCTTTTTATTTTTCATTATTTGTAAAATTTACTAATTATTTCTACGCCATTTTTTTCAGTGCACTATTGTCTTCTGGCTTTTGTCACCTGAGCCCCAAAATGTCTAACTAAAATTATTTTACTGTCATAATAATAAAAAAGAAATTACTGAAGAGAACACTTCTTATGTTGAAGTAAAACTAAGCTCATCATTTGGCCTCAAACTGTTCCCAACAGAATCTAAGATTGTGGGTGTGCGTGTGTGTGCGTGTGTGTGTGTGTGTGGTCCTGGTACACCCTACGTTATGGGGACAAGTATGTTTGTGGGGACATTTTTTGGTTCCCATGAGAAAAACAGTTTATAAGTCATACCAAGTGATGTTTTTTGAAAATTTAAAAGTTCAGAAAGTTTTCTGTGATGGGTAGGTTTAGGGGTAGGGTTAGGGGATAGAATCAAAGACTATAGAATAACGCAAGACGCGTCACTCGTATTGTTTTGAATGGGAGAAAATGCAACGCACTATATGGCGGAATAAGTCCCGCCTTCTAAATAAGAGCCAATCGCCGATTGGTAAAGTCATCATGTCACTGCAGCGGCCGTTAGAAGCTCCGGTTCCTATAGAAACAGTCAGACGCGTGCCTCCAAAATGAGACACAAGAAATGCGAGCTAGGACTGCGCATGCGCATTAGCTTGATCCAGCCAGAAAAATATCACTTTTTGTCATGATTCGAGCGTTTAGAAACAAAATTTATGAAACAGTTGTTGTCAGATTTCATTGGTGATTTCAGATATGAAATTTAATCGAAAGCTTGGCAGACAGCTTTGGAGAATTTGATGTTTCCCCATTTAAAAAGATAGGAGCTGCACTTGCATGCCCGAGAGGCGTTTCAAAGATGGCCGCCGAGTGAAATAACTTGTCTTAAAGGAACTTTGATAGAATATACATTAGAACAGTAAAAAAAAAAAAATCATATCTATGCAAAGTCCCTATAAAATGTATGTGTGTGTGTGTTCACACATACTTGTATATGTGGTTTACGGGGACTCTCCATAGACGTAATGGTTTTTATACTGTACAAACAGTATATTCTGTCCTCCAACACTACCCCTACCCCACCACAGAAAACTGTCTGCATTTTTTGAATTTCAAAAAAACACTGTTTAGTATGTTTTTTAAGCCATTTGGTTTACGAGGACACAGGAAGTGTAAACTATGTGTGTAAACTAAGTGTAAACTATGTTTACGTTGTAATACCCATGTCATTATACACATTTGTGTCCTCATAAACCATGTATAAAAGTGTGTGTGTGTGTGTGTGTGTTATATGGAATATAAATGTACATAAATATATTACTGTTCAAAAATTTAAGGCGTCGGATGAGAGTGGGTGCAGTCTTAGGTAGGAGAAGGTGCTGGTGGTCTAACTGACCTATAGTTTGAGGTCTTGGGTATCTCTGTTTAGGAGTTACGGGGGAGGGCAGAGGTGGTGCAGAGGGCCGCATGTGAGTCATCCAGGGAGCCTGTGAAAACTGTGGGAGCGTGGAAAGAACGGAGGAGAGGAAAGGAAGACTGGAGTGATGAAGTGATGCGGCTTTGAGAAAGAAGAAGAAGTGATGACGGGTTATGAGGGAGGTTCTGGATGTGTTTTAGAACATTTAGAAGACAATTAGTGTGGTGTCCTCAGTACTGGCCCTGAACCCTTCCACAAGAGGTATGCCTTGTTGAGGCCGCATTTTATTCTGTTTAACCACTTCAATGGCCATCTCTCTAAGCAATAAAGCCTTCCTTCATCCGTCTCGACGGTCTTTATTTGAAATATCTATATACTCCACAAACTATACTCACCTGTGACAGTGTTTTCAACCTTGAGCCATTCATTCTTCAAAAAAATTCTCCAGTAATATCCTTGCTCATTAATGTGTTCTGACAGCATTGTTGATCCTCATCTGATCATGGAGAATATACATGTTAGTCTGCAGTGCACCGAGACCTGCAAGAGCAAAACGAGTCACACAGGGATGAATTTGAGGCAGAAAGCTCAGTAACAGAAAAACATTCAAATAAAAAAAGTAAATAAATAAATTAACACTCATCATTTTTTGCTTAATATATGTAATGTCATCACACAAGTATTGTATTGTATTGTATTAAATCGTTTAGTAAAGAAGCAGCTATTCATATCATCATAACTTATTCAATAAAAAAAAGACATGAAAAATACATTAAAAGTGCATTTAAAAACTCTTGAAAAACCTTTAAAAAACAGTGAGAGCTGGTCTGAAGAAATGCTGTTGCAAATTGCATTATATCTTAAGCAGACAGGCAGGGATGGAAGTTGCAGTTGTCACTAAAGCAAACCCAAGACGAGAAACATAGAGCCTGCCTGTTTGCATTCATTTCCTTTCTGATATGAGGAGATCAATTGGCAGATATATTCTACAATACCCCACTATTAACTAACAAGTCAGTTAGTGAGATTCTGTTTGATATGTCTATTGTTACTGGCATTAATCCAATGGCCCCATATATGAATGGGTAAATGAATGAAAGTAGGAATGAACTTGTTGAATCAAAGCAGCAACTTAGACTTGTGCGTTTGGAGGAAACAATTTCTGGTAATGCTAACCAGAAAAGAAGTTATGTGAGAAAGGGGTCTGTCCACGAATCTTTTGAACTTTTTCTCCCTTTCTTTCCTCCCAGCTCGTTTCTTGTGTATGTCTGTGTTGCCTAAGCATACTGTTTACTGTTGCTCTGAGTTATTAATACAATAGCGATTCGTGTTTTTTACAACTCTCCGGCTCAAACGAATCTTGGCTCATATGCGGGTAAATACCACCTATTACTCATGTTACTTTCCAGCACATTTGTAGGACACATTCAAGCATCGCCTCGTCACTGCATAACAATTAGATGTCTGAGTGCTCGCGCGCTCTGATGGAATTTTACTGATAACAGACAACGGTCGTACTTGGATTTCGTGATTTCCATTTCATTCTTTATGTCAAGATAAAAGCGTACGGGGGGAAATAACGTTGTCATTTCTTTAAGTTGACAGCGTGTCTCAAGACTGACGAGGATTCAGCTTTTTCCTTTTCCTATAGTACACACAAAACGAAGCTCAAAACTGTATTGCACAGATGTAAGTATGGTACTTAAAACCATGTTTTTCCTCTGTTTGGCTTTAAATACCACAGCTTTGCAGCAGCAGCAGCAACAAGTCTCCCGAGTCTCCAACTTCCTACTTGGCAGAAAATAAGATTGTGAAATGTGATCTTACCTGACTTCTCTCTCAGCTGGGAAAACAGCCAGATTGAAAATGTCGTGAACTTCGCGTAATGTTGACATATCACGCGCAATACGCGCACAGACAAGCGAGAAAAAAAAAAAGTGCACATTGCTGTCTTGGATGCGCAACTTTTCTTATGGTCATTCATTTTCACTCAGCATCTCGGGGTTGTAGTTGCTGGTCAGTTTAATTCCCACATAAACTTAACCGCCTTCGCTTATTTCAATCACGTAAGAGCACTAACGGCGTTTATCTGAGAGAGGACACTGCGTAAATCTGTATAGGGGTTTTGGGTAAATCGCGACTGGTTGCTATTTGTCCTGTCTGCACAGTCACCAAGGTGTTAGAGAGTTTAAGCACGCGGATATTGCAAAGGGTTATTAGATTCATAAGTCACCCAAGTGGTGGGCGATCTTCTGAGCACGGCAGAAGTTCTCATATGATGACTTCAAACAAGACACATTACCTACCAGCATCTGTTGGAGTGTGTGGATATTAAGACACTTCTATCTCCAGGACAGCATAGGGGAAAATGGTAAGTAGCATGGAAATACTACACTTAAAGGAATAATTACTCCAAAAGGCATGACTTGTGTTTACACTGTAGAGTTGGTATCAAAAGAACAGATTTTGCTGTACGACATATACGAGTGCTCTCGTGCTTATGGACCCTAACGCTGAAGGCTACTTAAACGAGGGCTTAGGTTTACCAGCATAAATGTAAAACTTTGCAATACTGCTGTTTTCCGGGATTCGTAGGTAGAGAAACAAATCTGAGCAAAGCAAACGCAGACACATACACAGCCGTAGAGAATATACATTCTAATTGGGGTTTTGCCTTTGTTGCGCTCTGTGCCAATCTGCGCTTTGATGCCTATTGGGCTTTTAGCCTTTATTCTGAATAGCATTTTTACAAGTGCTCTCTGTCAGTGAAAAAGCAACATGTGTAGACATGTCCATCTGCCCTGCAGGACAAAAGCAGAGCACCAATACGCTATTACTGTGTGTGTTTCGGGGACATGGGTTTCAAGCCTTTTGGGGGGACTCCTCTTTAGAGGGTTATGAGTGACTTTTCAGATAAGTGATTCTTTTGTTAAGAAAACGACCGGCCAACATGTGATCAAATATTAACAGGACGGGCTTGCAAGGATATATTCACGTGACAAGGCGTGGGGAAGCAATAGAGTAAAGCAATATCAAGTGGCACTTAACGAAAGTATAGATTTTTGCTTCTAAGTAACCTTAGCTGTGCTATGATTTCAGCACTTTGGACAGAGGCACCGGAGTCGTTGAACGCTGAGGACTAACGCGGAGTGAGTGGACATCGCCTTTTGTGTTTTGCAGTTCTTTTGCCAAAGCTAGGGAATTGTTTCACTTTTTCCTTCTTCTTTTTCGCTTTCGGAGGGAGACCGGTAAAAGCAAAGCAAACAAACAAACAAACACGCGAGGAAAAGAACCAGTCGATAGTGGGGCTGCTTTGCGCTTGGAGTTTTGTCGCCACTTAGAGCATGTGAAAGTTGAAATGGTAGAGCTGCTGTAGTATACGCGTACTTTGCAAGCTCCACTTGGTGCACAGCGTTAACTTTGGGAAATGCAAGTGTTGGTCTTGGAGATCTAACCACTGATAGTGGTTGTCAGCTCTTAAAAAGGTAAGACCTGTTTGTTTTATTCTCCACTTTACTAGCAGTCCTTCTTGGGCAGATGTTTTACTTGTACATAGAGAAATGACACCCCTTTACGCATTTTAAGTTTGATTAGTGATTACAGCTAGATAAAATGTTACGCTGTGAGGAGCAGCTTTGGGTAGTGATGGGAGAGAGACACTGAGTCATGAGGGAAATGTTAAACTTACGTTATCATTTTACATTTTCCCTCTACTTTACTCGTATGATTTTACACTATATAGCAGGAAACGTAACGGTGACAAAGTTGTTTCAATTAACAGCCACAGTTCTGTCACGAATTCATAGGAACGGAATAATGTATTTATTTCTATATCTCACAATTCACCCCTGTATAGAGATGTTCACAATTAGCAGTTATTTTATATGAGTTGCTATTTATAGCGCAACACCAAATGTAGAAAGTAAATTGTGCATGTAAGTGCGTAAACAGCTGACTTTCCGTCCTCATCACAATCAAATGCTTGCGGAATTTTTGTTGTCTTAAATGCGCAATTGTCTAGCACACGCTTTTCTTTGCTTGCTGAATAATAGGGCATGTCTTTAATAAAATATACGATTCAGCACGAGCTGCCATCTACTTATTGTCTTCCTGAAAACGAAAAGATCAGTATCTATCTATCTATCTATCTATCTATCTATCTATCTATCTATCCGTAGCTGTCATTCTTATCATCCTTTCTTATCAGCTAAATGTTGTTTTCGTTAGCATGGAGGGATAATTTATTCGTTGAATCGATCTTAAAGTGGTGCAACCAGCCCTATCAATGTAATCGCGTCTGTAGCATCTCCGCGCTTCGTCATCGTGGACATATTGCTAGTGTTTTACTACGGACCGCTTCTCCGTTTCATTCATCCCGAGATTTCCACTCCTCTCCTCCAGCATCACCTGCTCATCTCGCTCCCGAGCGCACAGGTCTGTCTGTGCACACGCCGAACAGTTGGGAACCACTTAGAGCTAAAAGCTTTCGCCACAGATAATATATCATGTTAAAATATTTTGAATTGGCTCGCCAAAAATAGCCCTTTGTTCAAAACATTGTGTATGTGTGTGTGTGTGTATTTGTGTGTTCATATATATATTTCCAGTTAAAGTGAATAAGAATTTGGATAGGCGTGGTCAGATTTTGTTCAGACTGGGTTAGATGGAGCCACCGATAAGATTGCCTGATAAGGAAATGGCTGAGAGGGTGTCACGCGTATTGTGGAGAAAGCTGAAGAAAAGCTGTGCAAGACTGAGACGAAATTAGGACAGTCAGCGTTTTAAAGGAGCCTTTCGCTGATGATTTTCTGACTTTTATGCCGACTAAGTTTAGGAATTCGTCTCAGTTTCTGAGAGGGATGAGCGGAGGATATTGGCTACGGTCGCTTTTTTCTTTGTATCCAAGAATCTGATTAAAGGGTGAAGCGATTGAATGACAAACAGACAGATATGAAAGCCCACGGGCGCCTCAGCACTGCGTTAATCAAGAGTCTATCAGGCGGAAGACATTCAGTGTGTCATTTAGCTGCTTTTAAATGATCATTATGACTGTTTCTCTTTGTTCGGATGCATTATAGCTTCTTTCATCACTGCTAAATCGGTAATTTCTCTATTAAACATTTATTTCCTTGTCATAATCATATGAAACATGTTATCGAGAAAATCTCTGTTGTTTCAAAAACAATGTAGCCTATCGAACATCTGACTTTAAAGTGACAAATCAAGCGGGGCAAGCAGCATATGTTTTTTGGAGTGGTCCGAAAATAATAGCAGCTGATATTATAACTAGATTTTATTATCACTGTTTTGTCATTGTAATCTTGTTAATACCATTGTCATTTATGTGCAAATTTTATAAACATCATTATTGACATGCAACAAAACGGTCACGAGCGCTGTTTTTATGAGCACATATTTCATGAATAATTTCATGTTTTTCAACGAAACGCCTGTTTTTGCTTACAAATAATCCAGTGATGAATAACTAAATACTTCTGCATCAATATATTAAATTTATTTTTTAAAGCTTTGTCTAGAGTGAAATGTTATTAAGCTATTAAACTATCAATTTTTTGTCATTTATTACACATCAAACGTCTCAGAGTCGTGTTTTCATTTATTGAATGCATTTTTATTTTATTTATAAACATGAATGTATATATATAATATAATTTTAGTTCATGAGACAGAGGGATAGAGATGTGGGTTGGTGGTGTGGGTGTGGGCATGCGGGGGGAGGGGGGCTGGAGGCGGATGCGGGGAGGGTGGGGGGTGCTGGGGGATGGCACGACACACTTTGTATGTACGGAAGGTTTTTTATAGAACTTTCTGCAATGTACGTCATCGGATCAGTCCATAAATGGGGTTGTGTTATCTAGCTGAGAATCTCCCTCTCCGCCCCCCTCCCCTCCGCTCTCTGATCGCTGCAGAGTTAAGGGTGGGCGTCAATAACAAATCTGAGCTTGGTAGATTTCAATTCAGACATCACATAATGCTTTTGTGGCATTATATTTCTAGTTTAATCAGCGTTTATTTCGTCCTCGTTTGACTGACCGCCGCGGATGATCAGGGGTTATTTATAAACTAAATATGAAAATTGTTTTGTTTACAGAGAGCGGCTTTCCTAATTAACTTTTATAGAGATGTACCGACTTATTGCGCCCTGCTTCACTCGCGGGAGGAATTTATTATAGGCCTACTGAATATGCAGAGTTCCTTTGGGAAATAAAAGCGTGTGCTCGTCACAATTGCGAAAAAAGAAAAAGGTCCGTTTTTTTCATTTACTCCCTGAAAAGATTCATTTTTGCGAACCACACTAGTCTCACAATTTAGCTAACCACAATAGTAATAACTATAAAAAATAATAATCATCATTATCATATTAAGATTAATCACAATTTCTATATATAAACAGGCTAATTAACTACGTGGTGCCAAAATAATTTGAATGATACTTCCGATGGCTATAGTGTAATTATTCTGTGTTTATGGGGCCATTTGGACAAGTCTAAAGTCATTAGTTAATTAGCACATCCGATCGCAGGTTTTCTGCGCAAGAAAAGCAAGAGGCTTGAGGAATTGTGCGCGCGCTCAATACTAAGCAAGAGCGTGACTTGCGGTGCTCTAGCGCAAAGCGCTTATTCTGAAAGAGGTCGTCTGGTATCTACACTTATGGTGTAATTCTTCTATAATCCGCTTCTAAATGACGCTAGATGTGTATGGTTTTTTGTAATACTTTTGAAAAGAACTTTGCCATTTAGGGTGTTGTGACCCCATTGTATTTGGTGTTTATGTAAACAGGGTTGTTTGTGTCTGTGTGTATGGTATAGGCTATACAATATTTGAATTTTTGACCTCTAGCATATACCTGCATCCAAGTTTGTTTGATGGGGTCTGTATGATGTGTTGTTTGCCCCCCACCTGTGTGCTTTACTCACTGAAATAAAATGGAGTGGCACTTGCCTCTCTGTATGTGAATAACTACAGTGCAGCATTAGTGCTGGTGCCTGGCAACTAAGGCTCCGCCAAGGAATCCTCTAACTATTCGCCAACGTCAGTGCTTGGGTATGTATATGCAGGACTTCTCTAACATGTTTGCAATTTGCCTCTGTGCATGTTGGTTAAGAATGGCATCCCGACTGTGTTTGTGTCTGAGCGTGACTTTGATATACTTGCTTTATACTATTTCTAAGGTCTCTAAAACAAGGATGTTTTTTTAACATTTGAATGTTTAACATTTCTTAGAGGTCATTTAGACACTTTCTCTGCTACAGCTTTGAAGAACAGTGATTTTCATACTTCATGGACAGTTCTTCATTTTTTTCATCTTCATTCTCATCTGTGCTATTTCTCAAAGTACACTTTGTTTATGGTGTTTTTTGCATTTGTTATTATATTAATATATCCATATTTTAAATGAATATCCAAACTATGAATCTAGTAACCACTATGTGTGGAGTACAATAGTGCATTACAAGAACTGTCTACCTAATTATGTAAATATACTCACCCTTGACACATAAGGGTTTGTTGGGCAAGCAAAAGGCTAGATTACCAGAGGAGTGTCAGAGTGCAGCAGAGGGCTTATACCCCACGGATACATTACCAGTGTAGCTGTATGCTGCAGGGGATAGATTTCAGTTACGTGGATTGTATAGCTCATTGAGTCTATGTGCTAAAGTGGATATCTAAGTGTGTAGTCCTATAATGTAGCTGCTATAAGTCAAGACTTTGAGATTTTTATCTTACACGGCTGGCCGCTGTTGACCACCTTCAGCCCTTTATTGATAACAGGGACCTGTTGCATCTTGCTTTTGGAGAGATGAGCACTGCGCAATTCTTCAGTGTACAGATTGGGTCTGGGATGAGAGACAGTGATGTGAGTCACACAAAGCACTGCCCAGACCCCTTTCCCTAAAGACAGTGAGCCGAAGAAACAGAGGCAGGCACCCAGGAATGGGCAAACTCAAGTTCCAAAAAGTGACTCACTCATTTCAATGCAATGACAAAATGGAAAGACAGGACCCACTTGAACAAGTGTACATACTGAAAATGTACACTCCACATTACAGTCTAAACAACACTAAATCAGTGACGTGGGCTGAGTTTTATAAGATATACTCTGGAATATTTACATGTTTTTCACGTTCGTCATTCATATTTTTGTTGACACCTGGCTAGTGTGGGAAATGTTTGTGAACACTTGGCTACGCTCTTAAAGGGATAGTTCACCCAAAAATTACAATTCTGTCATCATTTACTCACCCTCAATTTGTTCAAAACCTGTACAAGTTTCTTTCTTTTGTTGAACACAAAAGAAGATATTTTGAAGAATGTTGGTAACCAGACAGTTGACAGTAGCCGTTGACTTCCATAGTATTTTTTTCCTACTATGGAAGTCAATGGCTACCATCAAGTCTCAGGTTACCAGAATTCTTCAAAATATCTTCTTTTGTGTTCAACAGAAGAAAGAAACTCATACAGGTTTGGAACAACTTGAGTAAATGATGACAAAATGTTCATTTTTGGGTGCTATACCTTTAAAAAATAAAGATTCCAAAAGGAGGTTTTCGCAGTAACACCATAGAAGAACAGTTTTGGGTTCCTCAAAGAACCTTTTAGTAAACAGATCTTAAAAGAACCATTTTTTCTTGGTGCGAAGAACATTTTATATAATCTAAAGAACCCTTTTCCACTATAAAGAACCTTTTGTGCATTGAAAAGATTCCATGAATGTTAAAGGTTCTTCATGGAACCATTGATGTAAAGAACCTTTATTTTTAAGAGTGTATTTCAGATTGAAATCTGGTGCCATGCTGACAAACATTTTGTGATTTACTTTTGTTTTTCATTGCAGTGCCGACGATCAAAATGGACATTGTTCACTTTCCTGTGCTCTGTGTCAGTATGATGTGTTTGATGAATGCTATAAACTAACTTTATTGTCCTGTCACACTAAGATCTGGTCTAGTTTTCTCATTCTCCAGTTTTCTAGCAGTGGCTCAAAGCTCTTTTTTTCTCATAGTGAAATATGAAGAAGCCATGACCTCTGTTTTTACAGCTAGTATTGGCACTCTAAATGTTTTATCTTGCTTTGAAATAGCGGAAACTATTCCACCATTTCAGGTTTGTACAAGACACAGATCACCTCTAATCTTTTCAAAACGATGCTTCATTAAGTGTCACAATGCGACTTCAAAATAATATTTTGCCAGTATGTGGAAGCCCTATTCTGATGGTTCCAGGATGGAATATGCTACGATGGGTCAAGACAGCACACAAGACAACAGAGGGAAAGATATTGAGAAAGCTGAGGTGACGTCATTAGCGACCCGACCTATTGGATAGAGACACGGCCATCGCTTCTGACGCCGCTCCGACTCTCTCAACATTCAACACTTTGAACACGTCGATCCTGATGGTCAAGTTTCAACCAACATTTCAGCTATAATGTCCACACTGTGTGTTTTGTCATCATTTTTACGGATCCTAAAGTTTCCACAAAGTTGCAGCGAATGAAAGTCAAGGTCTTCCTACAGTTCATCTCTTGCTGTATTCTCATTAGTCCATATGTCCACTTTGTGGTTATCTTAGTTCTTTCTGTGGTGGTGGTGTCAACTTTGTGCTGTATGTGCAGTTCTGAATGAGATCCATGTTGTTTTTGTGCTCCTAATGAGAAGCAGAGTGATTTATTTATGGATTACCTAGCTGGAACAGCCCTAATGCGCAGTGTGAGAGTGTACATGAGTGTGTGTGTGTGTGTGTGTGTGTGTGTGTGTGTGTGTGTGTGTGTGTGTGCGTGTGTGTGTTTTACCTCTCTTGGAGTCATGTCGCTCAGTAATTGCTGATGCAACTCTTTGTCATCCAGGGTTTGCCCTCTCCTCCTGTGAACCTATGGGATGAGTTATATTCATCTTGGCTTGTCCCTATAGGAGAGAGAAAAGAGCTGTAAGCATGAATATGTCAAAACGAGTGAAGGTGAACGTACATTTGTGAAAGTTTAGTATCGCAAAAACATGGAAGATGAGAAGGAGAGATAGAAACAGAAAGATGGAGATGGAAAGAAATAAAGAAAGAGGGAGTTTGTGTGTATGTGTGTGAGAGGAGGCAGGTGTTAGCATCCACTCTCATGCTGGGAACAGCTAGGTTTGAAACCGCTCCACCTCATTACCTTATGCAGAGAAAAATCATCATCACTATACATGAAACTCATCAATATAAATCTTGCGTTGGACGAGATCCAAAAGCACTTGGAGCTCAAAGTCTTGGTGAAAGTATGGGGCTAACGATGCGGTATAGTATGGGGTAAAAGAACAAAGAATGTTTTCCCTAAACTCCTCCTGGAAGGTCATGTTAAATACTATATAGAATAAATGACAAAGTTGCAGTTGAAACGCAAAATTATATCACCCTCCTATTAGTTAGAACATCTTTGACCATTTACCTTACAAATATCAAACAAACCACTCCCATTATTGGAGGAATATAACTGACACTGGAAGAACAATGAATAGTTTTAAAAGCAATGAACCAACATCTGGCACATAAGCTCCTTTGGCAGACAGAGGGGCTCAAACTGACAATAGTTTAAAATATCACATACAGAGATAGCCAGGGAATAATAGATCCTTGATGTGGTGGGGACAAGGAGTGAGCTCTTTGAAGCTACCTTTGTGGAGTCACAATTGCAAATATCAATTTCAGCAGATGATCTATAGTCTTGTCACAAAAAGGTGTTTCATATTAACCTAACAGCTGTCCATTACGAAGCTGTTGCACAGCATTTGGTGCCAGCACAGCCAATGAATTTAAAGTGCAATGAACTGAGGAGATTTAGATGGCAAACGCAATAACCATATATTATCTTTTAAATTGAGAATGGCAGATGTAATAACTTAAAACCATAAATTATTATTTTACCAGCTGTATAAATTAAGCTAAACTGATTTCAGGTGTTCACGTGTAGATAATTTCTTATGTCTAGATAGCCTACAACTAGTCAACGAAAATGAAACAAAACACTAGCCTTTGTGATTCACTTTGTAAAGGCATACAAAGGAATCATATTTTA
The DNA here is from genome assembly GCA_039654765.1 of Mylopharyngodon piceus. Lineage (NCBI taxonomy): Eukaryota > Metazoa > Chordata > Actinopteri > Cypriniformes > Xenocyprididae > Mylopharyngodon > Mylopharyngodon piceus. The sequence continues at coordinate 28,163,802 of CM077442.1, forward strand.
TATATACCTATATATATTTTATATTTTTCCCTTCGAAGAGAAGGGAAAAATATCAAAACCCCACATGACTCGATGGTTATCAGATGAAGGAGCACTTGAGAGAACGGACGGATATTAAAAAAAACACACACACACATTCAGACTCAGTATGCTCAGGAATTAGAAAGGTTTCTTTCATACGTTGGTCTTTGGCTCTCGGTAAACGCCACAATAACATACTTTCCGGTTATTCGTTAGGCATAAGTGTCTCACTCGGTTGGCGTTCGGTCGCCCTCGCGCTGGAGTCACATGTTGCAACGTCACGGGCACGGCAGTAGTTAGTTACTGTAGTCGCGAGGAATGAAGCCGTCATTTCAAACTGGAGAGCTCTCTCAATGCGCACTACACCGCGAGCGCTCACCATGCCATCCAACTGCTTCAACCCAACTCCAACGGATCCGCTCAGTCATGGGAGTCCATTACCTCAACCATGCAATTTCCACTATCAATAATTTAATCTATTTGCTCAAAAGCTGAAGAGACTACTTGCAGCTGCTGCTGCTTGGCGAAGAGCGGGCGAATATCGCAAAATAGTTACGCGGAGGGCTTATTCAAAACATCCCAGATGACACTGTCCTGCTGAATGGTCTCCTTTACGACTGGACAGTAAAGGTAGGTTTTTGTGCGAAATAGAGTGATTACTGCAGGTTTTGTACTGAATGCGTCTGAAATGAGAAAAGGAGTTAGGAAAAAGTAATCAAGTGTTGGATCATGCAGCGGCAACATGAAACGCTATCCCCGCGTTCATTAATAAGATACGGTGTTATTATGTTGATTGAATTTCTGAGAGGGGTCAATAGAACCAAAAAGTTGTTTTTGTTTATTATCCAGGGCAAATAGGCTGTTTATCCTAGTAGCTTTTTTCTGTTAAGCTGTTTAATAGTTAGTTTGATTACATTTGCTGCAATAATGGACGTGGATTGTTTTACTTATATATTTTTTACGCATTAATGCTAGTGCATTAAAGTTTTATCAAACGGCATATTATGTTTAGTCATAAGGACAGATTGTTTATACAGTTTAAGCTAAATCTAAGCTATGTATGATAACGTTCAGAGAATAAATGCGTTTCGTGAACTCAATGAGACTTGAAGAACATGAAACTTGAGATCATCGTTTAGGTTTACCGTGTAGAGTCTAGCCTTCCCCTGGAACAGATAAACTCCCAAAGAGAACATCAAGTTTTTTTTAATTAAAAACTAACAAATAAATTATAGTTATGGGCTGCTTTTGGATGCAAAGTGCGCAAAACTGCTTAAACAAAATCACACTGCTAGTTGATTTCGAAACATGTTTTTCAAAATCCTAATTGACTTTTTAGTTATGTGTGTTGTAATTTATGATGCGGATATACACACAAGATTCTGTTTGTAATTTGTTTTAGATGAAAAGCATATAGATAGACTGTAGTAAAGAAAACAGGCCCGTTTATTCTTATAGCTCTCAGGTGGCCTCTTATTAATCTGCTTTCTCTTTGTGTGAGCGTATGTTTATGGGACAAAAAGAGAAAGAGATGTTTCTCATGGTCTATGGTTTTCTGCTTGCCTTCACTTCAAATGAGCTTTGTGTAGACGAATGCGCCATCTAGTGCAAAAGTGTTGTAAAGCCTGTTAACGAGTAAAGGATGGATTGTGCGGATGCCGTTGTATTAAGTAAGAGAATCCTCTCTCTGACACCACTTTTCTAGTTTACAAACTGTAATGTGACATAAAGTTTATAGTTCCAGAACCAGCGCAGCGTGAGAAGTTTTTTTTTATTGGTTGGTACCTGCAGGATGTTTTCAATTCCTTAGAAAGTTCCCGGAAAAAACTCAATCTCTACTAACATATAGAGTGGCAAATCTTAGATGATATTTCCCTCGCGGATCCTGTTCGCCAATGCGTTGCCCTTTCTCTTGTTACGAGAAAATACGAAACTTATACATAAATTATTACAGCCCTAATGTTTAATTTGTCTTTGTCTTCTACCTTTCAGCATTAGAGCCACATTTACAATCGTGAAGTGAGCGAATTTTACAATGGCTTTCAGTGGGGTCGTCTATTTTAAAGGACTTTTAAAGGAATTTCAAACTGTTATAGCCTAAGTAGCTTATTATTTAAGTTTAAGGATACTTTTATGGGTGTAATCTGTAAGCTAACCGCCAATTAAGACTTTTTAAACAAAACATTTATTATGATATATCTGTGAATATGTAAATCTACAGGCTAAGGAAGTGATAAATTGTGACTTGCCTTTTGACTTACGCCGAAACTAATCGTACTGCGCGTGCGCAACTTTCTGTTGCTATGGTTACCTCCTCTATCGAAAGCGACTTCTGTTCGTTATCGTATTTGACAACCGCTGAAAATTCGCGCTCTAACTAACTTTCAATCTAACTTTTAACACACTGGTGATGATAAAACACTGTTGATACTTAAATATTCTTGTAATGGAAAAATAACTTTTACTAAGACCCCCTGCAATTTCCCGCCCCCTAGTAGTGTTTTACAAATTTTTGTTTTCATCAGTACTCATACTGATACAAAATACTGTAGTTTCGAGAATTTGTATCAATTTGCTTTTCTCAAAATGTTTATATTTCACTGAAGGTAATGAAGATGTTTGCGTTGGCTAAGCATTTGGGGGTGTTCACTCTGGTTGCTTTTGTACATTGCATCTTTTGTACATTGCATCCTCTCTTTTGTTATTTGTATAGTTTGGGTTAGACGAGATAGAGGTCTTGAACTCCTTAAACCAGCACCAATTCAACCTCTTTGAAAAACCTTGCATTTAAAGACATATAATTCACCACCACAGATGAAAAGAGAGTGTTATTTTGCAGTTGACCCTTGTTGTGTTACCACTAATGCCAGATTGTAACTATTATGGATTCCACATTTTAATGTGTTCTCAAAGTCAGAATAGTAATTAGCAGCTGCGACACCTGTGCGAGCTTAGGTGATGCACGCTACAGTGCTCTTGTCATTGAACAAGTACACTAAAGCAATCTAAAATCTTTTCTTATGCTACAAGCATTTTACCCCAACCTTTGTTGTTCTTTTCAAATATTTAATCATGCATTGTTAAGTATCTTGCCCTAAGGAGTGAATGCTTTTTTGTCATTTTCCTTTAGAGTGCTAAGACTAACAGAAAAGTGTCTGTTACCACAATACTTTTAAGTTGGAAGATCCTTATACATCTGTCATGAGTGCTTTTCTTTCCCAATCCCTCTATTGCATGGATATTTAAGCAAATACAGTTGTGGGGGAATCAGGATCATGTAGACCAATCTATCCTGTCCTACCTGCCCCTCTCCAAACAATTGAGCAGGTGCATGTAGTCTTTTTGCCAAAACTATAGAGCTGCCACTCATGCCCAATTAAAGTACAGTCAGTGAAAGGTGTTTGAACGTGCTCCTATAAGCCCCGACCATAAGGATCAAATACAGCTGTGTGGATGAAGTATTTCATCAAGCTTTCTGTACCTTACTTTGTAGAAAGAGAGCTTGAAAGATCACTGCAGGCTGGATGGTTTCTCATGTGAGAGCTTTGATTGATGGAAACCTTGTTTGTAGTATTTTCAATGCCTCATAATGAGTCTGGCTTTAAAGGTCTAACAAATCAGACACAATAAGCATGAATTAGCAGCTTTGTTTACATGACAGTCTAACGAATTATCTCAGCATCAACCATAGAATTCATCTCCTTCATTTTAGACATTTAAACACACCTGAAACTGTGACTATTTGTGATGGCCACTACCACATTACCACTCACTTTCTGTGACCCATCAAAAACACCTGTACTCTCTTTGTACACAAACACACATCATGTTTGCACATCATACCGTACGATGACAGGATATTACATTATCATACGCAGTTCAAACAAGCGCATATTAAAGCAGAATAAACATGACCGTCAAGGTAATCTTGTCTTCCCTCGCTGCTTTGAATGAGACAGAAGGTCTCAGTTATTGCCAACTCAGTCCCAGAGCAATAAAGTGATTCATCATCTAGATTACGTTTTAACAGGAAGTTGATTGAGAGTATAATCCATATTGATTCGCTTGATGGAAACAGGAAATAGCAGAGTTAGAAATAAAATTGTGTGTTGTTCCTGGTGAGAAGGGACCCCAGAGGAAAATGGAAAGCAATTGCGAGCTGATGAGTGGCACTGCCCCCTAGCACCACTCCTTCTAGCCCCACCACCCTTTTCCTCTCATCCCCCTCTGAGACCAGAGAGAGACGTCATCAGGGTTGTTGTGCTCCTGCCACACGACTACACACCGGTGCTCTAGTCTAATTAGGAGGGAAAGATACAATTTAGTCAGCTTTTCGAAGTTCAGTAGTCAACAATAACTGCCCTTTGCGCTTTTACGTGCTACTGCAAGCCAAGTGGCTCTGTAATATATTTAAGGTTATGTATTACCAGTAGGATTTGGATGTGAGATGACATTGGTACTCCACCTGCTGTCAAGTAGGGCAACAGAAGGGATTTGGGTGTCAGCATGACTGATGCTGGTATTTCATTCAGAAGCCTCTGCAATATATATATAAATACTTCGCTCATTAGGGAGACGACAGATGTTTGCTAATTGGGATCATCCTGAAACTGGGGCGGTTACTGGGCTATGCTTCTCTGTATGTGCGTAAACCCGCATTAAGGTTGTCTTGAGAGTAGGAACGCTGACAATAATCCATCCGTCCTCGCAGGCGCGCCACATCTGGAGGAATGAAATAAGACAGAATCATTGAATAATCCTCAGGCAGGCACTTTAAATTCCTCGCTATATTCAGCAGAGGTAATTGCTGACAATGTAAGAAGCTTTTTCCATTACGGGGAAAGCTGACAGACTGAAGTATCTTTTCATGCCTGCAGAAGCAGCTTGTACACACATTTTGCGCGCTGCCTGATTTGATTAAGATTGATCTGTCCTCTACAGCTGTATCCTTGGCTCTGGGTTTTTCCATGCTTGTTTTTGACCATTTGAGAGGGGAGATTAAACATGCTCCCATCTCATCTCCCTAGCTAAATACACACACACACGTTGACGCACACACGCTCACACACACACCCCTCGTGGACTGCAACGTCACTGAGCGAGGGGACTTTGAGCTCATTAAGTAGAGGGCTGTGATATTCTGAATCGAGACTGTGGGACTCCCAACCGGCCTATTTATAGAAAGCACATCTCCATGGCAGTCATCGCTGCGCTAGCAAATCGCAGCCGTGGCCCCAGACACCAATTAAGAATGAAACAAATGCCTTTTAGACAGGGCGTGTCCCTCCTTCTCTCCTGCTGGCCCGTACTGCCTTCTGCTCTGGGAGCGGATCCTCCCTCTGCCTCTTCCTGAGGCTGCGTGGGGCATCAGGAGGACAGCTCGCAGAGAACTGGCGAAGCCTTGCTGCGGTGCTGGATATTTTTAAATGCACCCCCCCTCCACCCCCCTTACCCCAGCCCTACCTCTCCTCTTCTCCTTAGAAAAGTGCGAGTAATGGGTATCTTTTTTGTTGTTGTGTATGCATGTTGCCCTGTCTGTTCGTATGTGCCGGGATGCCATTGGATGCAATGAATCGCAGTGACTCATAGAGGGACTTCAGAGAGGTAAGAAAAAGCTGCAGAGGGGTTCGCGGAGAGGAAAGGAGAGAGAGGAGGAATCAAATAGGTTCACGGTTTCCTAGAATTGTCATTTATTTGCAATGATTTTGTAGTCAAGAAAAATTCCATTGACTAAAACATGGCAGTTTGTGTCTAGGTATGAATGAGTCAATGAATGACTGGCATCTTGCTCAATTCTCCCTGCATTTCTCCTTCTCTCTGTCTCTTTATCAAATGTTAAGTGTCTCTCTGCTTTCTTACAGTGTCTTTCCTTATCTCTCTGTTCCTTATCTCTCTGTTTCAGGTTTTACCTCTCTTAGTGGGAAAGATAATCATCTGTTTGGCATCGTAGTGTGTGGGCTTGTTCTTCCAAATCACTCAGTTAATTCCAGAGAAGTTGTTATACATTTAAGCAGTATGTAAAGTTCATCCTTGAATATAATAAAAAAAAGCTATATATAAAAATAATAAGAATAAGACAATTATTTAAATAATAATAAGAATATATAATTTTAATAATATCAAATTTTAAAATAAAATTATTTCAGTATTTGATTACTAATTCAAACTTTGATGATAGACACTGTTCTGTCATTTTTTGGTGGGCTTTGACTTGTCACCGTCTGATACTCACACAAGCAGTTCACACACCTCTAAGGGAAGAGTAGAGGAGGCAAGGGAGCAGGAGAGAGAGAAGGAGGAAGGGAAGGGGAAGAGAGAGACGGAGGAGAGTGGGAGCAGTTCTCTGGTGTCTGCCTAATGATACTCCAGGGTCTCTGAATTTAGCCTGCTGCATTTGCTGTTGGGGGGAAGGGGGGCAAAAATGTGCAGGTGTGTGTGCAGGGACGGAGAAAGCGCGCAGTGTTAGTTGCGCTCCCACGGGCCAGTAACTAAAAATGAAACAAAGAAATAACAAGTTGGCATGTTGTGTTTGTTGTACTGCGTTACGGAAATGATTTCATTGGCCACAATAACCACACAATACTATTAATCTTTCTTTGATTACGGTTTCACGTAATGTTATTTGCAGTATCCTGAATGAAAATGGTTGCTTTACGTTGTGTTTTCTCTTCCTCCCTCCCCTTTTTCACTCCCCCCATCCCTCTTGTCTTTCCCCTTTTGCTGTCTCCAGTTCCAACAGGTTAGAAGAGTGATGACCATCCTGTTTGTTACTATGGTTATTTCATACTTCAGTTGCATGAGAGCTGCGCCCATGAGAGAGATCCCGGGCGTGCAGGGGGGCCACCGGGCTGAGGGCTACCTGGGCGCCGCTGCCGCCGTCGCCGCCGCTGCCGCCACCTCAGGCAGCCGAGGCCACGGGACTCCACAGAGTGGGGGCGGGCTGCCCTCGCTCACGGACACTTTCGAGCAGGTGATTGAGGAGTTGCTTGAGGTGGAAGGGGAGGTGACGCAGCAACTGGGGCCCGGGGCCGACCAGGGCCAAGGAGGGGGTGGTCCCGCAGCCGTGGCAGACTCGAAGGACGTTGACCTGTACGCCTCGCGGGTGATGATCAGCAACCAAGTGCCTTTGGAGCCGCCGTTACTCTTTCTCTTGGAGGAATACAAAAACTACCTGGACGCCGCCAACATGTCGATGCGCGTGCGGCGGCACTCAGACCCCGCACGGCGAGGGGAGCTCAGCGTTTGTGACAGTATTAGCCAGTGGGTGACGGCTGTGGACAAAAAGACGGCCATAGACATGTCGGGCCAGACGGTCACCGTCCTGGAGAAGGTCCCTGTGACTAACGGTCAGCTGAAGCAATACTTTTACGAGACCAAATGCAACCCCTTGGGGTACACAAAGGAGGGCTGTCGAGGAATAGACAAGCGGCACTATAACTCACAATGCCGGACAACCCAGTCTTACGTGCGAGCCCTTACCATGGATAGCAAAAGGAAGATCGGCTGGCGGTTTATACGGATAGACACTTCGTGTGTATGCACATTGACCATTAAAAGGGGCAGATAGTGTACACAATGTATAGATTTTATTGAGAGTTCTAAAAAAGAGAGAGAAAAGAGAAAATATCTATTTGTATATATACATAACAGGGTAAATTATTCCGTCAGATGAAAATTTTATGGACTGCATGTAAAAAAGATGAAGTTTATACAGTAAAAGTGATACTACAGTCTATTTATTGAACATATTCATGACCTTGTAAACAATTAAAAAAAGATCTGATCAGTCATTTGCGCCCAGTTCAAATTACTATATCACATTCCTCAAGACATTGTGTTTTTTACGTTGCCAAGATTTTGAGAGATGAGGAGAGGAGGGGGTGAGGAAGAATTACATTCAAGAAAAAAAAAAAAAAACGAAAAGAAAAAAAAACCTTGCATGCTGCTTCAATTGTGAATTCAGAAACTGTCCACTTTGGGAAAACAAGGAAACGATTTCCGACCAAAACATTCCGTTTACATTCTCAACCGTAACAGGATTTCCTCCTCTCAGTACTCTGTCTGTTTACTATCCTCAACTTCTCAAGGTAATGTTGGAAATACATACTATGTCAAGGTGCTGTTGTCAAAGCTTTGCTGTTTATTTTTTTATCCCCACAAGATGAAAAAATATATATAAAATATATATAAAATTTATTCATTGACATGTGTTCTGGATTAATATAATTCATTTTGTATGTTGTGAAGTTGTTTGCAATATTAAATTGAAATATTTGAAGAAATAAAATTACTATAGGCAACTGAAAAACAAAAGCAATGTCAATAAAGTTTGAGCTCTCCCTTTGGCACAAGTTTGGAGAGAACATCTTCTCTCGCAATGAACATGCATTGGATCATACATTCAAATGATTTCAGAAGGGATGAAGATTTAAGTATATATCTCCCATACTCTCATCATATATATCAGTATAATCGAGCAGATAAAAAATGCTAGTTTGAAATTTCAGCATTGAAGAATTTTGCAAATGCAGATGAACACACCTATGTAATGTAGTTTCGACTCTCTTCCATGGAAGAACAAACAGTCCAGAGAGTTCTCAGGTAAGACTTATTCTAAACTTGACATGTAAATTCTATAGAAACCAGTCCCTCATGTAATGTTGTCCAGTCAGAGAGTACAGGCCTTCATCGCTAGCACTAAGAGATTAGGATTTTCTTTTGTCTGAAAGATAGATCAATGGAGTCAACACTCCAATGCACTCTACGTGATATATGATACACCTGAACACAGACACCGACCTATACACAAACCTGCTTTCCTTCAAAGGCTGTTATCAGACAACTGAACAGAAACTGTCTGACACTGATACACTGCCACAGATATGGGAGAACACGAAGTTTCATCTGTTTATGGTAAGTATCTGCATCATTAGTACGTACGTGGACAGGGCAATAAAGAAATTATGCTCTCTTTTTCAGCATTCTTTCTCAGTAAACACAAACCATTTTCAGATCTCCCTCAGTCAAATCCAAAACCATCTGTGTATTGATTCAACAAAGGATTATGTTATAGAAATAAATAATAGCTCTCAGTATTGCATTAGAACAAAAAAAAAAAAAAAAAATTGTAGGGGGTATATTATATATAGTACATATATACTATATATACATAGTATGATATATATAGTATAGTATGGGCGCTTTTACTGCAAATGCAACCGTATACAGCAATGGTGAATGGACTAGTTAAGGAAATAGACAATACAACATTATCCTGGTGCATTTTACCCGAGAAACAACTTGCATGACTGAGTTATTTTTGTGAGGTTCAGATTTTCCCCAGTTCAAAGTAGTCCTTGGTAAGACCCAGCAGGGCCCTGTCCCATTTGCTACAGAAGTAGGCCACTCTATTCTTTTTTTTCCCTTTCTACAATAACAGCAACTAAACTCCTAGAATCACTGTTTTAACAAGCCAGTCTGTTTTGTGGCTTTGATAAAATATGAGAATATGGAAGGAGCAAAAAAAAAAAAAAAAGTATCTTATGAAAATATCATTAAAAAAAAAAAAAGAAAATGCAGAATTAAGTAAATAAATTAATTATGGTTAAAATTTTCTTTTGAGTGTGTTTGGTTATAAAAGTGGGTTCTTGGGATTGTATATTTCAAGGCACATATATGTAGATTAATCTTCTTTGAATAGTGTTCTTTAAAACTGCAGTCCGTAACTTTTTTTATTTAAAAATTATCCAAAATCAATTTTTGAGCAAGTACATAACCAGCCAGTGTTCAAAACTATCTCCTTACCTTAGCCCGATTCACAGCGGTAAGCTTGTAATAATGTTTTATAATAAAATCGGTACTGGTGGGTTTCCGCGGGAAATTAGAGGATGCAGCCGTTCGTCTTTGCGTCATTACGTCACATCTGTTTACATAAAGAAGGAATCCCAGCTAGTGGGCTATATGGCATGTGAGGATGCTGCTGGTAGCGGATCATTTATAGCCTTTTCTCACAGCAGTTGGAATAATTAAACTTATAATTTTGATGGCGGATTGTAATCCATAAAGGTCCAAATGACAATCATCAGTGACAACTGGAGATTAACCTGTAAAAGCAAAAGACTTCGGAGTGGCTACAGAAATTGAAATCTACAGGTAACGCTAATACACACTAAATACACATAGTCAAGCAATGCTGATGTTGTTAACATTAACTATTTGAGAACAAAGTATAACAATAATAATAACTGGCACAGTTTGACGTGATCCAAGCTAAGCGATCATTAGATTTAATCACCATTGGCAATGCGATTTATTGTTATGCTTTTTTTCTCAGTTGGTCAAAACAAAAGTGGCAGACATGTTACTTAATTGTTCAGATGACATTTTCTGGTGAAAATTCTTATTTTGGTCATGTATCTTCCAAGACGTAGAATCTGTGATTCCGAAATACAGTATCCACACAGATGTGGTGACGGACAGCAAACATTAGATTCATCCGCGCTGAGGAGCCCTGCCGATGTTCAACCCACGTAAAGGTGATAATTCCACAAATAACTGCAATTGCAGGTTTCAAACAGAGATGGCGACAAAGAGGCAAAACTTACGGACTGCAGCTTTAATAAAAATGTTTATTTTTAAATAAATACAAATGAAATGTTTTCTCTTATTTATCTGTACATTTGTTACATATAATAAACTATGAAACCCTATGGTTTTAATATATAAAGCAAATTACTCTGTTCCTAGATTCTGATTGGTTAGTAAATCATACCAGACATCCTGACACAAAACAGCTGTTGGCCATATATATATATATATTTATATATATATATATATAGTAGATCATTATTTTGCTGTATGGCACTGTTCTAGGGCCGGTTGCATAAACTGCTAAGACTAGTCTTACAAATTAGTCATTTACAAATTAGTCAAATTAATCACATTTTTTTCTTTAAGACTGTTCATAACTGTTTTAAGTCAGTTATATACAAACTGAGATTTGATACTAAAAAGTAAGACTGATTGCCCCTTGACTAACCGCTAGTTGGTCATACTGGTACTTGACACTGTCTTAAAGGGGTCCTTGATTGTTATTTCACTTTTTAAACTTTAGTTAGTGTGTAATGTTGCTGTTTGAGCATAAACAACATCTACAAAAGTTATTACACTCAAAGTTCAATGTAAAGGGAGATATTTTCTTTTACAGAAATCGCTTTTTAAGGACTACAACAAATGGCTGGTAGGGACTACAACAAGCTTCTTTCCAGGTTGGTGACATCACAAACCCCAACATTTACATAAACCCTGCCCCCAGGAGCACGCAACAATGGGGGAAGAGGAAGAGTTGTTGTAGTAGAGCGTTGTTGCCATGCCGTCATTTTACTCCGCACTGTTTCACAAACGAGGGTCAATTCAACGCTGGATTTGCAAAAAAGATTAACATGACGGCACATGCTAGTCGATGAGTTGAATCAACTCCACAGCAACGACATAAAATCCACTAACCATTCAGAAATGTCCAGATGCACTAAAAGTTGTAACTTCTTCCTGAGTCTCTCTATCAGTGTCCGACTCCGGTTTGAACAATGTAAGGCTGAACACCGTTACTGACAATCGTCATTTTGGCTGCGTGAGATTCTCCAGCTTTGTTGTGGTTGAGCAACTGAAGCGCGAGCTGTTAAAGCTCTGCCTTTTTCTGGAAAGCGGCTGGGAGCAGCAGCTCATTTGCATTTAAAGGGACAAACACAAAAATGCAGTGTTTTTGCTCAAACCCAAATAGGGGCAAATTTGACAAGCTGTAATAAATGATCTGTGGGGTATTTTGAGCTGAAACTTAAACACATTCTGGGGACAGCAGAGACTTATATTACATCTTGTGAAAAGCTGGGTATAATATAGGTCTCCTTTAACAATAATGGCTATGTTTATGCAACTGGGTAATCAGTCTTACTTTTCGGTATCAAATTAGACCAATCTACGTTTTAATGTAACTGACTTTAAAAAGTTATGAACAGTCTTAAAGAAAAAAAAGAAGACTAGTCTTACTAGTTTATGCAACAGGCCCCAGAGACTATCTTCTACCGAAATGATGGGACCAAATGAATTTGCTTAATAAAATGAAATTTGTGTTAATATAGTAACAGTAATAACCTAAATAGACTAAACCAAGCCCGATGCCATCACTGCTAAAACTATCGCTGCAACTCCACTTTATACAGAAGGTCGTACCAAACAGTATCCTTTAGCTGTAATAATACTCTTTATTACTTAAATATATTATATATTCCTAATATATAATATAAGCATATTTCCTTAGGCTGGTCATAATCAATTTTTTGTGGTATGCAAAGAGTCTGCACAGAAGCAGCGCAGGAATGATGCTCTTGACTCGTCCTCTAATCTCTTTGCATTAGCCACAGCGCTTAAGCTGAGCAGCTAGCTAACAGCAACAAACACAGCAGCCGAGACGTAAGTCTGGAGCTTTCGTCAAACGCAAACTCAATAACCAGGGCTAAAATGGCCTCTTTAGGAGAACCTGTGCGTCTGGAAAGAGGTAAGCCGCTCACAGAAACACTTTTTGTTGAATGTAATGCTTAAGAGGTTGTGTAAATCACGCTTTTTTCTTGTAACACCCCGCTGTCACTTCATGAGGATGGATTAGTGGACGACAGCGCGCTAGCTCCCATTCATTGTATCAAATCATTCATAATATTCAATAAACACCACGACGTCAAGGAAAACGTATAAAATTTGAAGTATGAACATTTTCTTTCTGCCGTTAAAGTGCGTGTTTACGATCATTGAACGCAAAACACGAGGCTAGCTGTCAGAGGCAGTAATCTTTTGTGAGCATTGTTAGCATGGTCTCTCCAGGTCAGTGTTTAGTATTAGAGATCAGTGTTTTCGATTGTTTTTGGTGATTTAGTACAGTCTTTCAGCGACATCCTTATAGCCAGCATCTTATTTGTAGTCCAACTGACAGTTTATGGGGCTTTAAATTGTGAAGAGTGAATGTTGGCTGGTAGCCAACTTGGCTATTAGCAAAAGCGCTGATTTATGATGATAATCAGAGGTCTGTTGTTATTTTGATATTCTTATCTGTATCTGTCCCCACAAAGTTAGTTGGCGCATTAGTTGTCTTAAGTTAGTTCTGTGGCTGAAGCTGAGAACTATGCAGTGTGTTTAAAGATCTCTTTCATTACATGTTTTTCAGATTGATTAACAATGGATATTCCTTCTTGGCTGTAGAGAAGTTTGATAGCAGTACATGCAAAACACGCATATATATATATACACACACACACACACATACACATATCAGGGCGAGTATTTGTTTTTATGGAAAAAAATTAACCTTTTGAAATACTCCAGTCCTGAAATATTGACTTGAGCATTTAATGTTATTTATTAGGCATAGTTGTTTAGCCAAACACAACATCTCCAGATGGCTTGATGCAAATGTTTATCCATGGTCTTGGTCTTGCCTTCACTGTTTTGCATATGTTCTTCTACAGACATATCTCGTGCTATTGAGCTGCTGGACAAGCTCCAGAGAACAGGGGAAGTGCCTCCCCAGAAGCTGCAGGCACTGCAGAGAGTTTTGCAGAGTGAATTCTGCAATGCTGTACGGGAGGTAAGTGTGCCAGCCTCACATTCATGCATTCAAATGAAATGCAAGTCCTTATGTAATCTTGTAGCCCATGAGTGTAAAAAGTGGGGACTGTTTTGTCTCATCCATCTGTGTAGAAGTTTTTGTTACTGATCCTAGAAAATCTGGTTCATATTCAAACTAGGGATGTTAATTTACATAAATTCCCATAATTGATCATTGTTTAAATTAACCTTAAGTTAACCTTTTACCGCTACTAAGTTATCACGTTACTTAACCACCTTTTTGGCCAACACAATATAGGCTTAAGTGTCGTTTTAAAGCTTAGAAGCTTGGCTTTACAGTGAATACAGGGAATATAACCATCACTAAACAAGTGCTTTTAAATTTGCTGACATATTAGAAGTGCTCTATTTTTATAGCGTGAAAAATAACGGCTTTACATGAAAATGTGATCTGTAAAATCATAGTAAATAATAGATAGACTTCTCATATATTGTTGAAAAGGTCTCAACTAGCAGAATACAACAAGCATATTTTTTTTCAGCTAGAGACCAAACTATACCAAGTATTTGTATTAAAAATCACAGCTGACACACATGTAAACCGTATACACATGATGCTTTTGTGCCATGTTTTTGTTGGTAACTTCGCAAAACATTAGTAAACCATAGTAGATCACATACACTATATTGCCAAAAGTATTGGGACACCCCTCCAAATCATTGAATTCAGGTGTTCCAATCACTTCCATGGCCACAGGTGTATAAAATCAAGCACCTAGGCATGCAGACTGCTTCTACAAACATTTGTGAAAGAATGGGTCGCTCTCAGGAGCTCAGTGAATTTAAGCATGGTACCGTGATAGGTTGCCACCTGTGCAACAAGTCCATTCGTGAAATTTCCTCACTACTAAATATTCCACGGTCAACTGTTAGTGGTATCATAACAAAGTGGACGCAATTGGGAACAACAGCAACTTAGCCACGAAGTGGTAGGCCACGTAAAATCACAGAGGGGGTCAGCGCATGCTGAGGCGCACAGTGCGCAGAAGTCGCCAACTTTCTGCAGAGTCAATAGCTACAGACCTCCAAACTTTATGTGGCCTTCAGATTAGCTCAAGAACAGTGTGTAGAGAGCTTCATGGAATGGGTTTCCATGGCCGAGCAGCTGCATCCAAGCCTTACATCACCAAGTGCAATGCAAAGCGTTGGATGCAGTGGTGTAAAGCACGCCGCCACTGGACTCTAGAGCAGTGGAGACGTGTTCTCTGGAGTGACGAATCACACTTCTCTGTCTGGCAATCCGATGGACGAGTCTGGATTTGGTGGTTGCCAGGAGAACGGTACTTGCCTGACTGCATTGTGCCAAGTGTAAAGTTTGGTGGAGTGGGGATTATGGTGTGGGGTTGTTTTTCAGAGGTTGGGCTTGGCCCCTTAGTTCCAGTGAAAGGAACTCTTAATGCTTCAGCATACCATGACATTTTGGGCAATTTCATGCTCCCAACTTTGTGGGAACAGTTTGGGCATGGCCCCTTCCTTTTCCAACATGACTGCGCACCAGTGCACAAAGCAAGTTCCATAAAGACATGGATGAGCGAGTTTGGTGTGGAGGAACTTGACTGGCCTGCACAGTCCTGACCTCAACCCGATAGAACACCTTTGGGATGAATTAGAGCGGAGACTCCGAGCCAGGCCTTCTCGCCAACATCACTGCCTGACCTCAAAAATGCACTTCTAGAAGAATGGTCTCAAATTCCCATAAACACACTTCTAAACCTTGTGGAAAGCCTTCACAGAAGAGTTGAAGCTGTTATAGCTGCAAAGGGTGGGCCAACTCCATATCAAACCCTACGGATTAAGAATGGGATGTCATTAAAGTTCATGTGCACGTAAAGGCAGGCGTCCCAAAACTTTTGGCAATATAGTGTATCTTTATTTAGAGCAGGTGATCTTGAATGAGCCCAAACACAACATAAGACACTGCGTAGATCACAGAGTGACATGACATGCTGCTTGGCTATGCGCCATAGAATAGGAGCACATGGCTAAAACAGTGCTGGAATATTATCACTCATCAATCAGGATCTTATTACTTTTATTCTATGTACTTTTATTGTGGCTTTTACACAAGTAGTTCTTATGTTCAGTAAAATCACTTTTTTGAGGACACTTGATTATTTTTCGAAATGCTTTTGGACATGTTAGTTATGTTTAGAAATAAACGGCTAACTTACCTAATCCATTGCATGGCTTGAACTACGGCGCATTCGCTTCATTTTTACTTGTGTGTCCGTTACATGTGTTTTGTGCATGAGCCGCACGCACCTCAAAACTACACACTCTAATGATGACCTTGCTTTAATTTTTATAAATTAAATTATCTACAATTAATAGATCGTCAATTAATCGTTAACATCCCTAATTCAGACATTTGTTTTAAGTATATAATTCGAGTGTTATTGTAATTGAAATTTTAGGCCAGCCCATTTGGCTGCCCATGATGATTTTGGTTGTCCTTTTCAACACTGTTTGTGATTTATTAGAGATTTGACTATTCAGAGGTGATGCAGGGATTGCTCACGAAAACACAATAACATGGTGTCCTTATTTATTTTTTACTTTAAAACAGTTAATTTTTAAAATTGTGATATACTGTGGCACTTTGCTCAGTACTTTGTTTAGAGTTGGGACAGCAAGAATTGACTTTTTTTTTTTTTTTTTTTTTTTTTTGACATTCACTAAATGTGCGCGTACACTACACACATTTGTCTGAAATCTGCGTACAAACATAATCACGAACAAATCCAGTTTCACCTTTTGTACTAGCAAACGGGCATTTGAATCTGCTGGTGTCTCTGGAGTCTCAAGAACCTCTCCATGCAGGCTGGCAGCTGTGTGTAAAGTTGCATTTCAGCCACCTCTAACCACAACTGCCAGCCTTCTTGAGAGGTTCTTGAGTCCTGTTTGCTGCTCAACAGTGGATTTTTTTTATTATTATTTTTTTTTTTTATAGCTGTCCTTTTAATACAATTTTTTTTTTCACAGAAACTTTCCTTAATAAGCCTTTATCTGACTTGAGTTCTATTGTGCTGTAAATTGCTCACAAATCTTATGATAATTCGATAATCTCCATTCAGTTTTCACACAATATAAGTAGTTTCCATGCCTTTTGCAAGACATTGCACCATTTCATGCTTTTCATCTTCAGACAGATCTTTCTTCCTCCCCATATTGCATCAGAACTGTGACTTGCTTAATAATGTGGAACAACCTCTTTAAGTAGGTTTTCCATTTACCTAAGAAGACCTGGCAAACTATTTAACAAAAAAGAGTGATATCAGCTATCTAATAAATATGTGGTGAAATAAAACAAACACTTTCTTTGAAAAACTAAAATCTGAATGTTTATTATACTGAAATCCCATTGGTTCTTCATTTGCATAATAATTTGGAACACAGTGTATATGGAGATGGTTTGGACGTGTTTTGTGCAAATGACTAACCTTGGGTATGTGGCCACTTATTTAGAATACTAGAACAAGGTTGAGATCGAATTCATGCAAGTATGAATGTGTTGTGACTTAGGCTGATTTTGTTTTGTTTTTTTGTGATAACTTATCCTGTGTGTACAAATATGAAATGATCCACACAATTATTAGTGAATGAGACCCACTGTCTTAAAAATGTGATGAACATGGTGCAGATGCTGGAAAAATAAAATGGCAAGGTGTGATGCAGGAACCAAAGAACGACATAGACAAGCAAATTCCTAGCTAAGTACTCAGCTTATTTACTCAAGCAGTCATCATGACTGAAAATGCTCTCATCACTAATGCTTATGATAAAGTGCTGATTGGTGTAGTACATGGGTAGTTATTGTTGAGCAGAAGGACTGGATATTGATTCTGATGTCCACAAATAGCATCCATCCATTTGTCTGTTTCAGACTGGGCAAAAAACTAGTGTTCTGTTGCCCATGTAGTGAATCTAAGACTGTTGGCACTTCACTGGTCTCCTCCCTGCTGCTTGGTCATCTGTCGTGCTCACTGAAGACTCTGAAGTCTCAGCACAAGTGATGCTCGCAGCAGAGATGCTGTTCTATGCCTTGCCTGAGAGCCTAGAATAAAGCAGGGGGTTCTGAAGCAAAGATTTGAAGAGGCTCTGTGAAAATCAGTTTATAAAGAAAATCATACTCCTAATAGTGTCTACGAGTCTAGGCACTCATCTTAAATGATTTTGTCCATTTATAAACTGTATTTTCAGTTTTCAGCAACAATCTAAGAGTGATTTTAGTGATTTTTGTATGGGTATTGTTGGGTATGTTCAGTTCCGACAAAGTAATATCATTGTCATAAAATCGCTATTTATTTATTTGTAGTGATGCACAGATAAGACAATTATTTTCCTGTTATCCCCGGTAACTGATAAATGTCAAATATTAAAATTATATTCTAATGATGTTTAAATAAAGTAAAAATATTTGTTTTAAATATGTGAATTTAGGCATAAAATTATAATGTATGAAAAATGGATACTCAAGATTTGCTAAATATAAATGACTGTTTTTAACGATTAACTTTAAGTGTTAGATGATGGCAAAGATTATACGCTACTGTACAAAACTTTTGGGTCAGTACGATCTTTTTTTTTGTTTTTCAAAGAAGTCACTTATGCTCACCAAGGCTGCATTTATGTGATCAGAAATACAGTGAAAACAGTAATGTTATGAAATATTATTACAATTTAAAATAAATGTTATTTAAATATATCTTAAAATGTATTTTTTTTTCCTGTGATGGCAAAGCTGAATTTACAGCATCATTATTCCAGTCTTCAGTGTCACATGATCCTTCAGAAATCATTCTAATATGCTGATTTCCTGCTCAAGAAACATTTATTATTGGTGTTTAAATAGAACATTCAAAAGAACAGCATTTATTTAAAATGCAAATCTTTTGTATCATTACAATCACTTTTGATTAGTGATGCACTGATATCTGTATCGGGCCTGATACTGTGCTCGTGTACTCAAACTTGTACTCATCAAAATGCTCTCATACCAAAAACCAATACCATGCAGCATGTGTAGTGTTTGTGTCCAGACAAAGAAACACTGACAACAGAGCAAACATAGAGCACAATGGAAATATCAGAAAAGGATGTCTATGAAGTAAATGTATCTAATTAACAGAATATTAAACAAATTAAGTATTCATGCTATAGCTGCTGTGCGTGAGCTGATGAGGAGCATAAAACGAGAAGCATATTACTAACGTTAACTGACGGTAAAAGAGAGAGTGCGCACACTTCTGTTGCATGCTCTTGATTGCTGATCGCTTACCCAGCACAGATGCGTCATTTGGATTAAAACTAAATGGTATGTGCAAATACATGAACTGTTATGTGATTTATGTATAACGAGTGGTTCCCTACATTAATACATGAAGGCAGTACAGTACAATGATCACATGATATTTTCAATAAGTTTTCTGTGTGCAAACATCCAAAGCACGCACCCAGAAAGCTGCCTTTTAGACACGCGAATAGCCTATTTAATTGAGTTCTTTTCTCTTTCATGTCCTCTTGTGCTTGAACGGACTAATTCACATAAATGCAGAAGTATCCTTGTGAAACAGTCAATTATGTCTTAAGTGAACGTAAACAGTTGAGAAAGAACTTGTGTGTGACAGTATGTTGGATACGTGCAGCTCTTAAAGTGACGGCAGTCTAATAAACCAACTGCTGTCTTTGTCCTCAATGTTAATCTAAAAAAAAAACAGAGAAAATCACTCACTGCTCTTGACTGAATAACTTTTTTTGTAACTTTAATAATGATTAAAAGGTTAGTTCATCCAAAAATGAAATTTCTGTAATTACTCACCCTCATGTCGTTCCACACCCGTACGACCTTCGTTCATCTTCGGAACACAACTTAAGATGAGTAAAGTCGTTATTTTTGTTTTGTTTTTGTGCACAAAAAGTATTCTCATCGCTTCATAACATTAAGGTTGAACCACTGTAGTCACGTTAACTATTTTAACAATGTTTTTACTACTTTTCTAGACCTTAAATGTGGTAATTATGTTGCTTTCTATGGTGGATAAAAAAAAAAACTCTCGGATTTCATCAAAAATATCTTCATTTGTCTTAAGATGAACGAAGGTCTTACAGGTTTGGAAAGACATGAGGGTGAGTGCTTAGTGACAGAAATTTCATTTTTGGGTGAACTAACCCTTTAATCTATATCTATTTTATACAGGGAAGATGCAGTGTTTTAACATTTGATTACTTTATTCAATTTCTGTACCTGAAAATTGTGATGTTTCACTGGTATCTAAAAAGTTGAACCGCTGGCCCAACCAAGCCAGTAGAAAAAATTCCTTATCATTGAGCCCTGCTGGAACAGCATAAATATTTACTGTGCTTTTTGGGCTGTGCGATTAATCGTAATTGGTTTTTTTTTTGTTTTTGTTTTTTTTTTTTTTTTCCCCAATTTTGATTTTGGCTTCCAATGATTATGAAAACAAGATAATCGACGTAAAATGATTATTGTGCTGCTGCCGCATTCTGTCTAGCGCAACTTCTTTTCCTTTACAGCGGTGCTCTTTCGTTCCTCCCTAAGCCAAACTTAACATCCAAGCCAGCTGAATAAGTGAGTGTTGTAAAATGCAGTCTACTGTTGCTAAACTGCGGGACATGCTTGATATTAAACAGTGTTATTAAAAGCTCATTAAACCACGAAAGAGATACTGTTCCCTTTCTGTTTCGTGCTCCGAGACGGAGCAGAATGCGAATAATCAAAGTAGCCTTTATTGTGGTCTTTGGATACGCGCCTAAGCGGTCAAATAGCCTACATGGAAAAATGTTGAAATGCCGTTTTTGAGAGTATCCTCGTAAACAGTCGGTAATGTCTTAAGTGAATGTAAACGGTTGAGAAAGAACACACATGTGTAACAGTATATTGGATCTGTACAGTTCTTAAAGTGACAGCAGCCTAATAACTTTGCTGCAGTCATTAATGTTAATCAAACAACAAAAGACAAAGATAAGATCACTCACTACTCTTGAATGAATAATTTTTGTAGTTTTAATAAAGATTAGTCTATATTTAATGTATACAGCAGTGTTATTTTACATTTGATTACTTTATTCAATTTCTGTTTGATCAATTTAATGCAAAAAAAACCCTCTAATATCAGCCAATTAATGATGTAATGTGGATGACTAATTACTTATTACTAGTAAAAACCATTGTAAATTTTTATAGTTCTATTATAGTTTTATAAAATGGGTTCTAGCTCTTTTTATAGTCTCAACAGTTTTTTTTTTTTTTTTTTTTTTCGTTTTTTGTTTTTTTCTCTCCTTACTGGCGAGTGTGTGTAAAAATGCATCATTAGTTCACTGAAACTCAAGGAAAGTTTAACTTGCTTCCGGGCCGTCACTTATATCTGTTCCTACGCAGGCTTAATAAACCCAGTCTCTGGATGGACATGTTTTGTGACTCCAAGGCCACAGGTTTTTCCAGAAATGCTTATTTAGGTTGTTACATGTGATGGTTCTTGAGTTATGTGCTGTACTCGTTGTAATGCATGCGTAGATTGGTTGATTAGTGATTCAGCTTCATCTCATAAACATTTACACTTTGCACTGAACCTCTGAATGCTTGCTTGATTCTCAGATAAACACGCATGAAGCAGTTGAATGCTGAGGCATGTGGGTGGAATAACGGGCCTGAATCGAAGATGGAATAGAGGTTTAACATGTGCTAAAGCATCAAGAGCAAGCCATGTAAAGAGATTGATTTGATACTGTATCCTCTTAATGGTGTGGCTTTCCAGTCACCGATTACAGCCGGTCTAATACACAGTTGCTCTGTTAATGGTGGCTGTCCACTGAAGATCTGATACAGACTGTGATGAATTTAAACTGCTTTTTAAGGGTGAATTACGATTCACAAGTAATTTTGTTTGTGACTAAACTGAGAAGGATCTGGGAAACTGCCTTAGGTTCTGGAAATCTGGCTCAAATTGTACGTCTGTGATCGTTTACCTGGTAGTTTATCAGAGGGAGACCATAAAGGTTTTACTTAATACTGTATTTGTGAAATTCCAGCATTTTTCTGTCATTTTCAGGTATATGAGCATGTGTATGAGACAGTGGACATAAATAGCAGCCCAGAGGTGAGGGCGAATGCAACAGCAAAGGTAAGACGCTGTACCTCCTAATCGAACATTGAATCCACTCATAACTATTTTTAGCATGAACATTGACAGTCAATCTCATTATCTGATTGGCTTGGTTGTAATGCCTTCTTTAACACCACACTGATGGCCTAAAAATATATGAGCAACTTATATGATCAGCTACCATTTACAGTTTATACTGCCGTTCAAAAGTTTGGGATCGGTAAGATTTTACTGTTTTTAAAAGAAGTCGCTTATGCTCACACACAAAAAAAACAGTAATATTGTGAAATATTATTACAATTTAAAATAACTGTTTGTTATATATTTTTTTTAAATGTAATTTATTCCTGTGATGCAAAGCTGAATTTTTAGCATCATTCCTCCAGTCTTCAGTCACATGATCCTTCGGAAATCATTCCAATATGTTGATTTTCTGCTCAAGAAACATTTATTATTATTATCAATGTTGAAAACAGTTTTTTTACAATTTTTTTTTTTTTTTTTTTTTTTTTTTTCTTTCAGGATTCTTTGAATAGAAAGTTCAAAAGAACAGCATTTATTTGAAATGGAAAGCTTTTGTAACATTATACACTACCATTCAAATGTTTGGGGTCTGTAAGAATTTATTTTTGAAAAGAAATTGAAGAAATTAATACTTTTATTCAGCAAGGATGCATTAAATTGATAAAGTGACAGTAAAGACATTTATAATGTTACAAAAGATTCTATTTCAAATAAATGCTCTTTTGAACGTTCTATTGAACGATAGTGTATATATGTCATTTTATACAATATGTATACACTGCCATTTAACCACCATGTTAAGATTGTTAATTAAAAAAAATTCACCAAGTCAGCCTTTGAACAGAAATGCAGAAAAAAAACAGTAATGGTCAACTATTATTACAATTTTATGTTTTCTATTTTAATATATATATATATATATATATAAATCTCACAGAAGTGAGTACTACAATGTAAAGTAGTGAGTGTACAGCTTGTATAACAGTGTAAACAGTGTAACTCAACACACAGCCATTAATGTCTAAACCGCTGGCCAAAAAAGTGAGTACACCCCTAAGTAAAAATGTCCAAATTGGGCCCAAAGTGTCAATATTTTGTGTGGCCATCATTATTTTCCAGCACTGCCTTAACCCTCTTGGGCATGGAGTTCATCAGAGCTTCACAGGTTGCCACTGGAGTCCTCTTCCACTCCTCAATGACAACATCACAGAGCTGGTGGATGTTAGAAACCTTGCGCTTCTCCACCTTCCGTTTGTGGATGCCCCACAGATGCTCAATAGGGTTTAGGTACCCTCAGCTTCTTTAGCAAGGCAGTGTTCGTCTTGGAGGTGTGTTTGGGGTCGTTATCATGTTGGAATACTGCCCTGCGGCCCAGTCTCCGAAGGGAGGGGATCATGCTCTGCTTCAGTATGTCACAGTACATGTTGGCATTCATGGTTCCCTCAATGAACTGTAGCTCCCCAGTGCCGGCAGCACTCAAGCAGCCCCAGACCATGACACTCCCACCACCATGCTTGACTGTAGGCAAGACACACTTGTCTTTGTACTCCTCACCTGGTTGCCGCCACACACGCTTGACACCATCTGAACCAAATAAGTTTATCTTGATCTCATCAGACCACAGGACATGGTTCCAGTAATCCATGTCCTTAGTTTGCTTGTCTTCAGCAAACTGTTTGCAGGCTTTCTTGTGCATCATCTTTAGAAGAGGCTTCCTTCTGGGACGACAGCCATGCAGACCAATTTGATGCAGGGTGCGGCGTATGGTCTGAGCACTGACAGGCTGACCCCCCACCCCTTCAACCTCTGCAGCAATGCTGGCAGCACTCATACGTCTATTTCCCAAACACAACCTCTGGATATGACACTGAGCACGTGCACTCAACTTCTTTGGTCGACCATGGCGAGGCCTTTTTCTGAGTGGAACCTGTCCTGTTTGAACCGCTGTATGGTCTTGGCCACCGTGCTGCAGCTCAGTTTCAGGGTCTTGGCAATCTTCTTATAGCCTACGCCATCTTTATGTAGAGCAGCAATTCTTTTTTTCAGATCCTCAGAGTTCTTTGCCATGAGGTGCCATGTTGAACTTCCAGTGACCAGTATGATAGAGTGAGAGCGATAACACCAAATTTAACACACCTGCTCCCCATTCACACCTGAGACCTTGTAACACTAACAAGTCACATGACACTGGGGAGAGAAAATGGCTAATTGGGCCCAATTTGGACATTTTTACTTAGGGGTGTACTCACTTTTGTGGCCAGCGGTTTAGACATTAATGGCTGTGTGTTGAGTTACACTGTTTACACTGTTATACAAGCTGTACACTCACTACTTTACATTGTAGCAAAGTGTCATTTCTTCAGTGTTGTCACATGAAAAGATATAATAAAATATTTACAAAAATGTGAGGGGTGTACTCACTTCTGTGAGATACATAATAAATATATATTTATTTTAAAATGTAATTTATTCCTGTGATGGCAATGCTTAATTCTCAGCAACTATATAACTTCAGTCTTCAGTGTCACATGATCCTTCAGAAATCATTATAATATGATTTTGTACTAAAGAAACATTTATTGTTATCATTGTTAAAAACGATTGTGCTATTTAATATTTCTGGAGAAACTGTTATATATATATATATATATATATATATATATATATATATAAATACCCACACATGATTTGTATATAAAAAATGCTTTTGTGTATGTGTGTAAATGCACACTTGTTTCCTTTGCACAAGACAAATTCTGTTAATGGCACCCATAAGTGGTTGATTTACTGCCATCTTCACTTCGTTCCCAGGCTACAGTGGCTGCGTTTGCAGCCAGTGAGGGTCATTCTCACCCCCGTGTGGTGGAGCTCCCAAAAACCGAGGAGGGACTGGGGTTTAACATTATGGGCGGGAAGGAACAAAACTCGCCCATCTACATCTCCCGTATCATTCCTGGAGGCATCGCTGATCGGCACGGCGGCCTGAAGAGGGGAGACCAGCTGCTTTCCGTTAATGGAGTGGTATGTACATAGCTAATGCCTTGCAGACCCACATGATTCACAATAACACTTTAACAGATAATTTGTGTTTTTTGTTTTTTTTATATATATATATATATATATATAATATAAAAAACAAATTATCTGTTAAAGTGTTATTGTGAATCTTTTTTTTTTTTTGGTAATTTTATTAAAGTCTGTTTAATAATAGATTCATTAAAGGGTTAGATCACCAAAAAATTAAATTTCTGTCATTAATTACTCACCCTCATGTCGTTCCACAGCCGTAAGACCTTCATTCATCTTCGGAACACAAATTAAGATAATTTTGATGAAATACGAGAGGTTTTTTTTATCCTCCATTGAAAGCAACGCAATTACCACATTCAGTTCTATTTTCGTTGCAGCTTCTACGTTCTACGTCCGAATGGCGGCTCAGTATTGGCCGAAGCTGTACATGTGAGCAGCACGAGGCATGCATGTGATGCTGACGCAGGACCGGGCCAATAATGAGCTGGTGTTCGGACGTTTAAACGGAAATGCAGCACTGCGCCAACTGCATAACAGATTGACAGGGAAGAGGAAAAATTGTTGAATAAAGTCGTAATTTTTGTTGTTTTTTGCACACAAAAAGTATTCTCTTCACTTCATAACATTGAGGTTGAACCACTGTAGTCACATGGACTACTACGTTTTTACTACTTTTCTGGACATTGAATGTGGTAATAACGTTGCAGTCTATCGAAGGTCAGACAGCTCTCGGATTTCATCAAAAATATCTTAATTTGTGTTCAGAAGATGAACGAAGGTCTTACGGGTGTGGAACGACATGAAGGTGAGTAATTAATGACAGAAATTTCATTTTTGGGTGAACTAAACCTTTAAATAGTTTGTGATAGCCTATATTATGTGAAAAGCCTCAAAATATGTTTACGTGCATGGGAATGATCGAAGTGTGATTAATCCATATACTTTCCTGGATGAAGTCGAGCTATAATCGCATTATCTTGGGGAAAAAAAAAAAAAAAAAAAGACTGGTGCTATTTTAGGCACTTATGTGACATTTTAAAAAGATGAGTTATTTCTTTTGTCTTATTGAAATTGACCTTTTAAAGTGCATGTCTTTCAGAGTGTAGAAGGAGAGCACCATGAGAAAGCTGTGGAGCTGTTGAAGGCTGCTCAGGGTACAGTGAAGCTGGTGGTACGGTACACCCCTAAGGTCCTGGAAGAGATGGAGTCGCGCTTTGAGAAGCTGAGGTCTGCCAAACGCCGGCAACAGAACAATTTCCCCCAGTAGGGCGTCTCGCCTGTGCCCCCCAACCCACCCCTCCCATCTCTCTCTCTCTGTCATTGTCTTTAATTCTTCTGCCATCTGTCTTCTTCGTTCACGCTCACTCACCCCCTTTCTCCAGCCAGGGATTAGCCACATGTTTGGCACTCCTTTTTGTGAAATTTTCTAAATCCTCACCTCCTGAACAGTTTTTTAACAGTCTTTTCACATACTTCTTTCTCATAGCATGAACACTACCACATGGGCTCTGGATGTTGTCACGTAAACATCACATACATGCACTATTGGTGCATTACTAAGAATGTACTGTCATTTGGAATGTTGATTAGTCAGATATGCAAGGGGACCATTGCAATGTTCAAATCCTGAGGTGATCTGAATGAAATTTCAAAAAGTGCCTCAAGAGATTAAAAAAAAAAAAAAATGTCTGCAGCCCTCAGTATGTCCCATCATAGGCTGTTTTATGGTCCAAGCTCAAAATGAGTGAACACTACCACCTTGTTAAAATGCTAAATGAGTGTAAAAGTTTCGAAAAGAACAGTGTATCATTGAGTAAAGGGTTTATGGTGTATTATTTTCCTATTTGCTTTTCTTACTGTTTGCCACAGAAAAAAAGGAAAAGTTCACCAGAAATGTTAAAATCTCTCTTTGAATCTCCGGAGTGTTAAATGGCAGAGCGGTGCCATGAGCATCCCATCAGAATTGCTGTTTGCTTCAAACACAGAATGTCAGCTGTAAATATACTCCAGTACGAAAAATGCCAGGCTGATCCTACTTACTGACCCAAACTGATTGACTCTCACAACATGTTTACAGTACATGTCGAGCTGAGCTTTTTTTTTCTTTTATGAATGGAAAAATGCTGTGAAAATTCAGTAATTGATATATCAGCTCTATTGAGTAAACAAATCCATTTTTATCAACAAAAATAGAGAAAATGAACCATTTAGGTTTGTTTAGGCTCATTTCGTGACATAAAACATGTTACATATGGTAATGATTATGCCATTTAAACAGTTTTGATTGAAAATATGTGAATGGAGTGTTTACAAATGATTCAAGCAAACAACAGTTCAGAAGGGATGTTTGTGGCACTGTTTGGGTGTTAGACAAATAGAAAATTAATTGAAAATAAAACATTTTTGTAGCATATGCCCCTTAAAGCACACAGAAATGCAATGAAGCAGTCACTAGCTCTTATTCCAGCTCACATTCCAGTTTTTATTTGTAAGATTTTAATTTAAAACCTTACAGCAGAAACACTAAGTTTAAAACCGTAGTGGGAGGTTTTTTTTATGGCTTTGTTGTATCGCCAGTTGTTTCATAACGCTTTCTGAATGTTAATGTGGCACTTGCCTTTCAGTCAGCTGTGGGTCCATATGTTACACCCAGTACATGCTGATTATTACAAAGACCTGCATCATGTTTTAGAATCAATTCACTTAAATGGTTATATTAGTATATCATGAGGTAGCAAAACAGCAATGAATGCATAAATGAATGTTAAAGAATGTCAAGCTTATTCACCATTCATTATATAGACATGTCTAAATGAAACTCAAGTGAAATTGAGTCAATCAATTGGTGCTGTCATTTGTGCTTGTCCTATTTTTTTAAACCTGATTTGTTTTTCTGAAAAGTCAATAATTCATTCATTCACCAATATTAATTTCAGACTTTATGGGGAAAGAGATGCAGATCTGGAGCTGAAATGTTTGGATTTTATCAGGTCTTCTCCAGATACCTCAGTGGCTAAATAAACTGTCCCATTACGTTCCCTACTTAAAGGGTTAGTTCACCCAAAAATGAAATTTCTGTCATTAAGTACTCACCCTCACGTCGTTCCAAACCCCGTAAGACCTTCGTTCATCTTCAGAACACATTAAGATATTTATGATGAAATCCGAGTTTTTTTTAATCTCCCAAAGCAATGAAATTACCACATTCAAGGTCCAGAAAAGTAGTAAAAACATTGTTAAAATAGTCAACGTGACTACAGTGGTTCAACCTTAATGTTATGAAGTGATGAGAATACTTTTTGTGTGCAAAAACAAAACAAAAATAATGACTTTATTCAACTATTTCCTCTCTACCCTGTCATTCTCATATGCTGTTTACGTTGGAGACGCACATTGCAGAGCTTCCATGTTTTACGTCAGAACGCTGACTCAGTATTGGCCGGCTCCTGCGTTAGCATCACACGCATGCATTGTGCTGCTCACGTGAACGGCGTCGGCCAATACTAAGCCGGTGTTCGGACGTAAACACGGAAGTGCTGCACTGCGTCAACTGCGTAGGAGACTGACAGGGTAGAGACGAAATTGTTGAATAAAGTCATTATTTTTGTTTCGTTTTTGTACACAAAAATATTCTCATCGCTTTAACAGTAAGGTTGAACCACTGTAGTGACGTTGACTATTTTAACGATGTCTTTCCTACTACTCTGGACCATGAATGTGGTAATTTTGCATTCTATGGGAGATGATAAACCTCAGATTTCATCAGAAATATCTTAATTTGTGTTCTGAAGATTAACAAAGGTCTTACGGGTGTGGAACGACATGAGGGTGAGTAATTAATGACAGAAATTTCATTTTTGGGTGAACTAACCGTTTAAGCTTCAGCTCCATTTGTTTATGTTATAGCCAAATTTTAAGGATTTAATTGACTACATGTTCATGTTTTTGTTAAATCTTGATTTGTCAGGATTCATGTCTTAAAAGTAGCTTCACACTGCACTTTCTCTTTGTACTCATTTTCACATGTGCAACACACTTGATGTATTTTTAACCTCAAATGCAGGTATTTTCAGCGTCTGACAAGCTTGGAAAAAAAACAGTCTATTCTTCTCAGTCTCTTATAAAATATTTAACGTGTCTAATTATAGAGGCCCATGACTCACCCCGAGCTGTGAGATACGTAGGTGTTTTGGGGGTGAGAGATAAAAGGGAGGTCTGATGTCTTGCATGAAAGAATCATTTGTGTTATTGACAAAAAAGAAGCATCAAGAATCAAGCGATCCCTTTCTTTCTGTGGTGCATTATGTGCTCAGGTTGGTTCTTTCTACAATATCATGAATTTTAAAGCATCATGTATCACAAGAGCAATAATAAGACATGATCCAATTCCTGTCATCATCTCAAACAGGTTACTCACTCCCCATTAATATTTTGGTTTGTCCACAGGGGGGGCGGGGGGGGCTGACTAACTATTTTTTATAACCATTTTCTTTTGATATTTTATCCATTTTTGATAAACTGATTTTTCTCAAGATTTTTTTTCCAGGAATGTTTTGTAATGATTTATCTTGGCCACATTCTCCCAGTGATTCAAGTATTCAAGTAACAAGACCAAACTTGCATCCTTTCCGGGAGCTCTTTCAGTGTCTGGTCAGCTTTTTTTTTTTTTTTTTTTTTTTTTTTTGGTTTTGTTTTGTTTTTTGACTGTTTTTGAGTACCTGTTGTTTTATTGTATTTTTTTGACATTTCTGTCCTGCTGTATTGTGTTACATTAATGTGGATGTATAAAGACTGATCAAAGTGGTTTGTTTTGAGGATACAGAGTTTAAATATACTGTGGGTTTAAATCTTTTGTGTATGTGTTTGCTTCTTTCTTTTTTACTTCTTTGCATGTGTGAAAGAGAAAATATGGTGTTTGTAATAATTTCAATTACAGGCAACTGTACAGTTACATAGTTTAAGCCAGACTAGCACGCATTTACCTAAACGCTAGAGGGCGCTGCAGGACAATGCAGTTATTATTGGTTGCTGATTTCAGGCTCTTTTTGCACTGAAAATCTTGATCAGAACGATAAATAATTGCAATTTAATTGTTTCAAAACATTGATCATTGATTGTAATGTTATATAAACTGAAAACAAAGGTTAAAAAGAGCAAATAACATGGAATCACAACATCCATATACATGAGTCTTGTGCCGTAAAGTGATGTCACACAGTCACAGACCAATAAACACTCTCCAGGGATTTGTCAGCCCAATTTAGTTTTTTGTCAACATTGTCATCGACCGTGTTCCGTCTGTCTCGGGTTGCATCGTTAAGACGGGGCCTGCACGTCACTAACACTGAAAGCCTCACTAATTAATAACACGTAATATAAAAACAATCCCTCTTCTGACAAGGTGTAGAGAGTGTGAACTGTGTTAATGAAGAAAAAATAGGCCTGCTGACTTTATTAATGAATGGATCTGTCATTCAAGCGCACCCTGTGCATTTCATTCGAGTAGAACTACATCCGATGCTAAAGTCAGTGGCTCCATTTAAGGATAGTAAAAAAAAAAAAATTGTTAAATCCTAGAGTTTATATAGTCTTTAATAATGTTCTCAAAACGCTAGTGCAAAAACGTTATTGCATGGAGCTTGTTTTTTTTTTTTTTCCT
The DNA here is from genome assembly GCA_039654765.1 of Mylopharyngodon piceus. Taxonomy (NCBI): domain Eukaryota; kingdom Metazoa; phylum Chordata; class Actinopteri; order Cypriniformes; family Xenocyprididae; genus Mylopharyngodon; species Mylopharyngodon piceus. The sequence goes on from CM077442.1 coordinate 28,194,333, forward strand.
AATGTTTTAGTTGGACGTGCGTCTAACATTAGCCTACTACTTGTTTCAGAATGTTCATAGCACATTCAAATCAGATTCAAATATAACATTACCATAATGTTTGAAGAATTATAAAATGGAATGTTTAATTAATGTTTGCATAACCAATGAAAAAAGTTTTTAATTATTAAAAAAAACTATTTTTTCATAACTTAAAGGGTTAGTTCACCCAAAAATGAAATTTCTGTCATTAATTACTCACCCTCATGTCGTTCCACACCCGTAAGACCTTCGTTCATCTTCGGAACACAAATTAAGATATTTATGATGAAATCCGATGGCTCAGTGAGGCCTCCATTGATAGCAAGATAATTAACACTTTCAATGCCCAGAAAGCTACTAAAGACATATTTAAAACAGTTCATGTGACTACAGTGGTTCAACCTTAATGTTATGAAGCGACGATAATTGTGCACCAAAAAACAAAATAATGACTTTATTCATCAATATCTAGTAATGGGCGATTTCAGAACACTGCTTCATGAAGCTTCAAAGCTTTACAAATCTTTTGTTTCGAATCAGTGGTTCGGAGCGTGTGGGACATTCTACAGAAATGTCCACTTTTGGTATGGCAAGATGTCTTAAAATGTATTTCTTTTTCTAACATTTAAACTTAGACCACATTATTAGATTACCCTTTGACTTGAATACACATAAATGACAGCTTAATGATTTTTTGTGCATTTATTTAAAGATCGCATGTACCTTTTTTTTTTTTTGTCACTGATGTTACCTTCTCTGCCAATTTTAAACTTTTTATGAAATATTATTTCTCATTTTTTTCAGCACATGCAGTCAGAGTTACAGAAAAATAATGATAATGCAAAAAATAAGGAGATTGTGTTTTTTATTTTTAATCAGGTTTGTTAAAAGTGTGATTGAATGATGTTAGTTCATTTGCACAACCATGTATTTGCTATAACAATGAAAATATTTAAAAAACAGTTATAAACAAGTAATAATGCAATCCTTTAAATCTTAATTCTTGAGTGTAGCAGAATTCAATGGGTGTAAAATGTCACATTTTATTTAATGTGACAGACAAAAAAAAAACAGTAACACCAGTGACACAATGAATCACCAGTGACATATACACAAGACCAAAGATCCTTATTCTTCAACTATAATTAAGTAGATGAGAATAAATTTTTACATTTGGTATACAATCAAAGACAATCATTGACACTTAGTGAAAGCAGTCAGTATCTGTAAACGGTAATACCAGTGACAATTTTCATGAAAAATGCATTTTACAAAATGGCTGCTGCAAGGTATCAAACAATGGTATACTCACTAAATTAAGTAGTTTAATGCATTTGTATTCTAGTTTTTTAAAATTCCCTAACAATAAAGTAGGTCATACCAGTGACTTCAACTAAAAGCTTCATATGAAATTATGATTTTCTAATTAAAATTTCTGATAACTGAAAAGAGATAGTGGACTTTCCATTGGCCTTTCTTCATTGATCTTCAGGAAATAGGAAGAAGGAAGTCAAGTGATGTCATCAGTGTGATTTTTTTATTTCAAAATAAGAGATTTTTGTTAAAGGTAACACCAGTGACACAACTCCAGGGGACCGCTACTTTCATTATATATTTTATAGTATTTATTCAGCATTTTGTTTGTCATTTACATCATATATTATGTATACATTATTGTATTTACATCATATATTATGTATACATTATTGTATTTTAAATGGTAGAAAAACCTGTTTTTTGACCTCAAAATAAAGCACTTTCCCTCTGTACATGACTGTGGGGACGAGCACTTCTGTGGCGCTTGGAATTTATATAATTAATTAAAAAACAAATATTGCCACATTGATGGCTCAAGAAGGTTTAATTGTTTAAATAACATATTGTTTCATTTTAAAATATATATAAAAAAATGTAATCCTAAAGTGTTTTTCAAGTGTAATATTTCTGTAAAGGCTAGGGACAGAAAAGTGGACGTTTCTGTAGAATGACCCGTGTATCAAACTGCCAAAGTCACGAGAACCACTGAAATTTCGAAACACTTATGATGTAACGAAGCCTCGTTTACTGAAATCACGCGACTTTGGCAGTTTGATACACGCTCGAACCACTGATTTGAAACAAAAGATTCGTAAAGCTTCGAAGCTTCATGAAGCAGTGTTTTGAAATCGCCCATCACTAGATATTGTTGAATAAAGTTGTTATTTTGGTTTTTGGTTTTTTTGGCGCATTTTAAAGTTAATTATTTTGCTGTCAATGGAGGCCTCATTGAGCCATCGGATTTTATCAAAAATATCTTAATTTGTGTTCTGAAAATGAACGAAGGTCTTACGGATGTGGAACGACATGAGGAGGAGTAATTAATGACAGAAATTAAATTTTTGGGTGAACTAACCCTTTAATGGGAAAGTTAGCAAAACATTTTTAGAACATATTTTTGTCAGCAGGGTATTTATTGAAACGTTCATTTAAATATAAAAATAACAAATAGGCTAATATTGTTTGTTTGTAACATTTTGGCAAGTAATAAAATCAGTTTATGTGTGAACAATGAAATAAGTGTATGTGTGCACAAGGACAGAGACACAGCTGCTTTACTTCAATATGGAACAGGTCTTCATGGCATGTCTGGGACTCATTTCAAACATTTCATCCTCTCAAACCTGCCACCAGACTGCCACTGGAGAAAATTCCAGAACAAAGCCATGCAGGCCAGCCATGCTTTCTGTCGGCTCTCACGGATAATACCACTGAGTTGACGCTTCCAGATGGACTGTATGCGGGCTTTGTTGCATTAATACCAACAGCATGTAGATTGTGGGACATACTTTGAACCGCGTGCCTAAAGAATGCATTTGATAGCCACGCCATCACTCGTACAGACAGGAGAGTGCGTCATCATGATGTACGGAAACTTAGACACCTGTCTGCCGCTCTCAGTGTGACTGTGGTTTCTCAGGTAATTAATGTCTGCACGGGTGACGCATTTTAACGTGTCGTAGTTCAAAGTAATCCCTAGAAATTCTGAGAGAAATGTAACCAAAGATTATTGCGTATGTGTTGAGAACAATTCCATTTCGCAAAACTGCAAATGAGTAATATAATTGGGCCTAAGAGTGTGTTCAAATGAAAACCTGACAATAACAATAAGCTTCATGAAAACTCAAGCTTTATTTAGCATGTTATATAACATCGCAATGTGAAGAGAAAATGCTAAACCCTACAGCAGAGATCTTAAATACAGTACAACGAAATAAAATAAAATGAACCCAAGCAATAAAGAAAGGAAAATCACACCGAAGCACAAACCATGGGATGTGAGTGAGAAACAGGGAGCACAAACAAAAGAAAAACAATGAAATATTTCTTCGCGGTCATTTGATCACGGACATGTCATGGGGATCAGTTTCAGGACAGAAGACAGAAAAAGGACAGTGTCACAGTTTCTCCAAACCCACTACGTCTCTCTCATTTCTTGATGTCTTCTTTTGTGATTTGAGCTGCGATGAAGTGAAAGAACCATTATTAGATTACATCCTGCATTTACAAGGAAAAAAAGGCCACCACTGCAGAATTACCTAAAAGTTACCTTAAATGATGTTTAAAACAAGTCATTATACATCTGAGTGATCTACAACAAACCTGCATGCATTTCAGAGCTCCGTCTTCAAATTGTATGAACCCATTTTTGTCATACAACTGTATTGGACATTGTGAGTTAAGAAGTTTTATGTTAATTTGAAATGAATTATTCTTTAAAAACGTTTAGATAGATAACCTGTGGAAATGTTCAGTGTCCAATAAGTTATATCTTACAAGACGAAAAAACATGGATTAGTGCACCCGTTTAAATTGTATAGATATACACATCTGTTCAAAAGGTTGGTGTCAGCAAGATTTTATTATACTTTGTTTTTTTTTAAAGAAATTATATATGTATTTTTAAAGAAATTAATACTTTTATTCAGCAAAGACATTACATTGACAAAAATGACAGAAAAGTTTTAAAAATCTAAAAATTTTTTTAGATTTCTATTTCAAATTATGTTCTTTTGAGCTTTCTAATCATCAAATAATGCTGAAAAAAGTATTACGGTTTCCACAAAAATATTAAGCAGCACAACTGTTTACAACACTAATAATAAGAAATGTTTCTTTAGCAGCAAATCAGCATAGAATGATTCATTAGAATGATTTCTGAAGGATCATGTGACACTGAAGCCTGGAGTAATGAAGCTAAAAAATGATCTTTCCTGTTACAGTTATTGAAGATTGTAATAATATTTAACAACATTATTGTTTTTACTGTATTTTTTGATCAAATAAATGTAACATTGGTGAGTTTCTTTCAAAAACACTAAAAAAAATCTTACAGAGCCCAAACTTTTGATCAGAGGTGTACTTCAACGGTATGTGCAACACTAATATTAGTTCTGTCAGTATCTGGTGGCTCACAGACCAAGGGTGCTTCTCATTTCTTTAATTGTGCTTCCTTGTGTCCTTTCTTCACATCGCATTTACCTTTTCCGTATCAAGACTCAAGGGAAGGATTCAAGTATCAGATGCAAGGACATAGGTATCATAGCAACATACGGTTGCACTTTATTTTACAGTGTACTTACCTAAGAAAGTACTGGGTAATATAAGGTAGCATGGGTTAAGGTTAGGTTTATGGGTATAGGTTCAAGGTTAGCCTACCTAATTATACCTAATTATTACCCAGTTATTGTAATTACTATAATAAGTACATAGTATGTACAAGGGGAACAGGACTATAAAATAAAGTGCTACCCAACATACATTATATGTGTATGTAAGTGCAATACTTGCTTAAATGTGGTTAAATATATTTTTTTCTAAACAAAGTTACAGATTGAAAAGTTTGGATTGAAATCATAGGAGGAGAATGAATGTGTGCATCAGGTGTTTCAGCAAACTTTTTCAAAGTATGTGCTCAAGTGCAAGCTTTCCCTTTCCTAGCAATGCTTTTAGAGAATAGATATGTCCTTGATGATGGCGGAGTTCGATCGATTTCAGTTCTGAGAAGCACACAGACAGGCTGAGACAGTCGAGTGTTTTGTTAATGAAAGTGCATGCAGTGTGGGTGTGATAGCAACACATGGGGCACCGTCATGCTTACCTTGGACACATTTCACACAGAGCAAACATGAGCTTACTGTTTACTCACGAACTGAGGGACTGAGGGCGGTAGGGAATGTGATGGGAAACAGGAAGTAAGGAGGAAGTATTAAAGTGTGACACACATTCAGGAATCATGGATCACCAGAAAGAGATCCACTCTGGACCTTCAGACACACCTCTAGGTCCAGTCCAAGGGTTATTAACCACAATAAAACAGGACATGTCATCCATGTTTCTTTGTTTGCTGTTCTAGAATATTTTTTTTTAACTCACAGCACACTCTGTATTAACATTTTATAAAATAAAATGTTAATACAACATGGATGGATTTTGATCTGTATGTCTCAGCATATATCTTTCATTTGATCATAAGATTGTACTCTTATGTTTAGTGGTCATTCAGGTGAGTTTCATTCATTCACATTTATACACACTATACCTTTCAAAAGTTTTCATTTCAAAATGCAGCTTATTCCTGCGATGGCAAAGCTGAATTTTCAGCATCATTACTCCAGTCTTCAGTGTCACATGATCCTTCAGAAATCATTCTAATATGCAGTTGTGTACAATTTTTTTTAGAATTCTTTGATGAATAGAAAGTTCAAAAGAACATCATCTGAAATAGAAAGCTTTTGTAACATTATACACTACCATTCAAAAGTTTGAAGTCAGTAAGAATTTACTGAGGTCAGTAAGAGTTAGTAAGAATTTAAATTTTTTTTTAAATAATTATCAAAATTTACAGTAAAGACACTTGTAATGTTACAAAAGCTTTCTATTTCAGATAAATGCTGTTTTTTGAACTTTCTATTCATCAAAGAATCCTGAAAAGAAATGTTTTCAGCATTGATAAAAAAAAAAATGTTTCTTGAGCACCAAAGCAGCATATCAGATTGATTTCTGAAGGATCATGTGACACTGAAGACTGGAGTAATGATGCTAAAAATTTAGCTTCACCATCACAGGAATAAATTACATTTTAAAATATATTCAAATAAAAAACTATTTCACAGTATTACGTTTTTTTCTGTATTTTGGATCAAATAAATGCAGCCTTGGTGAGCAGAAGAGACTTTTTGTTAAAATAATTTAAAAATATTACCAAGTGGAATGCCCTGAAATATACAAGACTGGGGAATGTTAAAAATAATATGTATATTCCTAATTGACAAAAAAAAAAAAAAAAAAAAATATATATATATATATATATTGATTACACATTAATATAAGTACTTATTCAAAAGTTTGGGGTCAGTATGATTATTGATTGATTGATTGATTGATTGATTGAAGTTACTTTACCAAGGATGCATTAAAGTGATCAGTAGACACTAGACAGTACAGAATTTTACATTGTTATAAAAAATCCTGAAAAAAGCAACAACTGCTATCAACATGAATAATCATCATGTGACACTAAATACTGGAGTAATGGCTGCATAAAATTTTAAAATATATTAAAAAAGAAAACAGTCACTATAAATTGTAGTAATATGTCAGTATTTCCAGTTTACTTTATTTTAATCATAAATAAATTCAGCACTGGTGAGCATAAGATACTTCTTTCAAAAACATTAAAAAAATCTTACTGACAACAAACTTCTGAACAGTAGTGCAATTACTAGACAAATCAGATTTTATATTCAATATACAGTATAACAATGAGAGAATTTTATTTTTTAGTAAATCTCTCAGTAGCTCTTGAGCTAGAGACAAATACTTACGGCGAACTTCCAGTTTGCATTCTACTATGTCTTCTCCGCTGGAGTTGACCGCCTTACACATGTACACACCTCCATCAAACGGACACGGCTTACGGATCTCCAGAGTCAGCACACCCTGATTGCTGAACATACGATACTTGGCCTCATTTGTAATGTCCATCTTGTTTTTGTACCATGTGATTTTAGGCTGCACAAAACAATGAGATGGTTTAGAAACAGATTATCTTTACAATTTTCTTACATAAACATTATGATAGATAAGATAGCTATCCAAATCTATTACTTTAAAAAAAAAAAAAAAAAAAAAACGGCTAACATCTGGGTTAAGATACTAGCTTATAATATATAATATTTATCAGAATTATGTGTAAAAACAAAGCTGTCAAACATTTCAAGAGAAGGGTAATATGATTCTGTATTTTTGTAATTTGAACTACATGGTCAAAAATAAATAGACTAATTTGAACTCTTAACAGGTTGGGCTTTTCTGCATCAGCATGACAATATTCTTGTGAACAAAGTGAGGGCTTTTGGGATGAATTGTAATGCCGACTGTGAGCCAGAGCCCATTAGTGACCTCACTGATGTTTTTGTGTCTGAATGAGAGGAGAAGCCCAGAGTTACATTCATTTCAGTTTGAAATGAAATGCTAAACAAGCACAAATGAGTGTGATATTTTGGTGTGCTCATACTTTTGGCTATATGGTGCATAACCATTGATATTAAGGTCACACATGCTCACCTTAGGGATGCCTCTTACGGAGCAGCTGAGTGTAGCATTGTATCCAGATATAACTGAGCGACTCACGAGAGGATGTGTGAACTTGGGGGCCTCAGAGAAATCATGCTCTTTGTAGGAAGGATGCTTATACACAATGCCTGTAAAGAGAACCAAAACATTTTATCAGGAGATCTGGGTAAGCAACATGGGAATTAGAAAGACTTTAAATATTAACAGTCTAACCATCAATTTCTAGCAAAAGTATTCTTGCTGTCTACACTGCATACTAGTGAGAAGGCATGAGAATCTAGTGTATCTGGGCACAAATGGTCACCTGTTTTCTGGATGTAGGCGCTGTCTTTAGAAAGGCAAGGCTCTGGACTCAGACCCACCATGTTTATGGCATACACACGAAACACATACTCATTCCCCATGATCAGGTCTGACACCACACAGTTAGTGCGACGATACTGATCATACACAGTGTACCATTCCTGCCAAGAAAAGAAAAAAAAAAACACATATAAACGTAGTCATATATTGTGTACCACATTGTGAGACATCCTTTACTGTGATTAAAAGCTATATCTGTTCTTCTCTGAAACTAGACCATAACATTTTGACAAAAATATCTGGTACATGAAAATGATTCATATATTTTATATGTACATAAACTACCATACTTTTATCCAGCAAGGATGCAATAAATTGATGAATAGTTGAAGTAAAAGCATTTATAATGTTACAAAAGATTTTTATTCATCAAAGAATGCATCAGAGTTTCTACAACAATATTAAGCAGCACAACTGTTTTAAACACTGATATTAATGGGAAATGTTTTGTGAGCAGCAAATCAGCATATTAAAATGGTTTCTGAAAAATAATGTGACACTGATGACTGGAGTAATGGCTGCTGAAAATTCAGCTGCCATCACAGGAATATTTTAAAATATATAAAAATAGAAAACTTTTAAATTGTAATAATAATACTTCACAATATTGTGGGTTTTTTTTTTAAGTTATATTTATGGGCTTTTTGTGCCTTTATTCAGAGAGGACAGTAAAGAGCAGACAGGAAAGCATTGGGCAGAGAGATGGGGGCCAGGATCGGCAAAGGACCTCGAGACGGTCGCCGTGAACGCATATGCTCCATATGTCGGCGCACTAACCACTAGGCTATCGGCGCCGACCACAATATTAATGTTTTTACTGTATTCTCAATCAGATATATGCAGTCTTGGTGAGCACAAGACACTTATTTAAAAAACATTAAAAAAAAATCTTACAAAGCCCAACATTTTGAAAAGTAGTGCATTTAAAATGTTTTATTTTGTTTGTTTTTTTAATCATATTTATTTATTTATTTATTTATTTTATTGCAGGGTGGGGGCTGCATTGGACTTAACTGTTTGTACATGTTTTATGTTTCTTTTGTGCTGTTTGTAACCTAGTCTCAGCCTAAGACGTCACGCCCACGGACACTTGAACGAGTCATGTTCAACCAAGTCTCTACCTTTCTAACATAGAACAACCTCCTGGACAACAACCAGTCTGTGTTCAAAAGCGGCCCCTCAACTGAGACTGTCCTGCTCTCAGTTATTGAAGCTCTGAGACTGGCAAGAGCAGCTTCCACATCCTCAGTACTCATCCTGCTGGATCTGTCTGCTGCTTTGGACATAGTTAACCACCAGATCTTCCTGTCAACCCTCATGATGAAGGGCATCTCAGGAACCGCACTCCAATGGTTCAAGTCTTACCTCTCAGGTAGGTTGTGGAGGGGTGAGGAGTTTAAGTCGCAACATCTAGCTACTGGGGTGCCTCAGGGCTCAGTGCTTGGACCACTTCTCTTCTTCATCTACATGTCATCACTAGGATCTGTCATTCAGAAACATGTTTTTTCCTATCACTGCTACGCTGATGACACACAACTCTACTTCTCATTCCAGCCAGATGATCCGACGGTAGCTGCTCACATCTCGGCCTGCCTGACAGACATTTCTTGCTGGATGAAGGACCACCACCTTCAACTCAAACTTGCAAAGACAGAACTGCTTGTGATCTCAGCCAACATCACAACTTCTCCATTCAGCTAGGTTCATCAACTATAACTCCATTCAGGACAGCCAGGAACCTTGGAGTTGTGATTGACGGTCAGTCTTCACAGACCACATTGCCAATAGCCGCTCGCATCAAATTCAAGGCACTGATGTTTTCCTACAGAACAACCACTGGCTCTGCACCCCTTTACCTAAACTCACTACTTCACACCTATGTGCCCTCCAGAAGCTCGCGTTCTGCAAGTGAACGGCCATTCCAAAAGGGGCACAAAATCACTTTCACAGACCTTTACCTTGACTGTTCCAAGCTGATGGAATGACCTGTCTAACTCAACCCAAGCTGCTGAGTTTTTAGCCATTTTCAAGAAACTGCTGAAGACGCATCTTTTTCTTCAACACTTGACCCATTAATACTAGCACTTACAATTCTGTATATATATATATTTTTTTTTTTTTTTAAAAAACCTTGCTATGTGTACTGTGCTAGACTAACTGGTACTAGTCACAGCACTTGCAGACGGCTGCCCTATTGTTGGCTTGATTGCTTCTATTGCTCTCCTCATTTGTAAATCACTTTGGATAAAAGCGTCTGCTAAATGATTAAATATAAATGTAATGTAAATGGTTGTAGCCCATGTGTTTGTTCTTTCAGAAATGTTTGCACAATTTATTTTGAAGCTGAAACCTCACTAAATTATTCCTTTTATTTCTTCTTTGTTTTTTCAGCTGAACTATAAAAATGGGTATAAAAACACTGCATATTCATTGTGAGTATGTGGCTATACTGTCACCAATTATCCTTGCTAATTGAAAAATTTGTCACTTGGCTCTCAGATGTCTGAATATACCACTGTAAAATCATTCTGCCCATTGTTATAGACAATGGGGAAAATGTTGTAGGATCGCTTAGCACATGTATTAAGCCGAAGTGTCATTATTATGTCCGTGGGAGCAGTAGATGTAGAAGCAGGTAAATGGCCTGCCTATGAATGTGCCCCAAGGCCTGCAGCCTAAAGTGCTTTTATATTTAGCAGCAGAGCATCTCCAATTTCTGATTGAGATTGTCCTGTGAAACCTGATAATTCTGTGTCTTCCTGCCTGCTGCTCTGGACACAGCGAGAGGAATAGACTGGCTCTAGTAACAATGCGAGGTGAAACCCAAACCGGGTGCTTTTTATTTAGCTGCTAACTTTAGTGGCTCAAGAGTACAAAGGGGTAAAGAGAGCACTATAATGACAGCACTTAAATCAGGGCAAGGCCGTTGGCTAAGATTACAGCATGCCTGCACCGAAGGGGGCACAGGTGCTCTAGAGTGGTGTGCGGTAGGGGTCATTTTGGAGCTTTGGGTACTGGATGTTCTGGATGCTGTTCCTCTGGCCCACAATTCAGTGCCACTGGCCAACTGTATGTCACAAGAGAGGCCATAAATTCAGAGTGTCCCTGCAATGCTGTGCCACTGATGAATAGTGTACATACATTACTCAATTACAGTGATCACAAGCTTAGCTACTTTAGATAGACAATGGCAGGCTCTCAGTGTGGGGAGGCTTACGAACTCAACTAACTCTCATTTTTTTCAAATTCTTGCTCTGAGCCTGAGTTTGACTACTAACAGTGCTCAGCAGGGGAGCAGAGCTCTCTAACAGTACATACAAATAACTCAATATCAAAGAGAACAGATTCAATTTCAGCAAAACCCCTAGTTTGTAGGTTTGGGTTTACCATGGTTTTCTTGTCAGCCTTCTGGATGCTGTAGCCTGTGATGTCACAGTTGCCATTATCCTTGGGTGGCTTCCACTCCAGGGCAACGTTGAATCCCCATACATCCATCACCTTTAAATTTTGGGGTGGGCCTGGCAGGTCTGACAGTAGAAGAGAACGAAATACTTTCTGATGTTTACTGATTCAAACAAAGACACAAGTACTATATAGAAGAAAACATATTCTGTTAATGTAAACTGTGAACATTGTATGTAATTACTACATGTTATTTTTGCACAACTGTGTCAAATCTAGTCAAAAGTACAAGTTAAACTGACAGTGTATGATAACAAACATGTCCTAGTAACTCACCAACAATCTGTATATTCACTTCGGCTTTGTCCTCCACATTCTCAATTTGCACTTTAACATCATACTTCCCAGAATCCTTTCTCTCAGATCTCCTGATGAAGAGGATGGTATCAGTGTCGCTGTTGCGTATGCTGACCTGCTTAGGGTCCAGAAGCTCATCGTTTTTTGTCCAGGTTACTTGAGGTCGTGGTTTACCCTTAAAAGTGAGGTGGGTGAAGAATGCGTCAAGACATCTCATTGGACACTAACTATATTACTGACAAAACACATAGAACAAGTACTTATGTTATACTAGAGTTCCCTACAGGGGTGCTACAGCTGCTGTTCAGACTCGTGTCATTGACTGCCATCTGTATGCAGCCTCCTTTATTGTATTTCAGCCATAGAGCTCAGTGTATTTATAGAGTGAAAGGATGAAGATCTATGTTTCACAAACTGGGTTCTGTAAACAAACAAGTGGACAAGTTACAGCCTAGCCAAATACTGAATCTCTGGCTGATTTTGGAGGTCAAAGTCTGCATCAAAAGAGGACAGCCAATGGTTTCATACTGTGACAAATAATGCTGCTGGACACAGCAATACAGAACTTTGCTGGATCTTTTCATGGCAGTCAGAGGGATGCCTGCCAAGAAATGAATCTAAATTGTTTGCATTTGAAAGAGATTCAAATGAATTATTCACATGTCACATGCATAATTTTGTTAGGTATTTGCATGTTACAACCACAATCTGAAGGGTGACTTTTCTCACCTGGAAGGGGATTACCAGGTTAATCGTTTCTCCTACTTTCTTGATGAGTGTTTGACGAAGGTTACGGGGGAGCCAGATTTTGGGCCGCTCTGCAATAAGAGAATGCAAGTGATTCATGAATATAATAGCCTATCTTACCCTTTTCCATCTCATTTCCTTCCCAACACCAGACTGTAATGCGATGCAATAGATGGATCTTCACTTAAAAATAAAGCTTGTTTGTCTGAACATTACCATGTATAAACTTAGTTTCAGTCTATTATCAAGTAGACTCATCTGTAGCAAGAGGCCTCACTTATCATGTCTGTAAAGACAATCTGTATGCAGAGAACAGGCCAATGTGTAGACCAGAGAAGAACTGCACCCTCCCCCATCGACACTGCTACTGAACTGAATTGAATCAACAATGAACTCTAGCAGTCCACACTGTGCAAAAACTAGTCGTTGTGATTTGTATCCTAGGCCTAGGGTGATGATCCAAAAAGTTGACCTTAAATGGGCTAGCTTAACATTTTAAGATGATTCTCTGTATAACTCACGCATGATTTCACGGATGGTGACTGCTTGTTGCAATGTGGCTGGAAGGCTTGGGCCTGCCATGTTATACGCCCTCACACGGAACTGCATCTTCTCTCCAGTTGGCAGGTCACGGATGATCACAGAAGTCCTTTCTGTGAGACCCGAAAACGCAGGGATCCATTCATCAGCTATAGAGATGAAATAAAGGTTTCAGACAAAATATTGAGGATTTATTCTAAAAAGCATTTTGATGCAATTAAAAATAATATGCTTTTACACCCAAATTGCTAAAAATAAGAGATAAATACTAGTGCACTGTAGCATGAGTCTATGTAAAATAGGTTTGATGGAAATTAATTTTCATACAAATATATCACTAGGCTGAAGCTACCCTACTGTTCAAAATGTTTGCAGGGTTTTTTTTGTTTTTTTTTGGACAGTAAATGCATTTACATACATTTACTGTTTCAAATCAAAGCTGTTATTTTGAACTTTCCATTAATCAAAGAAAAAAAAAAAATGTTTTCAACACTGATAAGAAGAAATGTTTCTTGAGCACCAAATCAGCAAATTAGAATGACTTCTGAAGGATCACATGACACTGAAGAATGAAGTAATGACTGCTGAAAATTCAGCTTTGCCATCACAAGAATACATGACATTGCAAAATATATTAAAATAGAAAACAGAAATAATAGTTCAGAATATTTCTGTTTTTGCTGTATTTTTCTTATTTTAAAAATGCAGCCTTGGTGAGCAAAAGAGACTGCTTTCAAAAACATTTTTTTTTTAAAAAAAAACCCTACCAACCCCAAAATTCTAAACAGTAGTGTACTTTCTTGATAAACACATTTAAAGCAATTTTGTGGGTTTGCTAATTTAGCTGAGCCTTTGACTTACAGCCTTCCTTGCAGTACTCAACCCCATAGCCTTCAAGCTCAGCTGAGCCCATCCTCTCTGGAGCCCTCCATTTCAGTGAGATAGTGGTATCACTGATGTCATCAACACACAGGCCAGTGGGCTCGCTGGTAGGAGCTATAGATATGAAGTTTATAAGAATGAAAAGATGTTCTTGTATAAAAAAAGATGTTATTGTATAAAGTTTTGTTCAAGTAGCATTTGCTTTGTATCGGCAGCTGGAGTAAATGCATCGTGAAACTGTTGGAAAAGCTCACCTTACACTATATTTTGTCTTTCCATTCAATGCCAATACACTGGTTTGCATTTTTGCACCTAGCCACTCTGAAAGGCTATTGTATTAAAGATTAGCTTTGCCAGCTGATTGCAAGGAAAAACCCTTGCGTGTATGATGTATTTTGTGTGCACACATTTGCTGTATTACATCTGTATACTGTTACTAAGCCATCAAATACAGAGATAGTACTGAAGACTTTTTACTGCATGGCTGGATTTACCTGGACTTGTCACCACGGTCTCCAGTAAAATCTCACTGAACAATGTGAGAAGAGCATAGCATTGTCACAAGCCAAGCAGCCATGGAAACTATGGAAGCAACCTCACTTGTGTGAGGTTCATCTCCACTTATTTTCACAGTAAGCCTTTCATTACTGACAAGAATAACCAACATTGCTTGAATGAGTCTAAGTTTGACTACGTCAGTGGTTATAAGGGCCTCCTGAAGATATACATGCTGTCTGCTGTGATTTGCAAGCAAGCTTCAGTCTGAAATGTTTGTGCCATATTTAAGCGTCAATGACATGCCCAGGTCAAACTGTATTTATGAAGACTGAACTTGCAGCAAATCCAAGAACATCTATTCTTATCTAACCAAGTTATCTAGAGTACAGTTACTTTTCTTTGAAATGTAAACAACCGTTTCTCGCTGTAAATATGAGGGCAATTGCTTTTTAACCTGAAATAAATAGACTAAAATGATCAGGCTTCGTTTTGGTGCACTTTTTCAGGCCTTAAGGTGTGGTTACATTTACTATTGTTCAGCCAATTTTCAGTCATTTCAATAAGAATTTGCGCAATCAGGTCAAGTACACAATTTTGATGCATTTACCAACAGAAATCTGCTTGGTTTGGAAGTGACTTTGGAAGTGGGCTGTGCTTCATACATCACTACACTATTGACAATGGACCTTCTTTACCTTGCGTAATTTCGTTTTACTAACGTTTGGATGCAACAATTCACGCAAATGTAAAAACCTACATGTTCAATACAACAAAAAAACAGTTTAAGCACATCATTGACCAAGCCAAATACAACAGCCAGTGATCAAATGTGGACAGGCATTATCAAACTGGTTTAGGATTTAATTCCTCTCTATGGCATATTCATCAGTGAATGGTTCTTGAAATAAGTTAATGACAATGATGCATCAAAACAGCCATAAAAAGATACATAAAGAGGTCGTGGAGACTGATGTAAGCCCCCCAAAAGATTGTTAGAAATAGACGCCTACTGCCAACAGGTTCAGGCTCTGGCTCCGGCTCTGGTGGGGGGGCTACTTCTGTAGATGGTACCTCCTCCTGTCCCATTGGTGCTGCTTCTGCTGGAGAAGCTCCATCTTCAGGAGGAGCAGGAGCTGCCTCCTCTTCAGCTAGAGGTACAGGAGCTTCAGCACTAGCCTCTTGTGCAGGTTCTTCTGTAGGTGGTGCTTCTGGCTCCGGTTCTTTGGTTTCTGCTGGGACATCGGGCGCCGAATCAGCTGGCGGTGCCTCAGCTGGCTTCTTCTCAGCAGTCTTAGGGAGCATTGGTTTGGTCATTCTGCCTCTGGGTCACTACAGTCTGGTATGTTTTCCAAGTAGAGCCTCCTGAAAGTGTCTCTCCGCTCGGCAACACCTGCTGTGGTCTTCTCCTCTGGCCAAGTGACACGACAGGGCAAGCAACAAAGGAAGTGCACTGTCCTGCCCCCTCCTCTCTTTAGACAATGCCATAGATACAGCTTTGCAGAGTTTTAACATGCCATTATTTATAGAGGAGGATGCCAAGGATAGTTTCCTAATCAGCTGTCTTGTAACAGACAACAGTCTACACAGATAGCAATGCTTTTAACGCAGCTCACTAGAAGATTATGTGAAAGATGAGTAAAAAGTGTGAATGGACCAATTAGATGAATGACAAGATGTGTCTAAATCGTTCTACATGTCTGGAGATCAACAGCCACTACCTATTACATTTAAATATTGGTAACAGAGGCTTAAAGAACAGCAGGGGAAACAAACGTGTCCGTAATGCATAAGTAAAGTTATAAATCAAAGCAGTGGAACTCACCAACTGGCACAAATGGCTGGGAGGCGGCACTGGGGCGTGACATGCCGATGGCGTTTACTGCATAAATGCGCATCTCATAGGCCACACCCTCAATCATTCTCTTGGCCTCATATGTGGTCTCTTTATAAGGATCAAAATTAAGTCTCATCCATCTATAGCTCTTTTTCTTCTTCCTTTCCAGGACATAACCTTAGAGGACATTAAGAGCACACTGTTGTCATCATGCATTTTCATAAAATGCACATTTAAAAGGAGATTTTCAGTCATATTATTAGGTCATTTTTCATTAGGTTATTTTTCCAGAATATCTAGGTTGTATAGGTTACTTCACTTAACTTCAAGTTAGATTGGGTTTATGTTAAGTTAGTGGTTGAGAAAACTAATTTACAGTTCCTAGGAACGTGTGACGACGTCAACAAGATTTACTGTTATATTAACTATGTATAGTAACACTGTGTACTGTCAGGTTAAGTCACCTATGACTGGCTGACCACCATCAAAGATTGGGGGATCCCATTGGACAATACAAGAATCTTCACCAACGCTAAGGATTCTGGGAGCTTCAGGTGGGTCTGGCACATCTGTAAAACATTAAAGTGCAGTCAGTCCATTTCTTCATGAGGGTCAAAGTGCGGTACAGCTAATATACAGTTACATCAAAGGCATTTTGCTCTCAAATGGCAGCACTCTGCTATTCATGTGAATGTCCTGCAAACCTCATAACGGCAATACAAACAGAGTGATAATAAATGGCCAGAAAGAGATCTGGACAGTTCAGTTTGTGGCCTTTTTATGCATTTTATTTTATTATCTAAAAAAAGAAAGTGTAGTTCTAAAGTGTGCGAGCAGTCATGAAAAACCCTAGAACTCTTCTAAGCAATCTAAATAGCTTTCTGAATTCATGTACAACAGTGCAACATGGCCCGTAATGAAATTAGGGCCTAACTTAAGCCTCCCGGAGAACAGCTGCGAAATGTACCCACAGTAATGAGATTTAATAAAGCTTACCAACAACTTTGACATTAATGTCAGCTGTATCCTCTCCAGCAGGATTGCGTACAATGACAGAGTACACGCCCTCATCCTGACGCTCCGCCCCCTCAATGGTGAAGATGCAATGGCCTTTGGTACTCTCCACATGGACACGCCCATCTGAGTCTGTCAGCACCTGATCGACCAATCAAAACCACTTGTTAAAAATGGTCAGTGGTTTTCAATCAGGATCAGTCACAGGCCCTCACATTCAACTCTGAATTTTCAAAACCAGGCAATGAAGAAAAGATCATGGAGAAAGATCTAATATATTACTTGCCAAAACACGCATAGATACCACAGATATCTGAAATCTCAGATATTATACTGTACGTTACCTGTTAAATACCTCCCCTAGTTCCTAGGTAAGATGCTTACCTTTTATTTTCAAACTTTATACTTTATGAACTTTAAATCATGAAAGACGCACTCACCTTGTAGACACAGTATTCTACAGAGTAGTGTGCGGTGTGTGTGAAACACTTGATGCTTTGTAGCAGTGTCAAGATCTCACAAGTATGATGAGTTGTGTGTCAAAGTGATGCTTGTGTTAATGTTAAAGCAGCTTGTTTCCGTTGTACCCAGGGAAAGACAAACCACAGTTAAAGTAGAGAAGAAAGAACTAAACTGCACTAAACCGCACTAAACAATAAAAAAATGAAACACTATTAAATGATGTACTATTAAATATTGACTATATCTATATGATCATGAGTTCCCATGGAGTGTCTCCCTGGATTAAATCGATCAAGACTGCATCATCATCATCATCATCATCATCATGCTGCACGGGTCAATAACAAGACATCCAACATCACAGCCAAAGCAAGAAGCATATAAGACACAGGATAATGTACACTGTCCAAGCAGTCGGGGATTGTTAAGGCCCAAACTCACTTCACCGTTCTTCACTGTCCATGTGTGCCTCGGTTCAGGACGCGACTCTCCCTCCTTAGAGCTACCCTACATGAGCAGAGCAGAAGCTGTGAAGCCATGGCAACCAGGTCAGGGGTTAAGCGTGAGAAACTGAAGTGTCAACCTCCCATCTCAGCACAAACCTCCCAGTCCCAGTGAGCCTCGACAAGACTTTCTGGTTATGTTTGGGAGATGTTACAGTACCTACCTGTCAAGGCTTCTGAAGCCCACATGCTGGATCTCCTGTTACATTTGCAACAACATGGCAAATCGTGAAGAATTACAGTACACCACAAACTGCAGATGAATTCAAAAAACAGTATTTGTCCTCAAATAAAAATGATTTTCTAACTAAATAACATTCTAAAGGAAATGTTTAGTGTAGGTTGGACTATTCTGCCGTAACTGACCAGGGCTACGTTTCCCAAAAGTAGATCGTACAGACTATTGTTGCCAAAGATTACTACAATCTACTTAGGCTTACAATGCTTTTGGGAAATGCAGCCCAGACCTATTCGCTCAGACAAGGATTGGATAAAAATCGATACTAGACAAAATTTAATGACTCACTCTTACCTTTTCTCCTTTTGTCCAAACCACAGTGGGGGCAGGATCTCCAGTAATTGGTACATCTAGTCGCAGTTTGTTTCCAGCCACAACCAAAATTGTGGAGTCAGCGGTGCGGCCCATGCAGTCCAGATGAATCTTGGGAGGATCTTAAAGTAAACAAGAGAGAAGTTTGTTGACACATACCTTAAGAATGTATTGTATGACACCAGTCAAACAAAGTGCATTTATGATTTAATGTTGTTCCCAGAAAAACATTACATGATTGATAAATTATTATTGATGCTGTTCTTTTTTTTTTTACCTTGGCGAGGAACAAAGTCAATCTTGACCTCTGTAAAGACAAAACATAATAATTTGAAAAACAATGGCATAGAAATAAAAAAAAAAAAAGAGTTTAAATATACATTCGTCAGTAATAATTAAACAAGAGAAAGTAGGCTACCTAAAAAGTTGAGCTTGGCAGAGAGATTAAAGGCATAGCCTTCAGGTACAAAGGTGTAGTCACCCTCATCCTCTGGTTTCACGTCATCAATGGTGAGCTTATGAATCCTGAATATAAATATATAAATTAACTTTACAATATAAACATCTCAGCAGTGTTGCGCAGTTGTAAGTGAGGTTGTAACGTCTATATTTTTTAAAATCCTGTAGCTTTTGTTAATTAAGAAGGGACCTGGTGTAGGCACTCGTTACAATGCTACATTTTCTCTGACAATGACAATTTTGTGAAGTTTCTCTTTTGTTTGTCTGTTTTGATTAAGAATGTGTCCTAGTAAGGCTGCATTTCTCGACTGCCACGTCATCAAGCGCCGCTGAAGGCCATCTCAATTTGAAGGATCCTTGGATGGCTGCCTTTGTTGCGCGTCCTTCATTCAGCTCATTTTGAAGGATGCATCAAGTGTATTCTTCGCATCCTTAAATCACCCAAAATCCTTTGCACACATTCCAATTAACAAAAAAAGAACTGACGGAAAACGAATCTGCACAGAGCTTGTCTGAGATCATTATGAAATGTAAGACAAAAATAATGTTTTTGGAGATGAAGGCATACATGTTATCTTTTGTTTTGGTGTAAATTAATCACTTAACACTAAACCGCCAATAATGTAAGCCACTGTGAGACCACATACAGTTGTCATTCACTGTATTGTATTAATAGAAAGACAGTTATAATATAAAGATTTTTAATACAAAGTATTTTTCCAAAATTATGTTTTAATAGTATTTTCGTGCTGTGACCATGGGGGCGAGAACGTGTCAGTTCGCCATGCTAACTTAATAGACCGTCTCATTCTAGCATTTAATGCAGAGGAGGACTCTAGCAGTTGGAAAGAGGCAAGTTTTGTTTCCGAATGACCTAAGCAAAGATACAGTACCAGTCAAAAAATTTGGAAACATTACAAATGTTTTTGAAAAGAAGTCTCTTATGCTCACCAAGGCTGCATTTAATCAAAAATACAGTAAAAACAGTAATATTGCAAAATATTATTGCAAATTAAAAGAACTGTTTTATATTTGAATATATTTTAAAACGTTTTTCGCTTGATATTTGTATAAAGTCGAGAACAGGCTCTAACATTGCACATCCTCATATTGTATACCATGTATGGGCCTATATGAAAATACAATGGTGTTGCATACTTTTTCAAAGGGAGTTCACACTTTTACATTTAAATTTTATCATTTTAATTTTATTTTACTAATATTGTTTTACGAATATTAGTCTACGAATAATATTACACTATTTTATCACATTGTTTCATCCTTTTAGAGCTGTTTTGTTTTTGCCAGTATACAGTGTTTTTGTAGGCTGCGTTACAGTAGATGACATTACATTTTCTGGATACCGTTCAGTTTAGCTTAATCTTAGTATTTTTTCAGTAGAGTAGCTGTTAGTTAGCCATAGATTCTTTGAGTAAGGTGCTCAACCAGAACCAGTAACACAACTAAGAGCTGTCATAAACCAGATCGTGGGTGTGTGATGAAATGGTATATGCTAAACATTTATGCTGACTACAACTACAACTACAACTAGTCTTAATAAATGAGTGCACAGACATTATATATACATGTCTCCAATTCACTAGTAAAGTAACACCCACCTGCCAATGTGTGTGATATTAGTTCTGGCATCAGGTTTCACCTCCACTCCATTCTTGTACCAGATGCCTTTAACATTTTCATCAGAAACCTCACATTTGAACATAGCCTGGTCTTTGGCCTTCACAGTCAGGTCAGCAATGTTTTGATAGACCTCTAGCTCTTTCTCTAAAGGTCAGAGGTCAAAGAGAGCACTATGTCATCACACATGACCAAAAACTAAATATGGATGTTTACCACATTACACCACAAATTCTATTCTAGCGTATGTTCCCATCAAAAACAACATGGAAATACCATGTTTGGATGTATCATGATAGTAAAATGGAAATACAGTAGCATATAAAAAGGTGGCATGTAAACACTATAGTATGTGATTATAGTATTTCTTCAGTACCACAGTATAATCATCTGATATGGTACCATTTTTGTAAGGGATTTATATAAGTTAAAAATGAATAAAATGTTTATTATGTTTTATATACATAAGAGAATACAGCAAAATCAAGGGTTAGATGTATAAAATTAAATATCCATGTTCTCATATGGTGTTTTGTTATTCTCAGAGCTTGACAACATCTGGTCACCATTTGCATTCAGTGAACGGAAAAGAACAGCATGACAATTCTACCTGCTGTGGTTTACGGAACAAAGAAAATCGAATGGGTTTGAAACAACATACAGGTAAGTAAATGATCCATTTTTGGATGAACTATCCCTTTAAGATTGCAATAAAGAGAGGTGGGGTACAGAAAAAAAGGTAATCCCACCGCAGCCTGGTAGAGTTACAGGATTGCTTGGCGGCCTTTTTTTTTTCTTGGCACTTCTTGTACTTGATCAAAAGCCCAGACAACCTGGTAGCAGACACACCTGGGTATCAGTTTGCTTGCAAAGTGCTATACATGCTTGAAGACTCAGAATAGGAGACAGAATGAAGGAGGGAGATAAGAGAGTGTGAAAGTGACAGAAACAAACAATAAAAAGAAATGGAAAGAAAAGGAATGAGTCATAAATCTTTCTTAGATGCTATTAAAAGCGATAGATGGAGTGGTGTGTGACAATGACAGAAAGAGAGAGTGCGAGAGGAACAGACGGAGTCATCTGCCCTGTTAAAATATATGGGTCAGGCGGTCTAACAATAGCTGGCATGTGGGCACTGGAGTGGTAACCTTGTACAGAAGTGTCGGTGGCCATGTTTTCTGAACTGACAAGAGGTGAAATTTGAATGACATGGCCATGAGTGGGTGAGGTTTAAGGGAGGAGTGACGAATGAAGAACTCTTAGATGTATTGAACCCAAATCATGACCTGCAGACTTAGAACTAGTTTCACACCCTAAATATTAGAAACCTTAACGACTGCCATGTGCAAAACATATATATATATATATATTTTTTTTTTTTTTTTACATACATTTTTCATCCATTCCAGTATCAAAGGCAGAAATCGTTCAACAAGTTACATCTGTGGGGACAGAAATCTGCAAATATCAGAGGCCTTGAAATTATCCAAAGTCAGATATTTACCCTGAACCATGAGCTCTGCTAATGATTGCCCTCCATTGGTTTTCACCCGGTAGTGTCCACAGTCCTCCTTGGTCACATCATTAATGATAAGGACATGCTTACATCCGTCTTTCTTGAAGCGGTACTTGAAGGACTCATCTCGGGTGAGTTCCACACCATCTTTCTCCCTGTACAAGTCAGAGGTTTGCAATTTGTTAATATTCATTAATTTAATACTTCAGTCAGCATCTCATTGAATTGCAATTTACTATTCAAACTCATATACTATATATTATATACTATTATATATATTATATACTATACACATATATTTTAACTCTAAAAATTTGTGTTAGGGTTCATTTGAATTATAAGTTATTCAAAACTTAAAGTCATTACAAAATGAAAGTAGCGACAGATCTTTTCGTCTGTATTCTGGCATACATTCAAGTGTAACAGCTTATCGATAAAGACAAAAATGTATTTGATTGTTGATTGGATTTTGACATGTGGGCGTTGCACTAAAAAAATGAATGCGAGCTTGCAGTTGATTGTAAGAAGGGACGGGGTTTAAGCGGACTACATAATTGGAGAAGTCTGTCGTTTTCACCAGAAGATCATATTATGATATTTTAATTAAACACCATGTCAAAACAAAAAAATAATGGATGAATGGTTCACAATACGTTCTATAGCATGCATTTACAAAATAGATGAATTTCATTTTGACTTTAAAATCTATAAAACTTCACTGAAATTAAAGGGTTAGTTCACCCAAAAATTAAATTTCTGTCATTAATTACTCACCCTCATGTCGTTCCAAACCTGTAAAACCTTCGTTCATCTTCAGAACACTAATTAAAATTTCTGATCCCCAAGAGAAAGCAATGTAATACCACATTAAAGGTCCAGAAAAGTAGTAAAGACATTGTTAAAATAGTCCATGTGTCTACAGTGGTTCAACCTTAATGTTATGAAGCAATGAGAATATTTTTGTGCACAAAAACAAAACAAAAATCCCTTCTCTACCCTGTAATTCTCCTACGCTGTTTACATTAGACACAGCGCAGAGCTTCAGGGTTTACATCAGAACACCGACTCATTATTGGCCGGCTCCTGTGTCAGCATCACACGTATGCATTGTGCTGCTCATGTGAACAGCATCGGACAATACTGAGTTGGCGTTCTGACATAAACCCTGAAGCTCTGCACTGTGTCTACAACGTAAACAGTGTAGGAGAATCACAGGGAAGAGAAGAAATTGTTGAATAAAGTCATTATTTTTGTTTTGTTTCAGCGCACAAAAAGTATTCTCGACACTTCATAACATTAAGGTTAAATCACTGTAGTTACGTGGACTATTTTAACAATGTCTTTACTACTTTTCTGGACCTGAATATGGTAATAACGTTGCTTTCTCTTGGGGATCAGAAACCTCTCGGATTTCATCAAAAATATCTTAATTTGTGTTCCGAAGATGAACGAAGATCTTACGGGTTTGGAATGACGTGTGTGAGTAATTAATGACAGAAATTTCATTTTTGGGTGAACTAACCCTTTAAATTAAAAATCCTTGGAAAAACTACAGATGTAACTAATTGTAATATGTATGCTCTGTTTTGGTTTATTTCTAGTTCCTGTTTCCTTTGTTCTCATTTTCCTGCCACTAGTTTGTTTCTGTGGTTGTTAATTAGCTCTCCACACACCTGTTCTGTTTCAACATTGATTACCCTGTTTGTCCAGTATATACTGTAAGCCCTGAGTTCTCCTTGTCCTGTATCATTTATGGAAGAGTGGTTGTGTTTCTCCGTGATCTCCTACATGTTTGTTTTCTTTTATAATAAAGTGTTTCTCCTTGTATACAGCCACCGCATGACACCAAGTCCCTGAAATGACTTTTGTGAAACTGGCATGTTGGCATTTTAAACCACTGCGGACATCTTGAAAATGAACCAGTTAGAAAGAAATCAATGACAGAAAAGATGTTTAATTACAATAGTAAGGGAAATTCCAAGAAAGTTTGCACCAGAACATTTTTGTGTAGTAATGGCTAAAAGAGTTATTGCCATGGTGTATACTTGCTCAGTAATAACCTCTGAAAAGTAAATCTCGATTTACGAGCATAACTGCAGGGTAGTAGCGAGAGCAAATGAGATAAATCAAATGGCTGACATAGTAAAGGACTAACAATTTATAATAAGTTCATAGCTGCTAATCTTTTCTCATGCACCCATAAGCTATACTGTACATGTTAATTCCAATCAGTTTAGACTAAAAACACAAAAACACATTACTACCCCATTTTACTTGTAATATAGTCATACATTGTCGAGTTTCAGTACCAGGAACAGTATCTACTTCTTCCTTTCCCTAATCATGTTGGTTCTAGAAAGTCATCCACTATTCGAGAAAGGTGCCATTAACCACCAGTGACTTTCTCATTCCATTCTAGGACACTTGTGAGGTGCTAAAAGGCTGCTATGACCTTTTCCAGGCACTGATCATTTACAACCCAGGGTGATATAGAGCCTTGGCTACAGCTATAGCGGAACCAGCTCTCACTCATGCACCACCATCTGTCAGTCAGTGTGACTCACCCAACCAGCCAGCCATGCTGAAAGAGACACATGTGCCATCTACTGGACATGTGAGGAATGCCAGGACTCAAGGACAGCTTGTAAAATGTTCACCTTTTCTGAACTCTTCTCTGATGTCGTTTGATATCAACTTTTTGTTTGTTCATTCATGTTTATTACAGATGCACATCGGACCTGAAAGGCCTTTTTTAGTCTCTCCTGGAAATGTGTTATTATTAACGAAAGGGAAAAGGAAGTGTGTGCATGTTGACAGACCTACCATTTCACCTGAGCCCCCTCTTCAGACACTTCACACTCAAACTCCACTCTTTCTCCTTTCATAACCATCTGATCCTCTAGGTTACGTACGATCAGAACAGGAGGCTCTAAATGCAAAGAGAGATGCAACACCTAAATGCAACACCTTTGGTGTTTTCTATTTTTATATAATTTTAATTACATATATATATAAAATATTTACTTGTCTATAAATGTCATTCTCAGAGATCTTTGTCTGTGGAAGTTAATTACCTTTAACAAAGAGCTCAGTGAAAGTCTTCTCATCTCCAACTACACACGTATAAGCAGCATCATCTGCCAGAGTACAGTTGTTGATGGTGAGGAAACGTTTGTTGCCTACACTCTCAAAGATGTACCTGTGGGAAAACAAGAAATTATTCAGTAGCAGTTCCAGTTTTGTTCTCTAGGTGGGGACAAAGCATCACTGTTGGAGAAGCTTTTTCAACCATACATTAACATCAGAAAATTAACAAATCACTTTTATAAGTTTTTTAACAGTTTATAAATTTTTACATTATCATGTCAGAAATCTTTTGCCAAACAAATAATAGACAGTTGTTAAACATATGACACGGCTTGCTTTTAAAATTCTTAAATTCACAAGATGTATTTTTACACAAGGTTTCACTTTTAACTAAGGTCACTGAAAGCTATTATGAGCCAGTGAGGATTGTTGTTGTTTTTTTTCTATTGTTATTTTAGTCTATCCTTAAACATCTGACAGCCTCCATCCGTTGGCACAGCTGACATCTGAGTCTACAGTGCTGCTGTGTATTCTTGGAAAATGTCCCTGCATATTCATAGTCAACGGGCTGTTTGAGACATCTAACCCCACAGACGAGCCCTGAGGTTGCTTATCAAGTGTAGGTAGGCTGCATACTGTCACTGTTGAGTGCCACTCACTTGCTAGGGTTGACAGCGGAGAGCAGGAAGATCAGTCCATCCATCCACAAGCACACCGAGTTGTCAAAAGTCAAAAGAAATAGACAGTTATATCAAACCTTTTTCATGCACTTTACTACTTTAAGACAATGTATAATAATTATAACTCAGAATGTTTCACATATTTAGTTTTTTTCCCCCTTTTAATTACAGTGAAACTACATAAATAGATACCTTCCAGTTGGGTGTATCTCTTGTCCATTTTTTAACCATTTAACTTCTGCATCTGGATTGGCCACTTCAATTTGCAGTTTGATCTTGTGTCCCTTTTCAACTTGGTAGGCTGGGTCCAGCTTCCTAAGAAAAGCTGTGAATAAAATAAGGATGAAAAGCTCAGTCACCACTATTAGAAACAAATCGAAACAAAAATGTTACATTGTTTTTGTTTTTTTGCTGTCTTTTTGGACTTTTACACGCTCAAATGAGCATATAACAAATACACCTTTGGTGTTTTCTATTGAACAGATCCATTTCAAGCTACAAAACTGCTAAATGTAGGCAAGCATAGTCACTTTTGTGGTCTGTAAGGTTTAAAAAAGGGCTACAAACCTGCACTTTTCTTCTCCTCTTTTTTCATTTTCTTGAGTCTCTTGAGCATCCCCCGCAAGTCCGTGATTCCATACTGGAAGGCGATCTTTTCATACTCTGATGGTGGAGCCTTCTGGAGGATTTCCCATACGTCTACGTCAGGCTCTGTGCTCACATGAACAGCTCTGCAAACCCACAGCAGAAGATGGATGTTGATCAGGACAGGCAAATCAAGTTTGAACATCTTGTGTTTTCACAATATTTTTCTTTTAAAAGATTATTAATGTGATAGTTCACCAAAAAATGAGAATTCTGTCATTATTTACTCACCTTTTTTTTTGTCCATACAATGAAAGTCTGTGGGGTCCAAAACTGCAATGGACCCCAATGACTTTCATTCTATTGATAAAAACAGTTAAAACATTCTTCAAAATGTGTTGTTTTGCAGAAGAAAAAAGTGATACCGGTTTGGATTGACATAAGGGTGAGTAAATGATGACAGAATTTTTGGGTGAACTATCCGTTTAAGGCTCAAAAATAATGGCAATATAAGCATGAAGCATATTCAGTACATTATTCATTCAAATTCTTTATTAATGTATAGAAATGCAACAGCAAATATATATTAATAAATGAGATCAATATTAATGCATGTTATTAATAGATTTTTATTCCGTATTTGTAAAAAAAATCTTACCGTTGGCCAGTTTTTAAGAAACTGCTGTACTTATGTAGAGGCAGAACCCAAGCGTCAAGCATGGTAAGACAAACCACAGCTGATTAATTGAACATTATCAACCTCTCAGATCATATAGCAACAAACTGCTAGACCATCAAGACAATTTTACAGTTCATTTTTACACATGCATTTAAACAAAAAAGCATGCAGAATCTACATTATGGCCTACAGAAAGTTTTTCCTTTAAATATCTTACCTTCATGTGTCTCTTGTGTTTATTAAACCAAATAAAGAATTAGAAATTCTTTGCATAAATGTACAGTGTTTACTGACATAACCAATTTGCTATACTGTTGTGGCAGAGTCAGTGAATGTGGGATGAATGTCGTGGGATGTAGAATAGTGTAGGAATTGTGAGTTCTAGGTTTTTTAATGTGATTAATTAGGAGTATATGAGTATGATGGAGTTTGCTAAAAATAAGTCAAACATGACTATCTATCTAGTTCCAAAGTGGTTGTGCAGTCTGCGGAGTGGAAATACATAGAAGGACTAAAGTTGGCAATCAGTGGCTGATTAGGAGAGAGAATAATCAAGGTATCACACGCACACTTAGCATTACAACACTCGACATTCCTTCATGCACAAGCAGTCAGTTCAGTGTGACTCACTTACTCTCTGAATATGGGGGTGGCACAGCCACAGAGGAGAAAAACAAAAAACAATTATACATAGATGAGCCTCAAAATTGTGCAATGAACAATTCATCAACAAAATGAACATCAACAGAATTCATACGGTAAGGTACCTGTATTTTATTTAAATCATTCACACCTTATATAGCTCTATTAAATAAACATACAGTGGAGTTCAAACGTCAGACAACAATTTGAAAATCTTAGAAACAAACAGTTGTCACTTTGGTAGCAGCAGGAATGATGAAAAAGGAGCAGGATCTATGACAGAAGTTTTTAATAAATAAATCAAAATAACTAAATTATTCATGCAGCTAGGCAATCTCAAAGAACTGGAACAGAACAACCACATCCACAGTGAAAATGGACAAACTGAGGGCTAGATATACACAAACTAATCAGGGGTAAAACAGGACAGGTGTGACTAAATCAATGAACTAATGAGTAACCATGGAAACTAACCAGAAGCGGGAACAAGGAACAAAGGAAACAGGAACAGAAAACAGTGCAAAACCAACTCAATAGCTATGTTTCCATCCAAAGTTGCAAATTTAACTTGTGCGCAAATTTGGAATAAAGCACTGTTTCCAACCAGTGAGTCGAAGAGAACAAAATCGTCATTTCCTGATAAACTGGCGTTAAATATCACTAAGCAAAATGGAAGTTGCTGCAGTAGAAGCCACTGTATATAATAATTTCCATATATAATAAATTACTTGAGCCTCAGAGCACGAGTATGTTTTTTATGCTCATTTTTTTTAAATTTATGCACATCTTGGCGTCCGTTTTTTATGCGATATCCCAAAATTTGCATAAAAATAAGTTAATGGAAACAGCTAATGTCAAACTCAAACAGATCAAACATGACAAAATCCCTAACAATGGAAAGTTTTACAATGTTTAAAAAATTAAAAAAAAAAAAAAAAAAAAAAAAATGATGTAAAGGAATAAGAAATGTTCTAGATTTTGTTAGATTCAGCTAGATTGTAGGTCACTATTCAATTAAGCATATTTGTGACACTGAGCATGTGAACTTCTTTGTACAAGTGTTTATTCTTGATATTCTCGCTTCCATTGAAGAACGCTTTTTGG
Organism: Mylopharyngodon piceus; assembly: GCA_039654765.1. NCBI lineage: Eukaryota > Metazoa > Chordata > Actinopteri > Cypriniformes > Xenocyprididae > Mylopharyngodon > Mylopharyngodon piceus. Next base: position 28,223,510 of record CM077442.1, read on the forward strand.
ATATTTCTCAAATCATTTCAGCTCGAGTACTGATGGGGGTAAGGGGGCAAACGAAATACTAAGACATTCCGAAATTCAGATAAATTTTTCAGGGCAAATTAAATTGTTAATAATAGTCATTTGTTCAAAAATGCATTATATTACTGTATTGCAAAATACTGCATTTTCACAAGTGGTCTCAGACTTTTGGACTCCCACTGCATTCATTGTGAATTCAAGTTTTGGACATGGGTAGACAATGAATGAATCAGATCATGTTTTAGATGTCTCAAGACTTACCTCTTTTTTAGTAAAGCACTGAAGTCCAGTTCACCCGAGTCATCACCTCCATCTGTGCTACTGTAGGAGAGGAAGGAATCAAGAGCCACAAAACATGAGTATACAGAACTGTTACATTCTATATTTTCAAAATTGGGGAAATCTTTTAACAGCTTCTCTAACATTAAAATGCAGTCATTTTAAAAACTGAAATGTAATTAATGATTATGTAAAAGAACAGAATATCAAGTATGTTGATGCATATGTCATGTTCAGACTGTATTATTATGCATAAAACATGTATGGAATGGATGTACACTACTGTTCAAAAGTTTGGGTTTGATTTTTTTTTTAAAGTTTTTGAAAGAAGTCACTTCTGTTCACCAATGCTGAATTTATTTGAAAAACTACAGTAAAAACAGTAATATTGTGAAATATTATTACAATTTAATTAACTGTTTTCTATTTTAACATATTTTAAAATGTAGATTATTCCTATGATGGCAAAACTGAATTTACAGCAGCCATTAATCCAGTGTCACATGATCCTTCAGAAATCATTCTAATATGCTGATTTGGTGCTCAAGAAACATTTCTTCATTATTAGTGTTAAAAACACTTGTGCTGCTTAATATTTTTGAAGCTTGATCATTTTTTCCCATATTCTTTGATGCATAGAACGTTCAAAAGAACAGCATTTATTTGAAATAGATTTTTTTATGTTTTTGATCAAAAGTGTCTTTGTGTCTTTTGATCAATTTAATGCATCCTTGCTGAATAAAAGTTAATTTCTTTCAAACTAAAAATCTTACTGACCCCCAAACAGTAGTGAACAGTGGTGTATACTGACACATACAGAGCACATATAAGGCAGATGCACATATAACACATGCAAATAATTTTCTGAGGCAATAGAAACTGGAACAAAGCTCCACTACGCTGTTTTTAAAGTGCCCATATTATGCTATTTTAAAGGTTTCTAATTTTGTTTTGTAGAGCCATGTTTCCACCGAAATTTCCCCGCACAATTTGTCCCAGGAACTTTTTTTTTTTGCTGTCTGCGTTTCCATCGTGGTCTAAAGTACAGTGAAGATTAAGCAAATTAGACTGGTGATGTAGAACTGCGCGCGACTTTCCAGTTCCCGCTGGATTTCGTCCTCCGCATATAAACTTAATAAAGCCTGAACCTCGTCATCGGTCCATCGGTCATATTTGTTATACTCCATTGTTGATTCGAATAGCAAACAACTCTTACTGCACGCACCGCAACAGACTTTTAAAAATGGTGGTTGAAATAAAATGCTGCATGGAGTAAACCAATCAAAATACTGCGTGAACTCAATCAGCATGTTCAGCGCCCAAGTCCCACCCCCAAAAGTTCCTGAACTTTGAAAAAAGAACTACTACGGATGTGAAACGACATGAGGGTGAGTAATTAATGACAGAATTTTCATTTTTGGGTGAACTAACCCTTTAATATTGCTGGTTACTACTTTTACTTATATATTAAGTAATATTCTTCAAAATTCAATAGTAGTTACATGTTACTGCCGTGGATATTCCAAATAGCCTATGCGTTCAGACCGCCGCCTTCGAGAGCGTCAAAATTCGCTCTGGCTGCCCTGCCAACAACAATAGCTCATTACCATAAAGTTGACCTGGGGCACGTTCAAGCTCAAACCGGTACACAATTTTTTGCTACGGATCCGGTTTAAACGACATGTCTCCTAGAAACGGTGTGCAACGGGGTTTGAGATACGTTTTCTCTTGTTTGGTGGGTGTGTCAAAAAAGTCAGCCCAATCAGCAGCAACATGTATATAAACCACGCGGTATTAAAGAGACAGCTCGCACAGTGGGTCCAAGTAAAGTCGTTTACAAATGTGTCTGCTGCAGCTCGGTATACGCAACAATTGAAGATATTAGAAGACATGTTTGTCGTAAGAGTTTTATAGTAAAAATATAGCATATCAATTCTTCAAAAAGAACACAAAAAATGGCCTTCTCAGCTGCCATAGTTGCAACTCTTGCATCATCAGAACAAGGTGTTCAACGCACCACTGTTTCCGTTTAAAAAATGTTTTGCAACGTTTTGTTGGGGCTGAACGCAGCCATGACTTCAACTCTCCTCGACGCCCAAACCGTCCAAGATGCGTCGCGCCACTGCTCGCCAGAATGTGAACGCACAGTAATAGCAACCAAGGCGTCTCAGCTGGCTACATCCTACGTCATACATTACGTCAGAAGTTACTCTTTTGGTGCAAGTCAACTTTGGTGCAAGTAAGGTGGTCTGCCGGAAGCTGGTTAATTTAGTTTATAAAGTTTTAAATATGGATATTTTTCTCACAAAAACCCATTGCTTCACTTTAGAAGGAGCTTATTAACCCCCTGGAGTTGTATAGATTACTTTTATGACGGATGGATGCACTTTTTTATGATTTAAAATCGTGGGCGCCATTCACTACCATTATAAAGCTTGGAAGAGCAAGGATATTTTTTAATATAACTCCGACTGTGTTTTACTGAAAGAATATAGTCATATACACCTAGGATGGTTTGAGGGTAAGTAAATCATGAGATAATTTTCATTTTTGGGTGAAGTACCATTTAATTGAATATTTATTGTTAGGCATATGGCCTATAGTCTCTTTTGCATTGTAATATACTGGAGCCAAACCTGAGAAGGTAGTCCGGAAGATTTCACAGCGCTCCTGGACACGTAATTTGCGTAGTTGTAATTCATAGGCGGGGATTATGCTAATTGCGACTGAGTGTGCATGCGCGACCTATTTACAAATGACTGATCATACATACGTTTAACTATCAAGGGCCTGTCCAAAAACCCACACTCGCGGTCTTGGCAACTAGAGAGCACGTGCACGCAACAGGAAGTATGTGCGGATTGTGCGCAAGACTGTCCCAGGTCTTAAAAACGCCAAAGCTCAGTGCCCTTAATGCACCAGACTACTGAACAGACATACATAAGTTTATTTTAAAATGCAAATTACTGAAGATCAAAATAAAGCTCTTTAAACACTTGCATTTTTACAACACTATATGTGTGTCCCATTGGGTAATCAAAAGTTCTACACACACTTGCAGTCTTCACACAAACTTGAACACTTGGGCCAAATACAGGAAATACCGGTATGTCATGTAAGTCGACAAGTGGTCAAGTGCACAGACCGCAAATGTGGCTATTTGGACAGGCCCCAAATCTAATGTTCATGATGTGTTTGTGAATGCGGAGGAGAGTTTTCGGGAAGGTCCATTTTACGAGCAAACTACTCTGAATTTACTCCATTTATTGTAAACTCTGATCTTTCAAACTTTGCAGACCTTTTACATTCACAAACAGCTATATAACACACTACATGAAAAGGTAATATTCAAAAAAGCATAATAGGGGCATTTTAAAGGCGCTTTGTTGGAGAATGTCAAAGATGAGGGTAAGAACACAGAAATGCTGATGCACAGAAGAAATCCATAGCAGGTTCTTGCGATCACATATCAGAGACCCAGGAGGCTGTTTAGTTATTATAAGGCAACAAGTGATAATCTTGACAGTAGAGTCTTCTTTCTCATCTGTAAAGCAAATATTTGAAAGACGTATATGTATGACCCATGATGCACTGTCTTTAAGGAACTTCTCTTATGGTTTGACGACATACATCACCATGGAATGAAGAGGAGCAACAAAAGAGACACGTCACTCAAAGTTTGCCCAGCTGGTTCCACTGATTTTGTCAAGGTATCAGCCACAGTTAAGAAGTTGAGGTGCATGGAGAGATTTCTGTTATTATGTTTCAAATAACCAGAATTAAAGTATTACAAAACAGTCACGGACATAGTGCGGTTTCTGATTAAACTGGTGGCAATGTTATTAGTGGAATCCTCTAATTTGCTCACTCTTAATCAGTGTCTGCACTTGAGAAGATCAGTGGACAGGGAAATCATATTCACTTTAAAGCCCTCTGCCTCTGATACACCAGTAATGAGTGTTGGGGAAATTGCCCTTCTCACAAAAACAGAGAAAATGGTCAGAAGAGAACAGACAGGAAATGAGTGTCAGAATGAGAGTTTGCAAAAGATCCTTGGAGAGTGAGTCATAAAGCATCAGCAATGACTAATATCACTCACTCCCCTTAGATGTTGGCAGACAAAGGGAGAAGATTGAAAAGGACAGAAAGAAAAGGGCAAGCTATAACAGATGACTGACAGAGGGACACGGATGGACACTCAAGGACTCAATGAACTCTTTTTGATGACAAATCAGAGGGTTTGGTTGAGTAAAGACAATGACAGTGCTGTGAATATATCCCCTGCTGCTGCAGCAAACCCCTATACTTAGCTACCTTCCAGGTTCTCCCATCTTCTTCTTACCACCTGCACTGGTGCTCCTGGGTAATCAGCAGTTTCAAAAATGGTTAATGCAGTATACATGCAAAATTTTAAATCCCAAATATGGACTCAAATGCTATCTTTATATGCAAAACAAACCACAACAATAAGCGCTAGGATCTATGCACACAAAATCATCAAACCTCAAATCAGACAAGCAAAAAAAAAAGTTAGCATTTCATGTTGCTAAAATGGCATGATACACCTTTTTAATTTTATGAAAGAATAGTTGAAATTAATACTTTTAGTTATACTTTATTAAATGTAGAAAAATAAATACTCACGTGCGTCTAAATGCAGAGCGAATATCAAACCCTTCTGTTGTACGAGCCTCTGGAGTATAATACACAGAGTGAAAAAGCACACATTAGCAATTAATTTGGCACAATTATAATTATTATTCATTCCTTGTTATTTATCAAGCATGCATATGGTTCAAATTATTCAAACTGTTTTGTCAGACCCAAAATAAAAGTTTGGGTCTTACCATGTACTACTAGGTCAAAATTACAGCTGTCAAACTTGTCTCTAGATGACACCTCACAACGATAGGCTCCAGCAAAGTTGAGTTTAGCTGCAATGATATGCATCTCGAATGTGTACACCTGAATAGAAAAAAAAGGGTTAATTTTACTGATTTTTCACTTTCAAAATATTCTAAATGTATTGTGTATTATGTAACTATTTGATCATTGTCAGACCTTATTGTTGCGGTCATAGTGCTCTTTTAGTTGCAGGTGCTTTCCTGACTTGCTGGCCAGATCCATCCACTTTCCTTTGAACCATTTTACTGTGGGCTTCTTCAGCAGAGATTCACCACACACCCGAGCAACAAAGCTAATGTTCTCACCTACATAGGAGGAACAGATTGGAAGAACGTTTTCACTTCATATGCATTATCGGTTTCTTATTGACGCGAGGCACTGTCACTTACCTGCATTCACCTCCCCACTGTGAGGCTTCTCTGTGAAGAGACCAGTAAGGTCCTGCCTTGTGTCAGGATGATGACTCTCAGGCAGAGCTGAAAAACAAACAGAAAAGCTAGGTTTGTTATTCAGTCAATTTCAATCATTTTAAATGTGTAATTAAATGAAAAAGCATAATTAAATATGTCTGTGTGTTTTTCACCTTCAGGTGCTACACCATCTAACGCGGGTCCACTGGTGCCTGGTGCAGTGCTTTCAGAAGGTGCTGGTGGAGCTTCTTTAGGTTCTTTAGGTTCTTCAGGCTTAGGATCCACAGCTGCAGGACCTGGGGATACGGCTTTTTGCAGTTCCTTCACTGCAAAAGTGCAAAAATTCTTAAAATGGCTTTCTGACAGATGATAAAAAGTGGGAATTGCCCATCTGGGTGAGAGAGGTTTCCATTTTATTGATAAATTTACATCATATTAAAAATGCAGTCCCTAAAGCTTTACTTCCACTACTAAGGCCTTAAAGCTTTACTTCCTGCATCTATATCACAAAAAGGTCTGGGTCAAAGCAAGATGCTAATTCTTTACCTCACAGGGCTCTTGAGTATAGCTTTTTAAACTTTAGCCAAAAAATTCAGATATTAAAAACATTTTAGATATATTACCCTCAAAACACACTCTCTGTCTATTATTGAACATGTTTTGCATGCAAAGTTTTGTTTTCATGGGTCCTTTTTAACTTTGATATCACTCTCTTCAGGATTCTAATGGCCACACAAATTAGCACTTGCTTTTATCTTCCTCTGTGGCTGGATAAATGGCTCTAAACACCTGATGTATAACCATTGATCTATGTAACGCTGGTATAGAGACTTATTCAGACAGGATTAGTTTTACAAGGGTAGATGGAATAATGTTATTTTACCACAGGACGTCTGTAATATTAATGGCCAATTTACGCAGGATAAGAAATTTCAGTAAAACTACCAGAAGTGGGAGTGGTAACTTGATTTATGTACGGTCGTCACCTCCCTGTCGTCATGTGCGTATAATGTTGCTCCCTCATATATCATTATTATATTATTATAATTAAATAAATATAATTATAATTAAATTAATTACATTCTGATTGGATTCTGTTGGTAATAGGCACTTACCTAAAAAGCTAAAAGATGTTTTGTGCCTCTAACAAGTGCTTTCGACCTTCTTTTTGATCTGAATGGTATGCGGAAAACACTTGAGGTTTGCCACAGACTTGTCCCACCACCTAGAAGGCAACCGAATGCTTCTTCAAGTGCCTCCATACTTTTTACAGAAGGCACCACTCCATGTAAAACTAATCCTGTCTGAATAGGGTTTTAGTTGCAATATGTCCAGATGAAGCACACGAAACACTGGCCATTTATACTCAAGCATGCTTTGGCTATAAAAATAGCACTAATACTTGTTATACTGAACCTCTTTCATTGACAGTTCTGTTTGTACAAGGATAATTGTGTTAAATTATCTTTTTACTTAAAATTTATCAGGAAAAATGCACTAAAATAAATAACCTAGTTTGACAACTAAATGTTAGTTTGACCTTCTTCCCCCTGACTTTATTAGGCTAACTATTCCTCCAGTATTTAATTGAACCCACACTTATCTTCTCTTTTTTTCTATGCACAATGCCTAACAGGATCATAACTAAGCTCTATGAACAGATACTAAAGGTTAAGAGTTTGAAGTGAGGAACAGCTATAAGAGGTCTGGTGAGTTTCCAGATTCCACAGCAGGCTGAGAAATCCTTACAAATAGTGATAGCATGCTCAGAAAAACAACTGGTTACAACTCCAGAGAAAAGTGAATCAGAAAGGAGAGTTGGTTACGGTGCTCTGTGACGGCTTTACATATGAACCAAAGGTGGGGTAAAAGTGAGGTAAATACAGGAAAGACACAAGTCACCATCCAAAAATCACCCACCTTCTAATTCTTTTATCTTTAATTCAAATTTGACTTTTGACACCCCAGCAATAACAGCATATCCCACTGCATCCTCGTGGACTGCATTGTTTATTGTGAGAGAGTGCTTATTGCCCTCCGCTGAGATGGTATATTTGTCACTGGATGAGATGTCCTTGGAGTCTCGCTGCCATCTCACTTTTACATCAGGCTTCTCAGTCTCAGCTTCAAATATGACTGTTGCCCCAATCTCAGCAGTCTGAGTCTTTGGTTTCTTGGTGAAAGCTGAGACTAAAGAAGTGAGGGAGGGAGGGTCAGAAGGAAAGGATGCATGTCCAAAATTTCCACCTCAAACTCTTATCTCTGAAAATGTCTTGCCCTGATCCTCTTTCCTCTCTAGCCTCTCTGATATTGCATATTTTAAATGGTCCTCAAGACTTTGTGGTCTAATGCTTATATGTCTCTAGATGTCTCAGACCCAGTATATTCTATCGTTCAGCAATATAAGAAAATGTGTACTATTTAGTCATCATTAAAGCTCGGTAGCCTAGAAGATTTAGACAAATCTAATTTATATTTAGCCTACATTACATCATTTTTGTACAATTTTTTGCAAAGTTGTCTCTAAACAGGAGTGCGTTTCCCGTACACGACGACGTACCTCGTTGCTTCTCTACCATAATACGATGCATCGTTAAACAAATCAACTAGCTAGTCACGACTGTTTCCCGAAACCGTATTGTCGCAAACCTGTCGTTCAGCCTTGGTGAATGATGTCACGCAGGTGGTGGAGAAATAACTTCTTTGAATGAATCCGTTTGAGATCGAATTAATGCTAGATTTTACGGACATGGCATCTGATGACTAATTCTAATTTTTGTCAGTTATTTTGCTTTATTTCCAGATTCAATCAAAGGCTCGTTGAGTCGATCTTTCGTACTAGAGCACGTACGCACATGCGCACTCTTCAAAAACGGTGCTTAAAATCTCGACAAACTAAAATATGTAAATGACATTTGTATATATTCGAAATCAAAGATATACATTGTACTTAATGTCATCTTGCTTATTTTGCTCAAGATAACGATTTAATAAGTCCACATGTCATAAAAACAAGAAACTATATTTCTTACCACCAGAGATGGGCACAAATACATCAAAAAGTATTTAGTTACAAATTACAAATACTTACTCATCAAATGTATTTAAATAAAATACAAAATACTGCTGTAAAAAATGTATTTAATTAAAATACAAGTAATTTTAAATTTGAAAATACAAAAATACAAACAAAATTTACATGCAATCATTTGAAGTGCTCAGTGTAACAATTAAATATAGATTGATGATCCTTATAAAGATACTAAAGTTATTCAGTCAGGAGCAGTGAGTGATTTTGTCTTTTTCTTTTGTTGCTTGATTAACATTCATGACAGACAGCAGCAGGTTTATTAGGCTGCTGTCACTTTAAGAACGAACGCACAGACAAAATATACTTATGGTTACATTAATTTAAGACACGACCGACTGTTTTCAGTTAATCAATGTTAAAGAGTCATCTGCTCTCCAATCACTCTCACGGTACTTTGATGTCATACACCGGTCGGTCTGCGCAGCGCCGATGCATCTCAAACAAGCCAAAAAGATTCTCACCTTTTCAAGTGCCAACGCAAATGTCAGCCAATAAGATCGCCTTATGCAAATACCCTAGCGCTGACGCTAAGCAATTGCATTCATGCCACACCGGAAAGTAATGTGATTGGCTGTTGTCACTATGACGGTCGTCTATGACTATCACTATGACCAAAATAATGAGCTTATGCTGCGCTCACGCCATAACTACCATAAGTAAGAGATGGCAACCCGTGACGTTATACTCGGAGCGGTCCGTGACTCGAATTTATGCGTATTGGTGGCAACACTACCAATGCCGAAATTAATCTGCAGGAGTCAGGTGCAGGTCAGAGCTCTTTAAGTTGTTTATTTCATTATTATTGTAATGTTATGTGCTTTGAGACATGAGGTAATTTAACGCTGTCTCTCGTGACACTTTTGCTCCCTGCTGTGCGCGTTCATGTGTTTTGAAGGAGGCGTGGCTTTGGAGACGCTCTAAAGGGAGGGTGGGATCTTATGCTTTCAAAGCTAGCTCGCTATTGCTAGCCTCTCCGAAAATGACCTACCCTACCTTTAAGCCTGGTGATGAAAGTTATGGTATGCGAGAATAAAATAACATATTTGTATGTATTTTTAGTGTTTTAAATACAAAATAGTATTATATTATTTTGTATTTATATTATTTGTAATAGTATACCAACCAGTTTATAATGTACTTTGTTCATCCATCCATCCATCCATCCAATATATAATGTACTTTGTCTATTCATCCATCCATCCATCCATCCATCCAATATATAATGTTGTCTAACGATGCTTTTGGGAAACGCATCCCCTATTAACTGGTCAGGGTCTAAAATGGACGCAGACTTTATAATATATGTGACCCTGGACCACAAAATCAGTCATTTTTGAAATTTAGATTTATACTGAATATATAAGCTTTCCATCGATGTATGGTTTGTTATGATAGGACAATATTTAGCCGAGATACAACTATTTGAAAATCTGGAATCTGAGGGTACAAAAAAATCTAAATATTGAGAAAATCGCCTTTAAAGTTGTCCAAATGAAGTCCTTAGCAATGCATATCCACTCACAAAAATAAATTTTTTATATATTTACGGTAGGAAATTTACAAAATATCTTCATGTAACATGATCTTTACCTAATATCCTAATGATTTTTGGCATAAAAGAAAAATTTATAATTTTGACCCATACAATGTATTGTTGGCTATTGCTACAAATATACCCGTGCGACTTATGACTGGTTTTGTCCAGGGTCACATATAAAGTAATAAAATAGAACCATAACACTGACTGACAATGTGGAATCCACATTCAAAACTAAAAAAGCAATTCTAAAACCTCCCTTTGAAAGTTTTTACACTTGGTGGATTTGTAGTGTCCTTATTTTTATCTCCAGTAAAAAAAAAAAAATATATATATATATATATACACACACACACACACACACATATATATATATATATATTTTATTTATTTATTTATTTTTTACACCAAGTGTAAAAACTTTCAAAGGGAGGTTTTAGAATTGCTTTCTTAGTTTTGAATGTGGATTCTACATTGTCAGTCAGTGTTATGTATGTGTGTGTGTGTATATATATATATATTTTTTTTTTTTTTTTTTTTACTGGAGATCACATATATATGTGTGTGTGTGTATATATGTGTGTATATATAAATATACACATATATATATATATATATATATATACCCCAAGTAAAGTAATTCTCCGGGAATTCTGTAAAAATACTAACACAAGCTTAATTGAAAAAAACATACAGTAGTGTAAAATGTATATACACAGTAATTTGATATGAATAGGGGGCAATAGTAAACTATTTTCCCCTTTTGACACTTGAAGGTGTTGCTGGAACTTGATCTTCATGGCTATTGTTACTCACATGCCTTGAATTATTAACTGCTTATTCATCGTTCTTTTTCACTTTGAGTCACACATCTTCATTCGCATCAGTGCAGATGGTTCAAACATAAAGCAAGCCAACTCTCTGGGTTTAAAAATAGAGCATGCGCTCTCCATTGAGAACTGCAGTCCACATTGACACAGCCACAGGTAGCTGCTAGATGGATTAACTAGGATCTATTTCTGTTGTTTATCAAGTACTGGTCCCTCTCTTGCCATTTCAAAACCTCTGGCATCCACATTGTCTTTGTTCCACTGCTGCATGTAAATTTGAAATGTAGGGTTGAATGTCTAGAGGACTGATACGTGAAAGGTAATTGTCTACAGTGAAAGAGACAGTTTAAGTAAGCGTAATTTAAGTAAGCCAGTGTGCAAGCCAATAGTAACTGGATTTTGCTCTGAGCTGGGATAGGAGGGAAAACCATTTCATGAAGGTGACTTATATCATTAAACTTATACGAGATGCTGACGCTTGCCATACAAACATTTAAATCATAGGTGTCTTGTCACTCAAAAAGCCTTCAAAAGAAAATGTGACATCTGTTAAGTCGTGATAAACTTAAGAGCATATTGCTGTTGAGATGTCCCGTTATGAATCTAAAGCAGTGGTTCTCAACTTTTTTGACTCCAAGGCAGCCCTTTGTCCAAGACAATATTCGAAGGCCCTTCAGTCTAAGCTGACATGTACCTCTGGTATTTCTGGTGTAATAAAAATAAATAAACTCAAAAATATTATGCCAGTTTAATATTGTACATCTTTATTTTAGAAGGTAGTATAACTACATATAATTTCTAAGACACTTTGGGGCTCCACTGTAAGTTTGCAGAGTGTTTGCGCACTGCCCCTGGTTGAGAACCACTGGTCTGGAGCCATTGAAATACACCGAAGAGATTGAAAGAGGGATGAGAAAGTGTCTGCAGATGGATTATGTGACTACCACTAAACTCCACTGCTTAATGCTGAAAAGTGATGCAACGGCATTGTTAGCATGCTGTAGGTCTTAGCGAATATCGCCTCACTGGGCTGTCAAACAGGTGGTATCACATTATGGCAATCCTTTAATTCCTGCTTAGGCAAGGTTATTCTGTGCACTTTTGGAAAAAAGCCCTTTAGTCCACTGCCATTATTTTATCACTTTTGCTTGGATAAGGCATCAAATGGTATTTTGGATTAAAAAGGCTGTCTATAATTTTTAATTTAAAAAAAAATTCCAGAGCAGTGCACAATACAGCCACGTGCTTTGAATGCAGTTTCCATACTTACAGTAGGCGGTAAGCAATACAGTTTAAAAGAAAATCTGGACAGCAGCCTATGTTATGAAAATGCTCATCAAATCAACTGATACTGCCCATTTTGCCCATATATGTTAAATTACAAATGTTCATAATAGTTCAAATTACTACAGATTACAGTTCAAGTCATGGAAAGTTGTACAGTGATGAACCCAGTACACAAAGTGTCAAAGTTCAGAACAGAAAGGTAAACATTTCTTCAACCAACAACTCAGGAGAACACTGGTTAAATGTCCCTCCTGATTGACAAAAATCTGTAATACACCTATTTGTCAAATAATTAAGAACGAAAACACTGGCATACCTATTTTTTTAGTTGGCTCTGGCATCCTGGTTGAGTGTCCCTATTGAGTTCCAACAAACAGGCATTGTGGACACCAACACCAACACTTCTCTTTTAATAGAGAGACCCCCCCCCCCCACACACACACCCCTTAAATGTCACATGGCCCAAATCATCCTGCCCAGCCCTTCACCCATCTACCACCATGACCTATTACTGAGCCCACCTTCTGTCACCCCCATTGGATGACAGAACTAAAGCTAAAGGTGGATGGATGATAAGGGAGCACAGACAGGATGGGGTAAATTTAGAATCCTCCCAGCCATACTGCTCAAAGAAACAATTTGTCAAAAAACATTTGTTTTAATTATTCTTAGTATTCTTAACCTCTGACATGGAGCTACAGATTTTACATCTGCAGCTTCATATTCTTCTTTATATCTTTTGTACATGACAGCAAATAACGAATATATACACAGGTTTAGAGTGTGTGCCGACTTCCTTAATATACAAGACATAAGATGTAGTTTGCTGCATTTTATTGTATCAATTTCTATCTAAAAAAGAAATATTGTTGCTTTATAAAAGTTTATTTTTCCTATAATGTACAACAGCTATACTCAACAATCAATTAATTCATTATCTTCTGTATAAAAAGCCCCAAGGAAAGCATATAGGCCCAAAGAGACTGAAAAATAGTATACCACTGGTGCAGGACCCATTCCTCATGCCAAGCATTGCTAAGTTAGATGAAAAACTTATAAATTTGACAAATAACTAAAAGTTTAAGTTGAAGTAAAATTACTAAAACTAAAAAAATAAAGCTAAATAGAAATATTAGAAAGAGCTAATAAAAATGACATAATAAAGCACATAAAAATTGCTAAAAATGAAAACTGTAAATCTAAAAATAAAAGCTAATTTAAAATATTAAGAAATACTAAGAGAGAGAGAGAGAGAGAAACATGTTCCCACAGTCAAATTTCTTAACATGTAAATATTTGTATGAATACAAAAAGATGGTGGTCAGTATAAAAAGTTGAAAAGTAGCAGTCAGTATATGGTGTGGCCAGCAGCTGCTTTAAGTTCTGGTTAAGTTTACTGGTGTTTTTCAGAGTCAGCAGAAAGTTTAGAATATTTTCTGCAAGTCAGCGACTTGCCTCTGTAATTATTAAATTATTTCTGGATGAAGTGATTATTTCTGATATCATGTTTGACTGCACGCTGCAAGATATAATGTGCTTGTCTGCATTAACAGAAGATAAGGCCAAAAGTCCAATAGCTAGCTTGTTCTTGGAGGGATGCAAACTCATCAGGGGTGGAAAAAGTGACAAAGATGCAACCCCTCTCCCCCCATATTTGATACTGTAGCAAAAACCAAAAAAGTGTGTTGTAACTTGTATAACGCCCCCTTTAGCCCTCTGATGAGAGATAAATTAAGCTTACTATAAGCTTAAGGATTTAGCTGTCCTCGTTTTTATTTCCCTTTGTCTTTTTCTGTTCTGCACCCCAGAACGTTTCTCTCCTTTGTTCATTTTGGTCATGTGACAGTGTAATGTCGAAGGGTGAACAGGTAATATGTACTCACTTGATAATAAAATACATTTTTGAACTCATTTAAAATGCTAAACAAGTTAAAAATATTATCTTTCATTTTTTTTTTTTTTTTTTAACAAATAAGATTATAACATTTTACTAAAGAAGATATTCACAGAATGCTTTTGTGCAGCGCCCCTATGCATGGAATTTACTGCAAACCCCATTTTTACACCTCTCAACCTTTCCTTGACCCTGAGCTGATATAAACTACACTGTTTCAACAACCACTTGCTTTTGATTTATGCATCTTACTTTTATTGATTTTACCTTTAAAAATTAATCCCTGTCGTTTAACTGAATGTCCTCATTGTATCTTGACATCACTCTACCTACCTACTACTTTTAGATACATTGCAAGATACTGTTAAAACCTTCTAACATGCTGATAATTTCATTGCTTTAACCGAAATTGCTGTGCCCTGATGTCCTTTTGAAAGTCATGTTGTATTAAATAACAGATTACCATTGCATGTATTACTGTCCGTCATGTGTGATGTGTTGTATAGTCTTTTGACCACCGTCCGTCACACAGGACTGTCACCACGTCGTCATTCCGACAGTTATACTAGCTGTTGTATGCTGACAACTGCATGAAAGGGAGGCTTCAGCTGGAGATACGACATGAAAGGAAGTTATTTGCAGTTGTTGTAATGACTATATTTTGGCTTTGGGTCCCGCAGTTGGCTTTCTTCTAATCTAAGTGTGAATCCATGAGGATCTGCCACAGCTGAACCACAATGAGCTGGAATTATCAACCACTGTGACAAGCTGTACTTGTGGGATTTAAGTGTTTCCTTGTAAAACGAATAACCAGTTGGACTATTTAGATTGATACTTAACACAGGAATTGCATTTTATGTATGTACACGACGTGTTTAACAGAAGGATATTACGACCTCTCAAACATGGCCAACCCAAATAAATGCGCGAGGGGGACTACTACGTGTGTTCGGTCACCTCGCACATTCCATTGCCATTCTGTGAGGGGTGGGAGGTCTGCGTAGCCTGCCGTTCAACTCCTAGGAATAATCTGCGCCCTTGTCAAAGAGGTTAGGATCTGTAATCTGTCGGGAGTCACAAACCAAAGATAAGAGCTGGCTGACAGGGCCCTTGACCTATAACGAATGCCCTGACGTCGCGCGGATAGCAACTTTCAGTAGTTTAATTTAGTACAAAAACAAAGAATGAACAAAACAAACATTTCAGAAGGGGAAAACTCTTCGTGTCAATTATTCTCTTCCATACTAATTCACAAACTTAAGTGTTCAAGAAGCTGCAGTTAAAAATAATATGTGACACCGGGTTTTTTTTAATTTATTTATTTATTTATTTATTTATTTCATTTATTTGTGATTTTGTAAAACTTTTCCGTTTTAAAGGGATAGTTCGCCCAAAATCAAAATGCTACTCACCCTCCTGAGGTTATACTTGGATTCCCCCTAGTGGTCTGTGTTAAAAAAAACAAAAAAAACATGGGTACATAAACAAAGCAGAAGAGGTGACAACAATCTAATCTAATAACCTAAAGGACAATATGTAAAGAAACTGTCTTTAAACATGTTTGATATCTATAATCGGCTTATACCTTATTTTGTCCACCCCAGTAATGAAAAAATTGAATTTAATACAGCCAGATTAATGCTTACGCTCAATATTTAAAATTGAATTGGAATTTTTGAATGCAAGCAATTATTTTGAATTACTTTAATTATTTATATTGTTATAAATTTTAAAAGTAGCCTAATTATTTTCGACATGAGACTTGGAAGAAACTTTTATTTTGTAACGAAAGGAGTTTTAATATTTGCCCGGAAGTATTATTCTGCAATCGCATAATCGCCGTAGAAAAACATCGGATCTGTATATGATAAGACACGCACGAGAGCCGTGTAAATAATCTAGAGATCCGTAAACCAGCATTGACTTCGTGCATGTCCTGTGTTTCATTGTGATATCCTATCAGGTTTTCCGGACACGTTATTGTTGCATCAGATTGAGGAAAATGGCAAACACGGGAGATATAGGTAATATTTCTCTATTCACTTTTCTTGCGATGTAACAGTTATGATGTACGCTACTGAACATTAATGCGTGTTTGTTCTGTTAGGCCTGTTTAAAGTGATTAGTTAATGCCGGTTCTATTCAAACCTGCAGCTGTTACAAGGGTGTTTAATCTCCTCATGTACTGCTCTTATCGTAAACATGTAATATTATATGTGGAAACATCACAGAGTATTGCTGTATAACTGTCATTTTGTTGTATTAGCGCCGTGTCTGAATATTGCATTGACAGAAAAGCTGAAATCAGACAGCCGAAGTGACACATATGGAGTGAAATAATTTCATATTTAGCTAAGTGAGTCAGTAAATGAGTCAGATGATGCATCATCGACTGATGCATAAGTGTTTTTAATTTAATAAAGAACAGATTCATAATCATTTTAATTTCTTTTTTTGATCTTCCCCATGTTGCAGTCATTTCGCAGAATTTTGTAATGTATTTTTGTGTTACTGCAGCATTATTTATATGCTATTATAGTATTTATTATTTTGAATTAGCTTGTATTTGTGTCTTCAATTTTCATTTTTTTTTTAGTTTAAGTTTTATTGATTTTATTATGTGCTTTTTATTTTTAAAATAATTTTTATATTTAAAATATTTATTTTTTATTTCAGTTTAGTTTTAGTCATTTTAGTACTTTAACTTAAAGTTATTTTAAAGTCATTTTTACATCTTACTTTATTTCAGCTTTATTTCACTTAACAAAAAGGATTTTTACTAGTTTTAGTTAACATTTTAATTTCAGTTTCGTTTCAAAACAATGTCATTGCATTTACCCTCAATTATGAAATGAATTGGCATAGTTGTAAGTGTATTGTTGTCCAATAGTGTGTGATCAGATTATTACAGTTTATGTTTCAGAGGAATGAGGTTAGAGAGGATTACAGGTCAAGCCAAGTCAAGTCACCTTTTTTATACCCTAATTTATATAGCGCTTTATAGAATACATATTGTTTCAAAGCATCTTTACAGTGATAACAGGAAATGATGCAAACAGAGTTCATTTCGGCTCTACAGCAGCTCTAAAAGAAAATGCTGTCACTGTTCATCTGTGTCATCTGTGTCATTCTCTACGGGCCCCTAGCTCATTTCTAATGTCTGCTCATCTCTGTGTCTATGTGTGTCTATGCCCTTTTGTTTTCCCAGCCTTTGATTATGGCTTCTTACTGCGCATAAGTGAGGATGCTCGCAGGGTTGAGGCTCTGAATGAGTACTTGAGCAGTCGAAGTTACCTGGCTGGCTACGGGCCTTCGCAGGCGGATGCAGAAGCCTTTGCGCTTCTATGTGGGCCCCCACCTGAGCGGCATGTCCACGCCCTGCGCTGGTACAAACACATAGCCGCCCTGAAGCCCCAAACGAATGACCAGACCTCAGAATGCAGCAGTGAGTAGAAAGAACTCCCCCTGTCATAGTCAGGGTGCATGAACGTAGGTTGTAGCTGACTTGTGATTTCCTGCATTTTGTACTTTGAGTTAGTAGTTTCTGTGCTGAGGAAATCTGCAGAATGTGTTGCATGATTCTGAAAGTGGGGGTAGTTTGTTGTGTTAGTATACACAAGCTGAGGTGTTGACCGGAATCTTGACAAGAAATGCAAATATCGCTTCTCAAGTTTAGCTCTGAACAGGTCCGGAATAGGTTGAATTATAGGTGACTTGTCCACATTGAGGTGTTTGTGGTTTTAAACGGCTTTTTCACTATATGCAAAGTTCTGTGGCTTTTTTGCACAGTGTCTTTCACTTTTACTTTGTGTTTGTCGTTTTCTTTGTGAAGAAAACCCCCATCATATACTTTTGCAGCAGGTGTGAAACAACAGCTATTTCCCATGGTGCACCTGTTGTCTAGACACAAAGGCTGGATAGTTTTGGGATTGGTTACTATAAATGAATCTACTGTATAGCTGTGACTCAGTTTTGTACTAAACATAGTCATTTTGGTAAAAAAAAAAAGTGTCTCTTGTTTTTCAGCAAAGGGAAAGCGGGTGCAGCCACCATGGTCTCCACCAGAAGGAACAGATATGTCAACGTTGCGTCTTTACAACAGTCTCACACGGACCAAGGTATGAAAGATAAAACAACATGTCCTCATGTGTGGTTGAATTCACAACTTTATACTATACTCTTCCCTTGCTGTAGTGTAGTATTGGTTGCTGAAAGCATAATCAAATTACCGTGCAATAAATCAACATACAGTGCCTTTCAAAAGTTTGGGGTCAATAGTTATATTTATTTTTATTTAAGAAATTAATTTATTCAGCAAGGATGCACTAAAGTGATCAAAAGAAAAAAAAATTCTATTTAAATAAATGCTGTTTTTTAAAAAACTTTCTGTTCATCAATCCGAATCCAATCAGAATCCTGAAAAAATGTGTAACGGTTTCCACAAAAATATTGAGCAGTTGTAATAATAAATGTTTCTTGAGCACCAAATCAGCATATTAGAATGATTTCTGAAGGTTCTTGTGACACTGAAGACTGGAGTAATAATGCTTTGCCATCACAGGAATAAATTACATTTTAAAATATATTATAATAGAAAACAGTTGTTTTAAATTGTAATAATATTTCACAATGTTATTGTTTGTACTGTATTTTTTTTTTCAGCCTTGGTGAGCATAAGAGACTTGTTTCAAAAACGTTACTAAGATTTTACCCCAAACTTTTGAACGGTAGTGTACATGGATGGGAGCTTTTGAATTTTATAAATGACCATGAATGCGGAGTTCCAATTATATGAAAATCTATATGAATTCTTTGCTGTTTGCATTGTCAGTAATGAATAATTGGCAAAGTTGCTGGTTGGCAAATTGGCATCTTTACTGGTTGGAGTTGAACAAATACAAATTCTTGTCTGTTCTGTTCTTTGTTGTTATTGTTAAAGGTGTATATTGGATGCTGCATTATGATAATAAACTGCCAGTATCTGTTCTGTGTTATGCCTTATAGGAGGTGTTTGTACCACAGAAGGGCAACAGAGTTTTGTGGTACTGCTGTGGCCCCACGGTGTATGACGCTTCTCACATGGGTCATGCCAGGTGACATATTCCCCATCCATTCATAGATGCTTCTTTATCAGAGTTCTTTGTTTTCAGTGTGCCCCATCTGTTCAAAAAGGCCCAACAGACACAGAACAACGGTCAATGAAAAGGCTGAAACAGACATTCAGGCATTCAATCTAAGCTAAGGATTTGTTAGTTTGTGCATGTGAGGCTGTAAACCAAATCACAAAAAGCACTTTGAACTATTGTGTTTGAATATGGTTTGATGAAGTCAAAGATATTGAGAAATAGAAAATTTTCCACCCAAGGCCTGTGTAGCATTTTTGATGTATTAGTATTTCATGAGGATTCAGTGTCTTTGTTCTTTCAGGTCCTACATATCTTTTGACATACTCCGGAGAATACTGAAGAATTATTTCAAATATGATGTCTTCTACTGTATGAACATCACAGATATTGATGACAAAGTAAGAGACAGAGTCTGAATGTAGTTGGCCTTAAACTTTTGTATAAATTTTTGTAAACCTCTTTAAAACTTTCGGCCATATGAAATGCTAGTTTAGATCTAAAGGTCACATCTGATGTAATGTTCTCAAGATGCAGTCATCAGTGTGACATCTTCGTTTCAGATCATCAAAAGAGCCAGACAGAACTATCTGCTTGAGCAGTACAGAGAGAAGAAGCCCAGCGCCTCTCAGATACTGCAGGATGTGCTAACAGCCCGAACGGTGAGGGAAAAACTACATCGCTCATACAGTGAAGGCATAGTTTGGTCAAAATAAGTACTGTTATTATCTACTCAGTACACAACACCACATACATCTACTTGAAGAACACAACGAATCAGGATCTTCTGTAATCACAAAATAAACTGTGGTTAGTTATTTTTGATATATCAACATTCCTTGTTTCTGTTAATATACATTTGAAAACAAGCAGCATTGTTATAATTACAACAGAAGTACCAAAGGAAATATCTTAGCCAATAGGGGGCCTTTGAAAATTGTATTGAACAATAGGGGGCCTTCAAGTCAAAAATGTTAAGAATGTCTGCTCTAAATGACACTGTTATGATCACTCTTTTCTTCTAATAGTTCAGGTCTATCTCCAGTTTTCGCTAAACTCATTATCAGTCATCATTACTGCCTTATGGTGGCACAAACTTCCTAAATGAACATTAGTGAGATAATAAAGATTTATACATACTGCTAAAGTACTGACAGAGCTGCTATTAACTAATGAAAATAAATTACTTTGCTTAAGAGGTTTAAGCAGCTCCGAAGACAAAAGCATGACCACCTCAAACCCTCTAGACAGTTAGTGAATGGCCTTCCCACAAATGTTTTCATAGCTTTCATCTCTTTCCCCATCACTGTGCTTTAATGTAATTTGGTTTTATTGTGTTTAGCCTTTTAAAGCCAAGCTTGCTGAGACTACTGACCCAGATAAGAAGCAGATGCTGGAGAGGCTGGATGCAGCAGTTGACGCTGCCCTGGGTCCCCTGCAGGTGGCAGTGCAGAGCAACACTCCGGGCGATTCACTCCAGAATCACGCACAGGTAGATGATGCACACAGCGTTTTAAAAACACATATGTGACCTAGTTTGATCAGGGCCATGTCTGAGGCATTCTGTTCCAGATCATTTGCCTGATGTTGTTCTGTGCCACATCTGTTAAACATTGCATCTTTTCATGAGGTTCTGTGAATTTGTAGTGTGATTCTGAAACTGACTTCTCTTCTTTTTTTAATGGTTCTCATTTGTAGGTCTTATTGGAGGAGGCCAAGGATCTTTTGTCAGACTGGTTAGACTGTCAGTTTGGGAGCCAAGTGACAGAAAACTCAATCTTTTCTTTGTTGCCAAAGTACTGGGAGGGAGAGTACCATAAAGATATGGAAGCCCTCAATGTGAGTGAACTAGTACAGATGGGAAATTCAGTAGCTTTAAAATGACTCGACTATATGACTTAGATGCATATACACTACTTTTCAAAAGTTCAGGATAAGAGTTTTTTAAAGGGGACCTATAATGCTCCTTTTACAAGATGTAATATAAGTCTCTGGTGTCCCCAGAATGTGTCTGTGAAGTTTCAGCTCAAAATACCCCACAGATCATTTATTACAGCTTGTTAAATTTGCCCCTATTTGGGTGTGAGCAAAAACACGTAGTTTTTGTGTTTGTCCCTTTAAATGCAAATGAGCTGCTGCCCCCTGCCCGTTTTCCAAAAGAGGGCGGAGCTTTAACAGCTCACGCTTCAGTTGCTCAACAACAACAAAGCTGGAGAATCTCACGCAGCCAAAATGACGATTGTCAGTAACGGTGTTCAGTCTTACATTGTTCAAATGGAGTCGGACACTGATGGAGAGACTCAGGAAGAAGATACAGTACAACTTTTAGAATGCAACTGGACTTTTCTGAATGGTTAGTTGATACATTTATGTAGTTGCTGTGGAGTTGATTCAACTTATCGACTAGCATGTGCCATCATGTTAATCTTATGTGCAAATCCAGCGTTGAATTGACTCTCGTTTGTGAAGCAGTCCGGCGTAAAATGACAGCATGGCAACAACACTCTACTACAATAACTTTTCCTCTTCACTAAAGTAGCCCAACATGGCCACACCCCCTTTGTTGCATGTTCTCGGAGGCAGGGTTTATGTAAATTTTAGGGTTAGTGATGTCACTAACCCAGGAAGAAGCTTTTTGTAGTCCCTACCAGCCATTTGTTGTAGTCCTTAAACAGAGAATTCTTTAAAAGGAAATATCTCCCTTTGCATTGAACTTCATTGTAACTTTGCAGATGTTGTTTATGCTCATTGTTTATGGTGTTTTTGATTGGCAGGTCCTCCCTGCTGACGTTCTCACACGGGTCAGTGAGTACGTGCCAGAGATTGTGGCATTTGTCAAAAGGATTGTGGACAATGGTTACGGGTAAGACTAGAAATGTCTTCTTTCTAGATTAGTTGATTATTTTGATATTTCATGATATGCCCGTTAAAACAACAATGCTTTCTTAGAATATGTCTAAGAAATAATTTCTGCTGTCTTTTCTCACAAGATACGAGTCAAATGGATCAGTATATTTTGACACAGCAAAGTTTGATGCCTGCCCTGCTCATTCTTATGCCAAACTGGTACCAGAGGCTGTTGGTGATCAGAAGGCTCTTCAAGAGGGAGAAGGTACTGGAATAAATTGCAATACGTCCTTGAAAATAGTTTACTCTCTCATTTTTTTTTTCTTTTGCAAATGGGTCTTTGAGAAGTACAGTGCAGTTCAGCTGTCTATCGTTCCCCTGGCAACTTACTGTGGAATGGCAATGCAATATTGATGCTCACCAAAAGGCCAGAGTTATCAGATAATGCATATAGCTCTAATCATATTCTGAGCGGTGGATGTAATGAGCCAGAATCATCCATTGTATAACAGAGCTTTAGGACAGAGTGCAGTTCTTTTCAAAAGTGTCATCTTCAGTGTTCACCTGGTCCTTGAATGTTGTTATTTTGTAAAGAAAGAATTCCTTTTATTATCCTTTTATTATCCTTTGCAGGAGACTTGAGTATCTCAGCAGACAGACTCAGTGAAAAGAGATCACAGAATGACTTTGCGCTGTGGAAGGCCTCCAAACCTGGAGAACCATCTTGGGATTCCCCTTGGGGAAAGGTGAGCAAGTACACATCAGGCAAACATGCGTGTTACTTTTAAGTTCAGAAAATAAATAGATGAGTATGACGACTTGGCAGCTTAGTAGGTTAAACATAGTACAACAAAGTTTTGAATGCATCGCCCATGTTTGCAAGTTGTGCTAAATATTTGCAATTCTGCTGGGGTTGTTAAAGGGGAGACCTGGATGGCATATTGAGTGCTCCGCCATGGCTGGATCCATATTGGGAGAGTCTATGGATATCCACGGAGGAGGTTTTGACTTGCGTTTTCCTCATCATGACAATGAGTTGGCGCAATCTGAGGTGAGAAAATTGCAAGGTGCTCAAATGTCCAATAGCCATTGTTCAAAAACTATTATTAGAATCCAGTTCATTATTCAGTACAGATTAATGCTTCATTCACGTCATGTTGGAATTACCATAATTGCAAGTTTCCAACTAGTTAAAACCATTCATGTCTTTGTCAAACTTGTAATTAGAAAATATTTTTGTTTGACGTGCAAGTTATTATAGTCACTGTTAACAGGTGCTCTTTTTTCTTATTTTGCAAGAGCATATACACTGTGTTCCAAATTATTATGCTAATGACGTATAAGTTGGATATTAGTACAATAAACATACAGATTTTAGTTTTTCAAAGAAAGTGTTGGTTTGTTTTATTTCTCATTTCTTTTTAGATAACTGGTATCAATCTCAGACAGGTTTGTTAAATAGTTTGCACTTCTTAGGTAAATGGAAACCCTACTTTAAGAGGTTGTTCCACATTAGTCACAGTTCTGATGCAATGTGGGGAGGAAGAAAGATCTTTCTGAACATGAAAAGCATGAAATGGTGCAATGTCTTGCAAAAGGCATGGAAACTAATATTTTGTGAAAACTGAATAGAGATTGTGCACTGTCAAACTGATTTAGAGCACAGAAGAACTCAGTCAGATAAAGGCTTATTAAAGGGAAGTTTCTGTCAAACAAATTAATTGTATTAAAAGGGCAGCTATAAAAAAGCCACTGTATTTCTGCACCCAATGTAAATATTTCTCTTTGTGAGCTTTGGTTAGAGGTGGCTGAAATGCAACTCTACACACAACTTCAGCCTGTATGGAGAGGTTCTTGAGACTCCAGAGACACCAGCAGATTCAAATGCCTATTTGCTGCTCAACAGTGGCTTTTTTAATAGCTGCCCTTTTAATACAGTTAACTTGTTTGACAGAAACTTCCCTTAATAAGCCTTTATCTGACCGAAATCTCTTGTGCTGTAAATTACTCACAAATCTTATGATAGTTTGATAATCTCCAACAGTGACTTTCTTAATAATGTGGAACAACCTCTTTAAAAAGGTTTTCCATTTACCTAAGTAGACCTGGCAAACTATTTAACAAACCTGCGTGAGATTGATACCAGTTATCTAAAAAAGATATGAGAAATAAAACAAACATTTACTTTGAAAAAACTGAAATCTAATAAAACACTAAATGTTTATTGTACTAAAATCCTACTGACATGTCACTTGGATAATAATTTGGAACACAGTGTAGAGGGGAAATAATAAGGGGGTGATTTAAAAACTACAAAGCCGCATATGAATACGTTTTAGCGTTTTGAGCATTGCCATGTAAACTAATGTTTTCTAGTAAATAGTAAGACTGATGATAAAGAACTTGATCCTGATCTTGGTCCTGGATTCCTGTGTCACACTTTTAAAATTATAAACAGTATGTGTGGATTAAAGCTTTAACATTGTATATTTTTGACAGGCTTACTTTGAGAACGATCACTGGGTGCGGTATTTCTTGCACACGGGTCACCTGACTATCGCCGGATGCAAGATGTCCAAATCTCTGAAGAACTTCATTACTATCAAAGACGCCCTGGCCAAACATACGGGTAATTATGCTACAGTCAAAGCATTATTAGAATCGCTGTGTTACACATTTAGACATCTGCATACGAGTCAAAGATTTGATGCTCTCTTTTTGGTTTGAATTTATTTTGTTTCAAAAATATTTTGAATTTGAATAATCCTCTTGATGTTTTCAATTTTCAAATTAACGTTATTTTTTGAGATTATTATTACTATTTGAAGTAATAGAAAATAGGTTTAATAGGTTTAAAGTAAAGAAAAAAACTAAATTTTGTTGTCATGTGACAAGGAAAACATTAAAGTATCCTTTTAGGACCCTCATGACTGTGTGTCAAGGTCATACAAGCTTCTTTGAAAATATCACACATTTTGTCCTCTTAAATGAAAGGACATGTTTTGTTTAGGTCAAATAGAGTAAGTAAAAGAATGATATTAATTTCTTTCATGAGTTTTCACCTTGGAAAAAATCTAAAACTTTTTTTTTTTTAAATAATGATAAAGTAAATACACATGTATTCATAATTCAAGGAAAGGATTTTTTTTTTTTTTTTTTTTTTTTTTTTTTTTTTTTGCAGAAAAACACTTCAAAGATGTATGAAACCAATGGTAATGCAAAGATTACTGAGACCTTGATGCATAAAAGTTTTTTTTTAAAGATTTTTCCTTATTTAAAACATCCATATTTGTCATTGACATATATGAGTTACTGTGTTGTCTATACTTTTGTGTTTGTGTGGTCATTTTTTTTCTCCCTTACACATTTTCCCATTAATTATCTGCTAACTACAAAAGGAAGTCAAAGTTTTGATGTTGTGCATTTGTGCTCTATTTCCTTTTAGCAAGGCAGCTTCGTTTGGCCTTTCTGATGCATTCATGGAAAGACACATTGGATTACTCCAACAACACAATGGAGTCCGCCATCCAGTATGAGAAATTCATAAATGTGAGTGAGAGACCGAAGAGGAAGAGGAAGTGAGGGGTGGACACCCAAAAATTCATAGTCTATCCAAATTTAATATCTGCCACTTATCAGCATACAGAATCCTCATGAGTGCACAACAGGCTTATGTAGATTCCTTCAAGAATCCAGAAGGTCGGAGAATAGCGGGTGTCCTTCAGGGCGCATTAATTCTGTCTTGCGCTTCTTTCCATCTATCAATTACTCTGTCACCAAGGAATATAACATGGGCAGAGCTCCAAATTTGCCTGAAACTCACAGGCAGCCATTAGCATGAGAAGTATGTGGAGGTTATCTATGACTGACCTACACGCTATATTTTCATAGACCGGCCTCACCTGAACTTGAGGTTTGGTTCTTAATGAGACACACCATGTTTTTCCTTTACCCCAGTGTGCCTCCATAGGCTATACTTGAGTAAAATTGAAGATGGCTTAGAAGGTGATGCAATAATGGTGAAATTCCCTCAACAGGAGGCTGAAATAATACTGGAGATGAATAGATGTTCTGAGGTCCCAAATTAGAAGTAAAAGCTGTACATATTCAAATGAAGTAAATTAAAAAGCTGGGGGTGTTGTTAGTGTCTGTACAGTGAGAAATGTTACATACTTTTTATTTTAAGAATAGTCTGGTAGTAGCAACATTTAGTTAAAAAAAAATGCTTCAAAACTGCTTCAGGAAAGATGTTTATGAATTATGCTAAGAATGAATTTATGCATTCAATTTCTTTGCTACTCTTAAAGGGATAGTTCACCCAAAAATGAAAATTCTGTCATCATTTACACACTCTCAGGTTGTTCCAAACCTATATAAATTTTTTTATGTTGAACACAAAGGAAGATATTTTAAAGAATGTGGGAAACTGAACAGTTCTGGGGCACCATTGACTTCCATAGTATTTTTTTTTACTACTATGGAAGTCAATGGTGCCCCAAAGCGGCCTGGTTGTATTTGTTAACATTAGTTAATGCACTGTGAACTAACATAAATAATAAACGACTGTATTTTTATTAACTAACATTAACTAAGATTAATAAATACTGTAACAAATGTATTGCTCATTGTTAGTAGTAAAGTGTTATCAAAATATTAAGCAGCCAAAACCATTGTCAGCTGTGATAATAATAAGAATAAATTACATTTTGAAATATATTAAAATATATAACGCTATGGTGTATCAAATATAAGAACAGTATGGTGTAATTTATACTCGTCTCACAGTTTATAAAAAATAAAAATAAAAGCTATGATTGTCCTATAGACTTGCATTGTAAGTGCATAATGGTTGTTAAACTGAAATATTATTTAATGTTTCCACAGGAGTTCTTCTTAAATGTTAAAGATATTCTGAGGAGCCCTACAGACATCACTGGCCAATTTGAAAAATGGGAAACTGAGGAGATTGAACTGAACAAAAGGTGACGCATACATTCTTTCATTTTTAACATTCTTTTTCTTGTGAAAAGTTTTATCACTCATTACAGTCATGTGTGTGTGTTTGTGTAGCTTCTACGAGAAGAAAACATCAGTTCATGAGGCGCTGTGTGACAACATAGACACTCGTTCGGCTCTGGAGGAGATGCGGGCTCTTGTCGGTCAGAGTAACACCTACATGGCTGCCAGAAGGAGTGCAAAACTGCCACCTAACCGCATGCTGCTGGAGAGCATTGCCCTGTACTTGACCGACATGCTTAAGGTAGCATGACAAAAAAAAAAAAATTGAAAAAAGAAGACCTTGACTTTTGACATACTTGAAACCTGGATGCAAAAAAAGGAACACTTGGTTCTGTGTTCTCTTTAATCTTTACTCAAATTGCTACATTAAACCTTAATGTCTAGTCCAGTGGTTTTCAATCCTGGTCCTGGGGACCCACCGCTCTGCACATTTTTGCTGTGTTCGAAATCGCCCCCTATACCCTCATTCACTATTCCCTACATTACTCCACTAATATAGTCCACTTGAAGGAGTGAATGAAACGAGTGAGTGAATTCGGACACTGAGTGTGCCGGAAGGGCTGTCGATTTCGCATAGTTTGTGCTTGCTGTTTAATCATTTGAAATGTAGCAAACTGGCAGCTCCAGTAGTAATGAATATTTATGTTAAACTCTGCCATGAAAACTAGCATGTACAAACTTTAATTAAACGATTTAATGATCAATTAAAAAGGAAATTATACCTGTATGATATTATACTGGACCAGCGTGGTTTGGAAAATGAATGGATAATTGATTCAGCTGTGGGCGCCATCTCCTGGCAAGACGCGGGAATTCATTCAGCGCGCGACTCTCACAGTGTGTTATGGGTATTCTCTAGCCGTTGAGCGTGCATCGGTTGTACACTCGTTATTGCAGTGCATTGTGGGATTGAATGAGTGTACTCAACATCATCCACTATGGTTTCGGACACCACTACAAATGGCTGTCCCCTCAATTAGTGCCCTATTTAAGGGTATAGGGGGTGATTTCGGACACAGCCTTTGTATGTCTTCCTTATTTAACACACCTGACACAGATCATCAGCTCATTAGGAAAGAGCTCCATGAACTGAGTGTGTCGATAAGAGAGATATACAAAATGTATTGAAATGATTGAAAACCACTGGTCTAGTCCTTTCCTGAAATCTGCATGAGCTGAGATGTCGAGCGAGAACTGAAACAGTGGATGCACAGTGAAGTGCTTGCTAAAGCTGTTTTCTGCTTTGACAGACATTTGGAGCGATTGAGGGAACTGAGCCCATTGGCTTCCCTGTTGGAGGAAACGGTCAGAATACTGATGTAAGCAACACCACTCAGATCATGTTTGATCCATCAAAGGTTTTCTTTTTTAATTAAAATGTTACAAAGCCAGACTTGTTAAGACATTTTAGTAAGATTCAATCTAATAATGCTTTCTTGTGGTTTGTAATGATAATGACTAATCTGCAATTAAACTCTTCTTAATCTTTTGATTTGTGTTTCAGTTGGAGAGCACAGTAATGCCCTATTTGTCAGTGCTGTCGGATTTCAGGGAAGAGGTCAGAAAAATTGCTAGAGAGAAGAAAGGTAAAACTCTTGCTGTTGTTTTTTTTTTTTTATTATTATTATTATTTATATTTTAGTGCAAAATCTGCTACAGTACAAAGTCATTTGGTTTGTTATAATTTATTTCTTTATAAAAAGATTGGTTTCTTTTTTTATGGTTATTGTTGTAGCTGTACCTCCAGCAGACATTTGCATACAATACAGGTTGTACTTTTTATGCAGAAATCATTAGGGAAATTTGTTTGTGTTCCAGTGACAGAATTGCTGAAGCTCTGTGATGAATTGCGTGATGACACTTTACCTGAGCTGGGTGTCCGACTGGAGGATCGTGATGGTAAAGTAAAGAAATAGAGATTTGTTTAAACCCTAAATGTCATGGAAAATGACAATGTTTTTTTGTTTTTGTTTTTTAAGGACTCCCCACATCGGTGAAGTTGGTAGACAAAGAAACACTTCTGAAGGAAAGAGAAGAGAAGAAAAAGGTAATGGCAGAATCCATCTATATCATGGTGTACTATGATCTCTCTACTTGATATTTTCTGTTTCAGTGGTGTAGATTTTGTATCCCATTTCACATACAGCACTGCCAGATATGTACTGGTTTGTAGTACACCGTATTAAGTTAAAATTAGCCATTAATCAGACAAAGTTATCTCACCACCAGGGTAAGGTGATGCATTTCTTCTGTCAATGGAATAAAGTTTTTTGCATCTCAGGCATCACAAAAGAAATTATTCAGATGCAAACCAGGTCATGAAAAATGTATTTGGGCCTTTCGAGCTTCTGAGTGTAAATGTCAGCCTTCAGAATGTATTGTAAGGACTCAAGTTGCACTGGTTAATTGTTATACCGTCTTTGAATTACTCCTTTGAACCTTGTATGCACTGCTTAGGACACGTTCTGCAGATCAATCATGATCCACCTGACATGGTCATTGAGAAACAGTGTGTGTGTGGTTGGGGGGGTGGTATCTCTGATACTTGCATTATATATCATTTTTACACTACTTAGCAATTTTTTTTTAATGTTTCTGAAAGAAGTCTTATGTTCACCTAGGTTGCATTTATTTGATGATGAATACAGTAAAAACAGCAATATTGTAGAAATATTATTACAATTCAAAATAACTTTTTCATATTTATATTTTTCTGTTTTATATTTATATTATAATATATTTTAAAATTTAATTTATTCTTGTGGTGGCAAAGATTAATTTTCAGCAGTATTCAGTATCACATGATCCTTCACAAAGCATTCTAATATGCTGATTTGGTGCTCAAGAAACATTTATTATTATCAATTATTATGTTGAAATTATTATATGTGACCCTGGATCACAAAACCAGTCATAAGTCGCACAGGTATATTGTAGCAATAGCCAACTATACATTGTATGGGTCAAAATTATCCATTATGCCAAAAATCATTAGGATATTAAGTAAAGATCATGTTCCATGAAGATATTTTGTAAATTTCCCACCATAAAAACTTTTTTTTTGTGAGTGGATATGCATCGCTAAGGACTTCATTTGGACAACTTTAAAAGTGATTTTCTCAATATTTTGAATTTTTTTTTTTTGTGGTCCAGGGTCACATATTATTATGTTTTCATGATATATATATATACAGTGGTATGCGAAAGTTTGGGAACCCCTTGCAGAATCTGTGAAAATGTGAATAATTTTAACAAAATAAGAGAGATCATACAGATTCTTCAGTTTTCAAGGATTATTTGCATATTTAAACCCTTTACAACAGTGGCTGTATGATTTTAAGATCCATCTTCTCACACTGAGGACAATTGAGGGACTCAAACACAACTTTTAAAAAAGGTTTAAACATTCACTGATGCTCCAGAAGGAAACACGATGCATTAAGAGCCGGGGGGTGAAAACTTTTGAACAGGATGAAGAAGTCCAAATTTTTCTTATTTTGTTTTAGTACTTTTTTTAGTACTAATTTAGTACTTCCCTTTGGAAGCAACAGAAGATACTTGCATGTTTCCCGGAAGACAAATTAAGTACAATTTACCTTGATCTTTAAATTCAAAAAGTTTTCACCTCCTGACTCTTAATGCACCGTGTTTCCTTCTGGAGCATCAGTAAATGTTTGAACCTTTTTTAATAGTTGTGTTTGAGTCCATCAATTGTCCTCAGTGTGAAAAGATGAATCTCAAAATCATACAGTCACTGCTGGAAAGGGTTCAAATATGCAAAAAATCCTCGAAAACTGAAGAACCTGCAGGACCTGGAGGATTTTTCTGAAGAACAGAGCTCAGTTTAACTGCTCAGAACGAACAAGGGACTCATGAACAACCATCACAAAACAAAAAAACAGTCATAGATCATCCAGGTAACCACACACAGTATTAAGAATCAATGGTTCACATACTTATGAATGGGGTTATTTTAATAAATTCAGCTACTTTTTTGTCTTGTGGATTATATGTAAACATCTTTTATGTAAAATATCTTACTCAGGACAGTACTAAATAAAAAATAACATGCATTTTGTATGATCTCTCTTATTTTGTTAAAATTATTCACATTTTCACAGATTCTGCAAGGGGTTCCCAAACTTTCGCATACCACTGTGTGTGTGTGTATATATATATTTTATGAATTATGAATTTTATGAATTATGAATTTATGAACTATGAATTTTATGAATTAAACATCAAAAGGATAAACAATGCAGATTTATTTTTACAGTCATCTCTGATCATATTTACCAAGGGTGCCAATAATTCTGACCACCACTGTATATTATATATATATATTATATATTGTTTATCCTTTTGATGTTTAATTCATAAAATTAGCAAAAATCTAACCTTTCATTGAAGGAAAATAATTGAAAGTGGGGGGAAAATCACATTATGAAATAAATGTTTTTCTCCAAAACACGTTGGCCACAATTATTGGCACCCTTTTATTCAATACTTTTTGCAACCTCCTTTTGCCAAGATAACAGCTCTGAGTCTTCACCTATAATGCCTGATGAGTTTGGAGAACACCTGACAAGAGATCAGAGACCATTCCTTCATGCAGAATCTCTCCAGATCCTTCAGATTCCCAGATCCATGTTGGTGCTTCTTCTCTTCAGTTCACTCCACTCATTTTCTTTAGGGTTCAGGTCAGGGGACTGGGATGGCCATGGCAGAAGCTTCATTTTGTGCTCAGTGACACATTTTTGTGTTGGTTTTGATGTTTGTTTTGGATCATTGTCCTGATGGAAAATGGCCCATTATTGGATTTCTAGCAGAAGCGGTCAGGTTTTGATTTTTTATCTGTTGGTATTTGATAGAATCCATGATACCATGTATCTGAACAAGATGTCCAGGACCTCCAGCAGAAAAATAGGCCCACAACATTAAAGATCCAGCAGTATATTTAACCGTGGGCATGGGGTACTTTTTATCCATGTGTGCACCAAACCCATCTGGTGGGTTTGCTGCCAAAAAGCTCTTTTTTTAGTTTCATCTGACCATAGAAGCCAGTCCTGTTTGAAGTTCCAGTCTTGTCTGACAACTGAATATGCTGGAGATTGTTTCTGGATGAGAGCAGAGGATTTTTCTTGAAACCGAACAACTGTAGGTGCGTTTTTTTTAGGCTTTCTGAGACTCAAAACTCAACTAATCTCTGCAATTCTCCAGCTGTGATCCTTGGAGAATCTTTTGCCACTCAAACTTTCCTCCTCACCGCGCATTTAGACACACATCCTCTTCCAGGCAAATTTGTAACATCTTTAGTTGATGGGAACTTCTTAATTATTGCCCTGATAGTGGAAATGGGGATTTTCAATGCTTTAGCTATTTTTTTACAGCCACTTTCTATTTTGTGAAGCTCAACAATCTTTTGCTGCACATCAGAACTATATTCTTTGGTTTTACTCATTGTGTTGAATGATTAAGGGAATTTGGCCTTTGTGTTTCCTCATGTTTATACTCCTGTGGAACAGGAAGTCATGGCTGGACAATTTCATGTTCATGATAACCCTGGTGTGTCAAAAAAAATGTAAATATGAATGGGAATATACTTCAGAGATATTTTACTCATAAAAAATTCTAGGGGTGCCAATAATTGTGGCCAACGTGTTTTGGAGAAAAACATTTATTTCATAATGTGAATTTCCCCCCACTTTCAATTCTTTTCCTTCAATGAAAGGTTAGATTTTTGCTAATTTTATGAATTAAAGATCAAAAGGATAAACAATGCAGATTTATTTTTTACAGTCATCTTTGATCATATTTACCAAGGGTGCCAATAATTCTGACCACCACTGTGTGTGTGTGTGTGTGTGTATATATATATATATATATATATATATATATAATTTTTAAATGTTATGTTAAAAGACGATATTACTTATTTTGTTAGTTTGGTTTATTTATGTGACGTGTTAATATTACTATCTTGCATAATACTTATATTCCACTCATTGTTTTATGTTTCAAGATGGAAGATGAAAAGAAAAAGAAAAAAGAGGAGGCTGCCAGGAAGAAACAAGAGCAAGAGGTGATTAGAGCGATTACAGAAACCCCCTGAAACACTGCATAATTTAGTCACCGTCATGTAGAAAGCCTCCCATATCTATTGATAAATATTTTTACATTTAAGTACATTGAGAGAAGTGTGTTCCCATTAGTGCTCCATTGTTTTTAATCATTTGTATTATTAATTTTATTTATTTTTTTTTTTGTGATAGATGGCAAAGTTGGCAAAAATGAAGGTTAAACCCAATGAAATGTTCCGTTCAGAGACTGACAAGTACTCCAGCTTTGATGAAACGGTAATGCAAACCAGTCTTCTTTTGTCATAAGATGCACTCTTTTATGTCACACTACTGTATGTTGGATCCATTTCAAGGTGACTATTGGTCTATAGAGGATGGATGAGTCCTTATGAATTTTTAATCATTTGGTTTCATCTATTCAGAAATGCTAATAGTACGTCTGTTCTTTGTATATACAGGGCTTCCCAACGCATGATGCTGAGGGGAAGGAGCTCAGTAAGGGACTGACCAAAAAGCTTCGCAAGCTTTACGAGGCTCAGGAGAAGCTGTATAATGAATACCTCCAGTTGACTCAGAATGGGAGCTGAGAACATGAGTCATTGAGTCTGATGCAACCTGCGATCCGCCCATAGTGTCTGTTGTGAACTTGTCTTGTGTTTGTGAAATGGCAGCAAAACTTAAAGACCTCATCTGTGAGTTTTGGCTCTAAACTTTGGCAAGGTTTGCCAAGTCCTGGTCAGGGTTGGAGGGTCTTTGTTTTCCTGATGCTCTGCAAACATGACTTTGAGAGGTATTTTATGACTATGATATTAAGGATGTATACTTTAAATTGTGTGCTTTTTGCACAATTCGAACAAAGATGCAAGCATATCATAATTTTTCTAATGTGGGTTTGATGGTTTATATGAAGTATGCAAGAACTATTTAGCTTGTTATTGTGGAAATGGATCAAACATTTAATGTTTTCATTATTGATTTTTAAAATCTGGCTGGTCAAACAGGTGTTTTCTCTGAAACACTGTTTACACATCCACAAGTGATAAAAATGATTCATCCAGAATCATGTCTGATGATATAGGAATGAAGGGACCTCAGGTTTATAGGTTTACCACAAATAAAAAGACATACATAAAGAGCACCAGTTACTGTTAGTATTAACATAGTCTTTATAAGAACATGAAATACCAAAATAAAAAAGGATTTGCTTATTTGTCTTTTCTACATTTTTTTTCTTTCTTTTTTTTGCCATAAAGACTTCTAGAAAAGCTTTGATAATACAGGTCATAAAAACAGAGCCGCACATAATCAAACCTAGTGAACTTCCTACCTAGACGACGTTGTAGGCAGCTCACAAGCCATTAAAAAATATTATACATGCATTTTATTTTCAAACGAACTATTGAACATTATAAAATGATGCATACAAAAATAAAATTAGAAAAAGGAGGGGGAAATACAAAAATAAAAGGTGCCAGGGGGTAAAATATAATCAGAATAAGGGGAAATTCAGGTATGACAGCAAATGCTGTCTATGCACAAGAAGCCTGTGATTAGTGAAAACAACAAAGTGAAATTTGTCAACGACATTTAGTGGGATATTTTTAATGAATAGGTTGAAGCTATTCACAAATCAAACCGAATGGTTATTTCATGAATCGTACTGAGTTAGTACGAGCGGTTGTAGAGTGAACCGAGTCAATTACTGACTGACTCTGAACCAATTACCGTTATGTCCGATTCTTAATGAGCCGAGAACCGAATGCGAGCATTTGGAAAGAGAACTTGAATACCAGAATAGCTGAAATGTCACAAAAGAAACGTAGCTTACTGGAAATGTATTAAAACTTGCAAAACATTTAGAGATGTAAATGCAAATTATATTTAGGTTCTAATCAAACTAAGACACGTTAAATTACAATAAACAGCTTTATTTGGAATGTTTTAGAGACTGTAATATGCTAATCCCTGATGTCAAGAGGACTATAATCGCCGAAACGATATCCGACTCAGCGAATCGGTTCTATCGAACAATACATGTCAAAGAACCGGTTCAAGTCTATGGTTCAACACATCACTGTCGCTGGGGCGGAGTATTACTGGCCAATGCGCTTCAGCTTTACTGCCGAGTCCACAGCTGAATAACACCCGCTGATTCAGGTAAGAACAGCAATCTCCCTGAATAAAATGTTTGAACAAAACGAGGCATTTTACTTTGAAATACCTGATATATTATGAATGTCCAGTTTATATCAAGCAGAATAGATTATATTACCGTGGTTGTAAATGTCTCATATTAGTGTGCTGCTTGTGTTCTCACTGCATGCCATCTTTGTTTTGATAAAGTTACGAGTCACTATTGTGAATTGTTACAGCTTCAGTACAAGGCAGTTGATTCTGTAACCTGTTTACTGTGGCAGACACTCAGAACCGGAGTGTGTTTTTGTGAGGGTCCGTTAGCCTGCTAGCCAGTGATGTGACATTTACACTTCACCCCTCTACAGTGTTCGTTTGGAGATCTTCCAGTGTCCGCCCTCTGTCACTGTTATGACCCCCTCCATCACCTGTGCTAAACTCTGGTTGTGGAGATTATGAGATCTGATTTAATCTGTTATGATCTGGATGCGGCTAGTTTAGCGTGTTAGCTGCTAGCGTGAGTGTGAGTGTGTATCTGTATCTGATGGGCGTCAACATAAACACATCTGTTTGTACCATACCTTTGATATGTTGATTTTGATCATTCATTGTAGTTTTGCAATTTAAACGTTTCTTTGAAACCAGGAGTATTTGGCTTTCTCTTACTAGCATTTACTATGGTAAGAAAAGTTTCCGCCAAATTAGTAAAATCATAATAGAAATCATAAATCAACATAATAAAATAAATTATAATAAAAAAATAAAAAACAGAATAAATGTTCCTTTTCAATCTAAGACGTTTTCTAAATCTTTAGTTAATAATAATGCTCAAGAGTAAGTTATTTTTAATAGTTGTCATAATAATAATTGGCTTCTAATACCAAGTTATCGGGTTTATTTTAGTGAAAAATAACTTGATTAATATAATAATGATACAACATTAACTGTGGAATTACCATGCAAAATTTTGTTAAATGTGTAACTTGTAGTTTTAAATTTTCAAAAAATAATACTAAAATCGAGTCACTGAACCTGAAGAAAACATTTTGAAACAAATGGATGCCACATTGGTTTTCATGGTTAAAAATGTTTAAAAATAATTTGGTCATTTAGGTTCATTACACTGTTGTTTTGGTTGTGCAGTTCCCAGCAACACCTGTTTGTAATACATTTTGTTTTTAATAAATATAAGTGAAAAGTAAAGTTAATTAAAATATGTAGTTTTGTCTTAACCAATAGACAAAAATATACTTTTAAACAAGCTTTACTTTAGACAAGTTGTACATTTTGTGTTTTTCATAGAATATTTGAGCTGTGGTAGCAAGATGGATGCTGACAATGAAGCCAAAGGTAAAGGAACTAAGAATTCCTGGTATTGTCTTTGATTATTATCAAGTTCACATTTTTTTTAGATGAGATGTACCTCATATATTCTGTTTAGATTTCGAAATGCTGACACATTTATGAGCTGGCAGAGAAAATGTTTTTATGTGCGTTGCTTAGACTGTCTTGTAAATTATTTTTTGATTCAGGGTGCTGCTCAGACAAAAGCCAGTATAATGTTTCAGTGTAAAAGTTTCATGAAGCTTCAACACATCACTGCTGCCAATGATTTAATGGAAAAGATTGTTTTGTAGGATCTCTTAAGAAGTTTTGCAAACCTACTGAGAGCAATATTGAAGTCTAAATTATAAAATATAAAAGCGTAGTGATGTGTTTCACTGTGCTGACCATGATTTTATGCTTCCTTTAAAGTGGATGTCTGTTTCTGAAAAGGACTGTGTGCAGTATAAACAACATGCTTTGAGACATATGACTGATGAATAATGATTTAGTGCATTAATTTTATTTATTTTTTTTTTCATG
The DNA here is from genome assembly GCA_039654765.1 of Mylopharyngodon piceus. Taxonomy (NCBI): domain Eukaryota; kingdom Metazoa; phylum Chordata; class Actinopteri; order Cypriniformes; family Xenocyprididae; genus Mylopharyngodon; species Mylopharyngodon piceus. Next base: position 28,260,829 of record CM077442.1, read on the forward strand.
CTGGTGATGGCATGTTATTTTCAGGTAAGGTGAGCGACCAGGCGATGCAGAACCCACAGGCATTGGCAGCTCTTCAGGACAAAATAGACAGTGTCTCACATAGTGCTTCCATCATGGACAGGTAAGCAAGACACGGGCAGCGAAACACTAAGGCTGTTTCTTACAAACCAAACTAATAACTTGGGAACCAAAGAGACTAACAGAGCAAACAACATTTCTGTACGCTATTGTCTTTATTCCTGGTCATGGCATCATGTTTTTATTGTTTCCTAAAGCTATTTCCTGACTGGATGTCTCATATTTCCTGCGTGGAATTTTAAAACTGCACATTGCATTATAATTGTTTCTAATGTTACATAGAGAGACAACCTTGCTAGTGTAATATAACCGTCTGTCTAAGGGGGAAAACTCTAGTCAGGCCATCTGCCTGCAACCTAAAATCTGTCTCTGCATGTTGAGTTATCACACAGAAGGCAGTCCTAATGGTGTGTGTATACATCTATGTGTGTTTGAGTCAGCTTGAGGATGCCCAGAGAGATGTCACTCACCCATGCAGGCTAAGTTCGCTCCCTAAATTTGGCTGTGGCTGTAGTGGTCATGAAAACGATGACACAGACAACAATATTTGCACAAAACAGCAATAATCCATTTGTGTGTGAACACTGCAAGACCAAACATAAGGCTTGTGGAAAGGGGGCTGGGTAGAGAGTCAAGCAGTCGACTTGGACTAAAACAATTCAGCAGTTGCAGCACAAGCCTTATTATAACGTCTTTGCTGTTTACATGAAGCGTGTGACTGGAGTTCTCAGAGGTTAAGCACACTTTGCGATGTGGTTTGAACAGGGATCTTGTATCTCTTGCTCTTACTTCAAACCCATCTGTTGACCCCAGAGAGCAGGGAAATGCACCGGTCCAGCTGTGCATTACTGGACACCCATCTGCTCACACAATGTCTGTCTTCTTTTCCTCTCCCAACTTCTGTCCAGCTTACCAAAGTCTGTAAAAAGAAGAGTCAATGCCTTAAAGAATCTTCAGGTCAACAGCACGCACATCGAAGCCAAGTTTTACAAGGAGGTGCATGAGCTGGAGAGAAAGTATAACGCTCTTTATCAGCCAATATTTGACAAAGTGAGTTTGTGTGTGTATGTATTATTGTGTGTATATATATATATAAAATATTAGGGCTGTCACTAACGATTATTTTGGTAATCGAGTAATAGGTCAATTATTTTGACGAATAATTGAGTTATCAGATATTTTTGTGGTAATAAAAATAGACTTAAGCAAACAATAATCTTTAAAATGACTAAAAATACATATATAATAACAATGAGGCAATAATATTTGGTTCAAAGTATCAAAAGCAAGGACTCGTATGGTTTTCTACAACAATAGTTAAAATACAATATAATATACATAATATAAACAATCAACTTATGTAAATTATGTATTATATCAAATGCCTGCAGAGGGCCCCAACGGCCTGGTGGTGTTATACTTTACAACAGATCAAATCCTTATTTAATATTGGTCAAATGACATTTAATTCAAATGTTCATTTAATCTTTAATATTTGGCAGCTTCTTTACGATAGATATGCTACAGCCACTGTAATTTCTTGAACAAGAATATGGACATCAAAACATGCTAACTCAGACCGAGGCGTTAAACTTTTATTTTGAAATCACAATGAACAACAGTTTGCATATTTATAAACATATTGATGTATTCTCCTGTTGTTGGCATGGTTTATAAATGATTAACTTACAAATCTAATGAAAGGGACCCAACCCAAAATCAGCATACAGAGGTAGTTGAGACGCGCTCCACGCATGTAAATGAAAACAGTTTATGATGTGGAGCAGCATTTACTGTGAACGGAGCCGCTCTGAGACGCACGTAAACTACACGCATGTAAATAATTACATATACAGGCAAACTACACGCATGAAAATAAGTGCATATACAGTGCGTGCATAATTATTATGCAAGTTAATATTCTGATAATATTTTTTCCCCAAGCACATTTTACCAATTCTGATTAAGTGTGGGTCATATTTCAGGATTCTTTACCATAGCAAAGTCTCTGAGATCCTGACTCCTTGTACTTCTGGAGACTCCAGGTAGGTTGTCATTCTGGTGGCACTGGAGACTAAAGGGTTCCTGATGGTTTCACACTTAATTTTTTACCTTAATTCCTGCTTTTTTTGCAGTTAATATGTGTCTTTTCTTCTTGGCCTGTTTTTGTATGACCCTGCTAAACCAATGAATGTTTTGCTGTCCATTGGTCATGCCTTAATTTTGCAATTTCTGGTATTGCAATAGCATTGCATACTTCACATGAGCATTTAATAAGTTTTTACTTTTTTTGCGAGTTAAATCTTAGTTTTTTTGTCCCATTTGGAAAAAAAAATGATCAGAATATCGACTTGCATAATAATTATGCACGCACTGTATAATAAACCCACTGGACATATATTTATATAATTGAATCGCAGCCTTTGTGAATTTACAGCACTATACAGCACTATTTACAGCACTATGCCATAGTATGGTTTTTAAATGGTTTTAATACATGGTGCAGCTTTAGAAAACGGTCTAATAATGCGGTTGATGGATTCTCGCCACTTTCGGTATTTTGCTGGTTACTTGACACGGGTAAATTGCAATCGAGGATTTTTTAAAACTGAGTACTCGAATTTAATCAAGGAATCATGACAGCCCTATATATAGAATTCTTTTATTATATTATAATGCATAACAATGTATTACATAAGAATATATTTTGTGTATGACAGAAAAACAATTACAAAATAAATTGTTGGCCTGCTATTGCAGAACATTCTTCCTCAGTGTCCTGTAGGATCTAAAGCACAGAAAATCTCTCGAACTGAATGCAAATATTTATTTGTCTGCATGGGTAATATGATATTCAGTGAACTTTTTCTGTGTTTCTAGAGAAGAAACATCGTCTCTGGAGAAGTGGAACCCACTGATGAGGAGTGTGAATGGCAGAGTGACCATGAGGATGAAGCAGCATTAGCAGTGATTATTAGCTGTCCACTCACATTGAAATCAGACCTGATGCTGACAGAAGAGCAGTACTCCAAGGCAAACTTTTCTTTTTCAGGAAGATCTGAAGAATAAAGCCGCAATAGAGGAAAAGACAGAAGATGCTAATGAGGAGAAACCCAAGGGAATTCCAGAGTTCTGGCTCACCATATTCCGGAGTGTGGACATGTTGAGCGATATGCTGCAGGTGAACCAGCAGAACATCAGATATTCAACAGAAACCTTCTCTGAATTCTCTGTTCTATTCTGATTAATGATTATTTAATGTTTGCTCTCGCCCTGTAACCTTGGACAGACAATATACAATTTAATATTATGAATGTGAATACAGTTATATATTTATTCAAAAAATATGTATACAGTTTCATGAAAAAGACATGGTAATATTCAAACACCACATTTTTTTCCAGCACATTTAAAATGAAAAGAAAGCTTGTGCTCTTTCTCAACAGGAGCATGACGAACCAATACTTAAACATCTTCAAGATATTAAAGTGATATTTTCTGGTCCTGATCAGCCTATGGTAAGGACAATAATTTAGGGGTTCATGATGATTTTATATTGAACCCTGTGAACGTAATGTTCTAAATGTGTTTTTGTCATATTATGACATTTCGTCATATTGCTAACTGCTGGAAAAATCAGATTATTTTAAATTTTTATATATATATATATATATATATATATATATAATGCCTTTTTTTTTTTTTTTTTTTTTTTTTTTTTAACAGAGCTTCACATTAGAGTTCCATTTTGAACCCAATGAATACTTCACCAACACAGTCCTCACAAAAGTTTACAAAATGAAGTCGGAGCCAGATGCAGATGATCCGTTTTCATTCGAGGGACCAGAAATCATCGACTGCGAGGGGTGAGCAGTTAGTCATCTCAAACAATACCGGCTTGGATCTTCAACAGACTTTCACACTTTTTCATTATTCATTATTTCTCCTGTTGGCAGGTGTGAAATTGATTGGCACAAAGGCAAAGATGTGACGGTTAAAACAATCAAGAAGAAGCAGAAGCACAAAGGCAGAGGGACAGCGAGGGTCATCACCAAACAAGTGCCCAATGACTCCTTTTTCAACTTTTTCAACCCTATTAAAGGTATGCAATATGACAGATGTGTATGTGAACTTCTATGAATGCAAATAACAAGAAAATGAGACCAGTAGGTTGAAATCATTAAGGTGTACTGTGTAACACAGGTGTACTGTGTAACACAGCCTGGCTCCGCACCGCGAGCCTCCGCTGACTGCATGCGCTTCTCCCCAAACGGACGAGGCGTTTAAACTTGACACGTTTGCCTTTGTACTATTCTTTGAAACAACAGGGGGCGACTCGGTGTAATTGTCCTCTAAACCATCAGAAAGCAGCAGTGAGAAGTAGTTTGCCAGAACAACACTCAAAGCATGGCATCTCACATGGAGTTGCTGAATGAATCAATTTCTTTATGTATAAACTGATTAGGTTGTGGGTCAGTTTGGAAGGCACACATGAAAATGTTTGTTTTTAGTACACTTTGCTAAACCCACACTACCAAAGAATCATGTAAAACCCAGTAAACCTTCAGATTTTTACTTGTTATAAATATATGTATAAAACTAAATTGAATTTTCTATTAAATTTTCTAATTTCATTACATTTTCATTTTTATTAAACATGGACCTTTACTTTCATTAAAAAGCCTTATTTCTGCTATTGTATGCTCATTTTGTAAATATAAGAATTTAAAGGATTAGTTCACTTTCAAATGAAAATTAGCCCAAGCTTTACTCGCCCTCAAGCCATCCTAGGTATATGACTTTCTTGTTTCTGATGAACACAATCAGAGATATTTTAATAAATATTCTGATGCATCCGAGCTTTATAATGGCAGTGAACAGGGGTCACGAGTATGAGCTGAAGAAATTGCATCTATCCACATCCATCCATCATAAATGTGTACTCTACACAGTTAATAAAAGAAGGGAAGCGATGCGTTTGTGTAAAAAAAAAAAAAAAAAAAAAAAAAAAAAACCCATATTTAACAAGTTATGAAGTAAAATATCTAGCTTCCGCCAGACAGCCTTCTGTATTCACCGTACGAAGAAAGTGTAAAACTCTTGCAGTTCAAAAAGCTTACGCTACATCCTACGCCTTCCCTATTCAACTTAAGGCAGGAACACACCAAGCCGACAGTCGGCCGTCGGGCAGTTTTTGTTCGTCGGCCCACTAAGTTTTCTTAGTGTGTTCTGCACCGTCGGCTGAAGTTGGTCCTCGTTGGCTTTTTTTCGGCCGATTCGACATGTTGAATCAGCGTCAGAGCTCGTCGGTCCGTCGGGCCATCTGATCATTCTGATTGGCTGTTCAGCTACTGCCACCTGCTGGTACGGAAAGGCATTTCATCTTACGCAGGTGCAGAACGGACGTGCTACTTGGCCATCGAGCATCGGTTTGGTGTGTCAGGGCAACTTTTGGACCCAGACGCTGCCGACGTGAGCCAACCCCACAGTCTGCTTTCGTCGCCACTAGTTCGTCGGCGTAGGCTTGGTGTGTTCCTGCCTTTACGGAACTTACAACTTACACTTTCTTCATAACTTGAATATGGAAGGCGGTCTGGCGGAAGCTAGGTATTTTACTTCATGTTAACTTGTTAAATTTAACTTGTTAAATATGGATATTTTTTTTACACAAAGGCATCGCTTCGCTTCAGAAGGCTTTTATTAACCCCCGGAGCCGTGTGGAGTACGTTTATTATGGATGGATGTGGATGGAAGCACTTTCTTCAGCTCATACTCGTGATCCCTGTTCACTGCCATTATAAAGCTCAGATGCGTCAGCATATTTATTAACATAACTCCGATTGTGTTCATCAGAAAGAAGAAAGTCATATACACCTAGGGTGGCTTGAGGATGAGTTAAACTTGGGCTAATTTTCATTTGAAAGTGAACTAATCCTTTAAATATAAATTTTAGACAAGTTTAAAGGAACACTCCACTTTTTTTGAAAATAGGCTCATTTTCTAACTCCCCTAGAGTTAAACAGTTGAGTTTTACCGTTTTCGAATCCATTCAGCCGATCTCCGGGTCTGGCGGTACCACTTTTAGCATAGCTTAGCATAGTTCATTGAATCTGATGAGACCGTTAGCATCTCGCTCAAAAATGACCAAAGAGTTTCAATATTTTTCCGATTTAAAACTTGACTCTTCTGTAGTTACATCGTGTACTAAGACCGACGGAAAATGAAAAGTTGTGATTTTCTAGGCCGATATGGTTAGGAACTATACTCTCATTCCGGCGTAATAATCAAGGAACTTTGCTGCCGTACCATGGGTGCAGCAGGCGCAATGATATTACGCAGCGTCTCTCACAAATGTCTCCATGGTTGCAAGGCACGCTCCCTGTGCAAGCAGGGGGTCACATGCGCTGCGTAATATCATTGCGCCTGCTGCACCCATGGTACGGCAGCAAAGTTCCTTGATTAAATCCTTGGGAGAAACCAGGCTCAGTCGGGGGGGCCAGTTCTCCTCTGGCAATGAACAAACACAGTGTGATTATGATTCCAGGCTGCATCACAAGTCAGAAGTCAGTTTGTGGATTTGTATCATTCAGAATATTTCATCTAGTTCCTTCTGCTTGAAATAGAGACAAAAGAATGAGGTAAAACACAGTCTGTCAATCAGTTTAGAGTAGTGATTGTGTGTATTATTTGTGAATACACTGATGAATGGTACCCCACACAAAATCTTCAGCATTTGTTTTTTTTTGTTTTTTTAATCAAACTATATATACAAAACAACTTTAAGAAAATAGTTTTAAATGCCATCTAAATTAATTCTAAATTTAAATAATAAACTTTATATACAATAAAATGTCCTCAAAAAGCCTTCGACTCAAAAAGGGCCTCAAAACGTCAAGAAGCACCTGGAGTTTGAACTTCACATCAACCTTCTTTGGATTCATAAATTTGCCAGTACAGACGTTCCTGCTCTGCTACGCAAAATGGGGTCTCTTGCATTCAACGCACGCGACAGTCCACACCGCGATGATGACATTTTAACCGAGTATAAACCAGGCTTAAGGAAGAGGAAGTGAATATGACTACCACTGTGTGATGTCATGATAATTCTCAATATGGTTCTTTAACTGAGTTTAGTTTAGATGTTACTGTTTCTTTAGGTGCCTTGTTATATCCCATTTTCACTTTATTCTGAATTAACATAATTTACAGCTATATCCCCGGTTTCACAGATAAGGCTTAAACCAAGTCCCAGACTAAAATGCATGTTTGAGCTGTTTTTTTTAACTGAAATCTTAAAATATGTCAGTGCCATTGTTTTGTCTTAAGATGCACCACCTGTAATGTTTTTTTCTAAGGCATGTTTAAAAAAGCTACTTAAATGCCCTAATTGAACTAAGAGTAATCTAGTTCAGGCTAGAGTAAACTTAATCTAAGCCTTGTCTGTGAAACCAGGCCATAGTGTTGTATACAACCTACTGTATTTAAGCCCTCTTAAATTCCAATGAGCCGGTGGTTTGCATTAAGTAATTCTCAGATTAATATTTATATTCTGTCATTCAGATGTTTTACATACTGCAAGTTTACTTTTTTCTATCACATGAAGTCACCAATATTTTTTTCTGTTTTAGTTTCACCAGATAAAGAGTTGGTGAGTATTTTTCTTTATTCTTTCTGGTTTTAGCTCATCCTGTTTAGTTTTAGCTAGGCATTTAGTTTGTATGATACCAATTATATGTGATTTGAGGGTTTCATTGTCAGAAAAATATGTTGCCTGCCTTATCCACTATCATGCCTTCTGATAGACACGAGTGGTTAATTTACTTTGAAAGTTTAGAGAATCATTCCAGAGATCTAGATATAATAATCAGACTTAATTTTTCAGTTGATCAGAAAAGTTGATATAATTCCTTTGTGTTCAACAGGATGAGGATTCAGAGTACACCTTAGCCACAGATTTTGAAATTGGTCATTTCTTCAGGGAAAGAATCGTTCCAAGAGCAGTTTTGTATTTCACAGGAGAAGCTCTGGAGGATGATGAAAGTGTACGTATTTTCAAACAACTGTTTCTTGTCTTATGATGTGTATGGTTCCGCAGAGTAGTTCCAGTGTGCATGCATTTGTAATATACATTCATTCATTTGTTTGTGTCTGCCGATGCAGTTTGAGGAGGAGGAACTGGATGAGGGTGAAGAGGAGGTGAGTTCACCATATACATGGTGTTAAAGATAAATGGAGCAAATAGTGTTTTATAAAACTTGACAACTAAATAAGTGACGTTTGTGTGAAACAGGACCAAGATGAGGAGGATGAGGACGATGAAGAGGAGGGAGATTCCAAGGTCAGTTCGGATTTAGATTATAAGATGATCTGAATTAGTTTAATTTGAAAAGGAATTTTGTCTCTTTGTTCAGCATTCCTCACTCTATGTAACTTAATTTTCTGTTCTGTATTTTCTTTGGATGAATGTTTGTGGTCTATTAGCATGTTTGATGATTAATGATGATTGTGGTTGTTTTCTACCTCCTGTTCTGCCATAGTGACAGGCATAAGTCATTCTCACCTCATACATTTCTAGGTAAGAGAGAAATGTCATGAGTCCATTTTAACCTTTTGCCTTCATATCCCCCTCGGCCTCATCCCTCTTCTTACGTCTGCTATCCCATGCCCACAGCAACCCTGTAACATTATATTTAGCCATTCATTTCATATCATATTATTAAGGCCTTGCCCAAAATCTCAGTACATGACTAAAAGAACAGAGAAGAGGACGGAATCACGACTGCTGTATTAGAGAATTTGGGACAATGTTTTTCCATCCATTTTGCTCCATGTATACCATGTAGTCTTTTTTTTTTTTTTTTACCACGATCTTGCTTGATAATTTTTGATGGTTTTTAGTAGATCAAGAACATTTCCAGCTCAGATTTTTGCCATCCTTTTTTGAATACCATAATATCTTGCTATAACTTATTTCACATCCACCTATTCAAGGTGATACTATACCACAAAGCAGTGACTTGAGGTCTAAGCTGACATTAGACCCTGATCCTGGAGTGCTTCAGTTTTGGTGTTTCTTGTCTTATGTCTTATATTAAAGGGATCATATCATACACTACTGTTCAAATGTTTGAGATTTTTTTTTTTCTTGAGCACCAAATCGGCATATTAGAATGATTTATGAAGGATGACAAAGACTTGATGTATATGAATATGGTGCCACTCGTATTACTATGAATTGGAGAAAGTGCAACACACAATATGTCAGAATAAGTCCCGCCTTCTAAATAAAAGAGCCAATTGCCAATTGGTAAAGTCATTGTGTCTTTAGATGCACCAGCTGCTATTGAGCTGCTATGGAGCTGCACTTGCATGACTAAAATAGCTGTCCGAGAGGCATTTCAAAGATGGCCGCCAAGTGAAATGACTTGCTTGAAAGGGACTTTGATCATGTGACACTGAAGACTGGAGTAATGGCAGCTGAAAATTTGCCATCATAGTAATAAATTACACTTTAAAATACAATAATATTGAAAACAGTTATTTAAAATTATAATAATATGTCACAATATTAGTTTTTACTGTATTTTTGATCAAATAAATGCAGAATTGGTGAGCTTAAGAAACTTTAAAAACATTAGCTTAACATTATCTTGAACAGTAGTGTACACTTTTCTTTTTTATTTATTTTTTCCTATGGTCCACTTATAATGTTAGCAAATCAGCTTATTAGTGGTCTCCATGCACGGGAGAGGAAGTTTTGAGGGGTTTTTTTCTTAATAAATCAACCTATTTTTTCCTATATTTGATTCATTGTCATAGGACCCCTAATGCAAAACAACTGCTTCAGACAGCACATTTTCTTTCGGTGGATCGGGCTGTGGTGAAACACGCTTTCTCTCATTTAGTGATAGTGATGTATCTGCAGTACAAAAGAGTGGTGATTCACTTTAGATATCCTCACACTTTTATCTTAATTATTGACTGCATTCACATTGTTGATCCTACAGATGCCTAGAGAGATGTGTCAGTGTAAATGTGCTTTCATTAGCCACTCTTCTGTGATGAAGATATATCTGCCTTTCTCTTTCTCCTGCACTCTTCCTGCCTCAACTTACAGATACTGTATTAAGTTATTGAATAAAAAAACTTCTCTCTTTTTCCTCCATCCCTATCTCTTTTCTAGCCCGGGGATCCTCAGCCTGCAGAGTGCAAACAACAGTAGTTTGGAGCGCTCACTCCTGCCACTGTCAGACTCCATCAGCTCTGTAGTGCTGTATACAGTCTCTGCTGAGCACACCGTCCAACAAAACAAAACATGATGATGCAGTACATGGAAAAACAAGTTTTTTTTTTTTGTTTTGTTTTTTTATCCAGCAGAATTTACTTACTTTAAAATTCACTTGCTATAACAACAAACAGTATAGATAAATTGGGCAATTCCACATTACAGTCTGCCTCAGAATGAATATTTATATATATATATATATATATATATATACAATATTCATATATTCATAAAACTATTTTTTAATTCATGATTTAGGCATTTACAGACATAATGACTTCAGACATGCTGTTGCATAGCCAAAAAAATAAAAAAGTTGACTTGCACAATCCTTGCATTTTTGTTTAAATTGCAAGCATTGTGTCTTCACATTCACACACGTGAAATTTTAAGACTGAATTGAAATAAATGGGATTGTATTCTAACTTCCTGTGCACATGTAACCTTTGTCAAGGTTGTTTGTATTTAACAAATAGTTTCTCTTCTCAATTTTGAAGTGTTCTGTGTCATGGGCATAACCTTTTTTACACAGCATATATCTATTTATGTGCTTTTTGAACAAAACAGCATGTTTATGCACTTATTTATTTATGGAAATGTGTGGACAGTTGCTAGCTAGCTAACCAAACCAACTAATGTATCAATGATACCTTGCAGGCATCAAGTAATTGTGTTTAATCATATCTGGCTTCTTTACTGACAGTTTTATCTTTCTGTTGAAGATCATAATTTAAAAAAAAAATGAATCCCTGCACTCCACTACTTTAAGTACCTATATACTTAATTGATGCAGTCTAATTTTGTTTATATGTACTTAAATATAAGTTATATCCATAATGCTGGAATTGCTCAATTTAGATATGTAGTAGTCAAAGACGATAGGGCGAAAGTCCACTGCTAATGGTCACTGAATTCTGAGTGAACTGCAGATGATTACATGTCCTGAAAGTCACATGTTTTATGTGATCACATTCTCAAGGCCGTTTTTGAGATACAACATCACACCCCAAAGTTGACTAAATAATTTATTTTGTGACTTTATCTCATAGGTTACTCAGGGTTTTTTATGCCAATATGACAGTGTGCGAGTATCCAGCATTGTGAAACTGTTGATATCCAACTTGCTTAATGTTCTCTTTTGTCTTGTAAAAGAAGAAAGTCTTTTAGTTATTACAGAGTTATTTATATATCTTTTTTTCCCATCTTTTTATTATTGTTTTGAACTCTCTGTGTTGGTCTTGTGCTTCTTGGTGGATCCCTAAGAGAATATGTTTTGCTGATGTATGTACTGTACCCAGTTGATTATAGCCCCTTTTAGCATTTTAAAAATGCTTTTGCTGTACTGCCCAAGCACTTACTAAAAAGAAAATAATTAAACATGTTTATTGCCAAAGAGAGTGATCTGATTTCCCATTATGATAACCATTTCCTTGTCAAAGTGTTTCAGGTCTGCGTTTCATTCAAAATAATTTGACAGAAATTAATATTAAAGAATGCACTTTATGTTGAAGGAATGTTTTAAGTTCAATACAAGTTAAGCTCAGTCAACAGCATTTGTGGCATAATTCCAATTCATCCAACAGCAAAAATGTGAAATATGAACTTTTACAAGATTTACGTTATCTTTGTTGATGTGAAAGGTCCATGCTTTGGGATTGATTGTTTCCAGTCCACCTTTGTTTCTGCTCAGTGTATAATAGGATGAAATCAGGTTCACTTATGAGGGGAAAAGACTGAAGAGCTCAGACTGAAAGAAGTATGATAGGTCACTTGAAACGTACAAGACATTAAGTTACGAGAATAATATTGAATTGTAATTCCTCTACACTAAATGTTACTATGTGTGACAAGCGTTTTACCATTATGCTTCCATGAATATCACAGCTTAATTATTTTTAAATGATTAAAAAATACTTCAGTTATAAATGATTCATCTGTTGTGATAGTTCTCTGGTGTTATTTGTGAAGGGTGGTAATGACATCAGCATGCAAAAATTACAATTTCTTCAAAAGCACATTCCTATTTTAGTCTTATTAGAATGAAACTGCCATTTTTTATTCCCTAATCTTAGTTAAGTACATCTCCATATTTTTATATTGTTTGCAACAGTTATCATAGAATGACCACAAAATGCTAAATACTATTACTAAATAGGCTAATTAATACATCATACTGCATTATTATGATGCTAAACAGTCATCCAGGCAATGTCTGCTGTCTTCTAAGGTCAAATCTAAAGACAGGCTATGTAACATGTAACAGAGTTCTTCAGTTCTTCAGAGATGTTTGTTATAGGTGCATTTTGGGAGTATCGTCTGTAGGGGGCTCTGTATCCACTTTCTCCCCGACTCAATGCATGTCGACCTATAATCCTGTCTTTCATTTTTAAGCAAAGAGAACCCCCTTATTGCATTCACATGACATCTGTCATTCATTTTAATAAGCACTTTTCAAATATGTACCATGCTCAGCGATGACATCTCTGTTATCTCTTTTAAAGCTCAGATGAGAGACTTCATATCTTCCCCAGGACAAAAGGCCAGCTTGACTCACTGACACAGGCTGAAGAGTGCTTATCCTAAAGAGGGGAAGGAGTGACATGCCAATTGGTTTCCAATGTCTAGTTTGCAAGAAACCAGTTAAGTCAGCTGATTTCCACTTAGTGAGTTACACACGGAGAGTCAGAAATACATTTTTTGTGCCAGTTGTCAAGCACTCACACACAAGAGTCTTCACTGTCCTTAATATACTGTCACTAAACTACAGGTGATGTCAGTGGTCTCTCCTATTCGCTCTCCTCCAGTGGGACTGAAATAGGTCTTATCGCCATGACAAATGTATACTAGCCTACTGAGCAAAAGTTTGTGGGTGTAAGACTTTTTTTTCTATGTTTTTGAAAGAAGTCTTTTATGTGCACCACCAATGCTACGTTTATTTGATTAAAAATACAGTAAATTGTGAAATATTACAATTTAAAATAAGTGTTTTCTATTTGAATATATTTTAAAATTTAATTTATTTCTGTGGTGGCGAAGCTGAATTTTTTAGCAGCCCTTACTCCAGTGTCACATGATCCTTCAGAAATCATTCTAATGTGCTGATTTGCTGCTCAAGAAACATTTTATTATTATCATCGTTGAAAACAGTTGTGCTGATTAATATTTTTGTGCAAACCATGATATATTTTTTTCAGGATTTTTTGATGAATAGAAAGTTAAGAACAGCATTTATTTGTAATTTAACATTTTTTGTAACAATTTTATTAATTTAATGCCTCCTTGCTGAATAAATAAAAACTTACTAAACCCCAAACTTTTGAACAGTAGTCTACTTGTGCTCACATGCTTCTATGTATAATAAATAAAAGATGAAAAGAGAAAACATACAACAAAAAAGTCAAATATTCAGGAAGGCCAGCAAAATCTTTATTAGTTGCTTTCTTCTACTGAATCTTTCTATTTCTATTTCTTTGTCCTTGTCCTTGTCTGTAACTCCTCTATCCTCCCCCTATAATTGTCCCCTTCTGCTTTGATTAATTTCACTTATTTATTTATTTATATGATTATAAATTATTTTATCTTCCTAAATAACAGACCTTTAAAAGGAAACCTTTAGAGTTTTTAAAGCTCCGTGTGTCTCATTTTCATCTATTGTGTGCTGATACATCTCATCTTGGGCTATATTTTATATGCCTCCCTCTGCCGTCTTTCTCTTTAGTTTCCCTTTAGTCCCCCCCCATATACCCGTTGATGAATATTCATCAGGTTAAGTCAGACTACACTCTTCACAGTTCTTGTTAGGAGCAGTGTGTTAATGACATTCAGCAGAGAGTCCAAATGTAGATAAGTGTACTCTGGGAAAGGGTTTCCCTCCCGCTGGCTAACAACGCTCCCATTTATGGGATGTTCATGATGGCACGGTGGTCAGCCGCACTGGACGGATTCCTCCTGTCTCTAGCATGCACTCCTTTACGAGCATTTAAAATCCACTTTTATGCTCATTTTGATGAGAGCTCCCTCTCTATTTAACCACTGTCCACCTCTTCTTCACTATACGGAAAATAGGGTCATGTTCATGGTTCCATCAATGGCGTCTTTGTGATGCATTTTTATGCAAACCTATCTTAGAACGGATGGGTTTAAGTCTATGTAGATTTATGCGAGTATAGTGGGTCTAGTATTGATGGACAGGCCATCGAGGAGGTAGAATCCCTTTGAGGGTGGATCTCCACTGAGCTGTGTACATTGTTAATGGGAAGGGCTGGACACAGCCAGGTTTTGTGTGTCTAATGAGTGGTTTGCCTGAGGAGGAGACAGAACTGCTGCTGTCCCTCTGCTGTCAGCCACTCCCACTCTGCTTTTATCTAAATGTTTCTCAACCCTCTCTTTCTCTCTTATTCTCACTTTTCCTCTTAAACAAAAGGGTTAAGAGTTGGTCTTTTGTGTCTTTATGCCAATCAGAGTGATCAAAGTTCTGTTGTTCCATATACCGACCTCATTCCTCGGGTGATTTTCAGACCTGGCACGACTGAGCAAGTGTTATTGCTTTTATACAATAACTCAATAAGCAAGGAGTTAATATAGGATGACTTAAGGTGTGGTCACATTAGTGAAATTTCTGCAAAGATTCTTGGACAAAAAGGTTTATTATCGTCAATAATATAGCTATGTATAAAACTCAAGTTACAAAAAACTGTCACTTTCAAAATGGTTGGTTGTAGTGAAGCACATGACGAAAGGAGTAGGGAACAGTCTTTAATAAATCCAGAACAGAATACTAAGGAGATCACAGGAGATAACGTAAACACAACCACGTTAATATTGATGATATTAGACCAAAAAAAAAAAAACTAAGGAAACACAGGGCTTAAATACATGAGGAGAGTAATCAATGTCAAACGAAACAGGTGTGGGAACTAATTAACAACCAGGGAAACTAACTAGGGAACGCAGGTAGGCAAACCGGGAAACCAAAACACCAAGATAATAAAACAGAACATAACTGTTACACAAGCAGCTTTCTGTTAGTGCTGTTGCGAAATCTGCATGGGGAAATCTTCCGCTCCCATGCAAAATTCCCAATCGTGTGGATACCTTATGAAGAGTTGATACAAATTTGCCAAACAACGTTAAATGTGACAGAACCTTTACATTTAGACAATAATGTCAGTTACTTTGTTTATTTTTGATCTGAAAATAGTTCCAAACGAAGCCACAGCAGAATTAATCGTTGTGTTTTTGGGGCAACACACAGTAGTGTTTCATTCCTGAATCAGGAATCATTTAGGCCAGTTGTTCTCAACCTTTTTGACTCGAAAGAGCTTCCTTATAGGTTATAGGCCTATATTTCCAGTATTTTTGCAGCAATTATGATAATCCTGCTTGTTTTCAAACTTTGTATTAACAGAAACTGGGAGTTTCCATACATTAAATTAAATAACCACAATCCATTAAAACCTCATGATTCCAGAAGAAATATGGGGCAGATTATGATTATTTCTGTTTATATCTTGATTTTATATTTATTTTTTTCGAATTTTAATTTAGATTAGAGTTCTAATATTTTAAGATATTAATAAAAAAAGTTACATTCAAAGTCATCCTGAGACCCCCTTGAAAGTTTGCTGAGGGCCTCTAGTTTGCCCCGGCCCCTTGGCTGAGAACCACTGGGTTAGGTGGACATTTCGCTACTTACTACAGATTTAACCTGCAGAAACCTACTGATAATCCCCACTTCTATAAAACACACACTGACGATACAAACATTAGACAAGCGGAGTGAAAGAAAAGCCCCATTGCTTTTGGACTAAATATCAGCAGTCTTGGAAGACTGCTCAGCCAATCAGATTCAAGGACTGACAATAACTGTCGTATAAAATGCAATATTCATTGTTTCTTGCAAAGTCTTTCCCATAAACTTCAAATATGCTTCAAATTCTAAATGAGGAAATGTTAGTATAAATAATAACAAGCTATTGCTTGTTCCCAGGGAAAAAGGAGAGAGAGAGAGAGAGAGAGAGAGAGAGAGAGAGAGCTGGATATCATTCAAGCCAACAAGAATCATATTTTTAGCCACATCAATGGTTCTTGCTAAAACTTTTTTTTGGAGTCCAGGAAAATAAGCCAAGCAAAACCAGACCTTCAATGTATTGTGGTGAGATTTCCGTAGATTTCAGGCTACTGTTTAGGTGCCACCCCATTCGTACAGTAGTAGCCTACATACCTCTCTACTCCCTCTCTGGGCCGCATGCCAGCGTATCCAAGTGGCACTGGACCACCAATTGTACCATTGAGCTTTTTGTCCTATGCCTATGTGCCACTCCTGAGTCTCAGTAACCATGGTGACATGCTGACTGTGCCAAGCATACATTTGGTGCCCTTGCACTGACAGAAGAGCGGGGTAGTAACTGGGCAGGGCAGTTATTTACAACACCATCATATTTTGGGGATTGGCTCTACTGGTTCACTTTAAATACATGATAGGTAATTTTGTCCAGGGGGACAAAACTGGAAGTGAGGCATTATATTCCCTGACTTTAAATAATATTAAAATCTTAAAAGTCGAAGCTCTTTTATTTTATTTATTTTTATTTAAAAGTGCAATCCATGTCCTTATTTTGTGCAGTGCACTCAAAACCTTTCATGGCAACCAGACTTGTGTGCTCCATGCACTGCAAAAAGGGTCAAAATTTTATTTTTCAAATGAAATGCTTTTCTACAGCTTTTTCATTTCATGTCCTGTCACATCTTTAGAGTCTTTCAGTCTGTAAAAAAAATTACTGTATTGATTTTCTCATTTAGATGTTTAGCTAAACAGTTCAATGATGAATACCTACAAGAATAATACACTTCGAAAATGCTTTGGCTTTAAATTCATTGGCATGTGTCATTTCAAGGATGAAAAGTTCATCTCATTCATTCACTGAATCCTGCAGTGAACGACATTAGAGCCCTTCGTCTGACTTCTTCAAAGGCATCTGATTGCTTGCTTTCTTTTGCATCTTTTATAGTGAGACAAGACCTAAAACATATTATAGCCTAATTCTATATCGGTTTAACAAATACATACAACATACATACTCAGCAAAACTGATGAACTGCACGTCCTCAGGCCTCTGAGGGAGCTTTCATTCATAACCCTAAATGAGCTTTATCACCCCAAATGAACTCATTTGAGCGGATGTTCGAGAGGTGTAAACAGAATATTTGTGTCTGCAACAAGTGCATATAATCATTCTTTTTATTTGTTTTTGTTTTGAAGCAAAAGCAGCCTACCCTAAAAACAACAAGCTTACAATCACTCCATTATGCCATGACAAAAGTGCCTTTGATGTGGTGGAAGTGGAGCAATCTAGAGTCACAACAGCACAGAGAGGCAGGAGATATTTACGGAGTGAACACACTCTGCTTACAGGAGCAGTGCTGTTTGGAAAGACAGCAGCTGCAGGAGGGACATCCCCGTTGTTTGATCTGTTTAATTCCCTCTGCGGTTTGGATACAGTTACCCCCAGGAAGCCCATCGGTTTGCAGTTGGGACTTGGGAGAGATAAAATTTCTCAGCCCATTCTCAACATGACTTGCCCACGGCAGAATCCACATACACATACACTATGAAATATTAAAGTCTTTACCATTAAACATATTTCCATGGGTAATGAATAAATGCTGACATAATAATCTCCCATTCTTTTCTCTAATATGCTCTGTAAATACACAAGGCTGGACCCTCTTCCTCAAAATGTTGCCATTTGGTGTATATGATAACATCATTAATACCTGGTATCTTTCAGTGTTTGTTTTTAGTTTTGTGATGTGTGAAGAGTATAAACATTCCCTTCTTTCAGATAGATCGATAGACCAATAGATAGACCGATAGACCGATAGATAGATAGATAGATAGATAGATAGATAGATAGATAGATTGATTGATTGATTGATTGATTGATTTACCTGAAAAAGAATCTTGGTTCTGTGTTCTATGAGTCTATGTTTGAGCTGTCTCTATTAGCTGTTTGTGTTCAGAGACAGTAGGGGTCCCGTGCACATGGCTGTCTCAGTGGACAGGCGGAGTGGGATCCTCAGGCTGTAGGAGCACATGACACAGATGCACATGTGATCTCTCGCCCCCTCAGACACCAGGAGAGAAGAATTCTCTCTTAGCCCATTTGAAGGTCATGGCAGAGGGTCCTGCAACCCCAACTGTGTGTGTGTGTGTGTGTGTGTTGCAGACTATAGTGAATCTATGATTCGCATATCAATGAGCAAGTTAATGTTATTGACTTGATTGATTGATTCTGCTGTGAATTATAGTGGCACATGGAATCATCTGTGTAATATTGAAATTACAGTTAATGCAAATAGCCTAGAACACATCTGACTTTATAGCACACTGGGAAGTGCTATCTTAGGAACATATCATCACATCATATTAGATAAGGGTGTTTTTTTTCCTCATTGCTACTAGCGAAATACGAGGCTCTAAATAAATCAATGTATGTTCATTTTACATTGTTGTGTCGTGTATTTGGCGCAGCGCGTTCAGAGAAGCTAGCGTGCACACGGGAAGGGGGTGTGTGAGGATACTGGCAGCGTTTCATGCAGCTCCAGTGGACACCTAAAGCGGGACTCACTGGTGTGTGTGTGTGTGTGTGTGTGTGTAAAGAGAGCTAACACACTCTCACACACTTAACATTTGGACACAACATGGCGATGAGGCGCCGAGAGACACGACGACTCTTCCCCGACTAAACAACCACGTTATGTTATAGGTGGGGGGAGCGCGCGACAGGGAAATACATGAAATTACGCGAAACTAATTAAACCTGAAGAGATTATTCCCCGAATTCCATTATATGCATGTAGCTTGTAGCGGTCATATAAAGCACACTGCTTTACCCCGCTGCTGGAAATCAAACGCTGTACATGGCGGTGGAGAATATCTGGTTCTTCTGTCTACTTTCTCTGGGTTACTGTGGATTATCCGTGCAAGGTAATACAAGCTAAATCTAATACCCGGTGTTTTCCCGTCCAATGTCTTTTAAGTTGTGTGTGCCTCGTAGCCTATATCTATGTATTTCTTTGTATCTGTCAGGATATGTTAGTAGATGGGCTGAAGAGAGAAATCATGCACCTTGCTTGTTGCAGCGTTGTGGAGCTTTTACTTTTTTCACGTTTTCCTTTTTTTATTTATCCTTTACGCAAACAGGCAGCCTATTTACGCTGAAGTAGCCTACAATATTTATTTGTGGATTAAACTTTTTGTCACATCCAAACTTCACTTTTGTAAAAAAAAATATTATGCGTTCAATAGCCTATAAAGTAACCGTTTGGTTAATTTGATGTAATAGTAAAGCATACTGAAACGATATTAAAAAAAAAAAAAGATGAAGAGACGTATAAAGGCAAGGCAATATTTGCTCAGAGGGGCGGATATGTAGTAGGGGGGCTCTAGTTTCGGAATGTACAGGTTCATAGTCATCATTATAGCAAAGTAAATCTGGTAAAAGAAATGTTGGAATTTAAAGGGATTTGTTTGAATTCCTTATTTGGACTTATTTAGAAGACCCCCGATGGACGTCAAAATTAGGGAGGGGAGGGGGCCTTAAAAAGTCCATATTATCTGTCCACGTAATTACTTAAACGTTGCAACCCATTAACTCACATATTTACCCTCAGTGTCCTTGAGTTGAAGATATGAAACTAATCTGTTAAAATTACCATTTGTTGAAGCAGCATGTTTGTCTTGACATGAATGACGCTGAAAAAAATAACAACTTAAGAAACCACACAAATTAGCCTAAGTCATAATTCCTCAGATTGTTTAACTAAATTGTAATAGCCTACCTATTAATTAATGTAATCTTGATTAAATGTATATGTAAAAGTTCAAACGACTAAAAGTTTGAACTAGAAAACGAGTAGGATGTTCTGTTTGTTTTGAAACGACTAAAGTGCCTTTCACATAGAACAAGATGACAGGGAGTTGAACAGGTCAGGTGGAAGAGACGGCAGTCTTCTTTTTATGCTTCACAGTGTCTTTTAATTGTCTTTACACTTTTTTTTTTCTGTGTACTACAACTTAAACCATAAAATGTATATTCTCCACATACATACATTGCATATGCATTCTCCATTTTTGCCCACATTCCCTAAGTCTGCCAAAAACGGTAACAGATGAAAATAAATAGCTATTTTGTAGCTTGTTGTGCCTTTGTCGCCCACTAGGGGGACTGGGCCAAAATACCCCCACCCCCCAAAATTGACCCCGCTGAAAGGCATTGTGTAAATCGCACCCTTTTTAAAATAGAGAGATGGTGACTTGGGTGAGCGGAAAATTACTGGCACGAGCTTGTTATGATTCTGATATATCTAGCTTATTCTTACATTTAAAACAAATAATTATTTCATTTATGAGTTTAAAAAAGGCTTTGATGCTTTTTGTGTAGACCACCCATACTTTTGTGTAATTTTATGGTATATATTTATCACACTGGATGGCATGTAATGAAATTGGAGAGATCAAAGGCAGTAGGAGTGTTGTTATGGCTTGTGAAGGGTGAGTGCTGCTCAGTGCAGGAGCTTCGGGCAGGAATCAGTGACTTGAATTCAGTCACAGGCGCTGGAGGAAAAAGGGGTGGGGAGTGGTCAGGGCGACTTATCCAAAGACTATACACCTTATTTACATAACAAAGAAGAGCACTGAAACACATGGGCACCTCTTGGCATCCAGCGATGCCCTTGTCTCTCCGACGTCCACTGGGAAGTATAAATGGCAACCACAGCGGTCAAAACACTGTGTCATCTTTGAGCTCTGTTAACGATTTTAGTGCCAGTGCTGTAGTGGATAGATTATTTACAGCGGGGCGGGACCTACTAGTAATCAATTGCATTAAAAATGCTTGCTCTAGACCGCTGTGGAGACCTGCTGTAGGGTGGTTTTGTTTTCATTCAAGTACTTGTTTTATATATTCAGGGTTTTTTTTTTGTTTTGTTTTTTTTTTGTTTTTTAATTGTATATTATTTATTTATCAAAATACAACTTGTGATTTTCTTCCAGAATTTTCTTCCAGAATTGTTTTGACAGATTTTTTTTTGAAACATTAATCTTAAAGGTAGGGTAGGCAATTTCGGATTGACTATAACAAGCTGGTCTTCATCGCAGCTTTCATTGGCCAAGGACCACCCGAGACAACGTCCGACCAACATGTAAAGGAACGAATCACAGTTTGTTTGTTCTGCGTCATGTTTAGGGGCGTGAAAATGTAAAATCCATGTCCCTACAATAACAGACCAGCGTGCATCTAATAAATTATTCATTCAAGAACATTGTGCAAGTTTACTACAACAGTGGCGCCACAAAGTTCACATGCTTTTGAAAATCCAGCGTTTAGTTGATCCTGGTAAGCGCTTATTATTATTATCCAGGAAATCCTCTAGAATTTAACAGATGATGACTTTGAAACTCCTGAAGTGTTTCCCATTTTGTGTGCCATATGCATCAGATGTTCAGCCAATGGTCTGTGGGCGTGACGTCTATGGGTGAGACTAATCTATGGGTGATAGGGCTTTTTCTTCAAATGCTCCAAAACTTTGGAACTCTGCCTGCTGAGATTAGGCGAGCAGAATCCTTTAGTGTTTTTAAATCTTCCCTTAAAAGTTTTAAGGGAAGATTTAAAAATGCTAAGGGATTCTAAGGGACTTTTTTTTTATTTTATTATTTTTTTATTTATATTATTATTATTTTTACCTGATTATTTTTGTAATGGTCATATTTTTCTTTTTATTTGTTGAACTTTTGAAAGTATGTTATTTTATTTAATTATTATTTTTTTGGTTTGTATTCACTTTCATTAATGTATTGTTTGTTTTGTATGTTTTATTTGATCTTATTCTTGTGAATAGAAAACTACGTTTTTATTATTATTATTATTATTATTAATAGCAAGCTAACTTTGAAAGTATAATATCCCACCCTCCCTTCAGAGCGCTCTCCAAAGCCAAGCCTCCTCCAAAACACATGAACGCTCACAGCCAGAGCAGAGCATCACAAGATACAGCGTTAAATTATCTCTTGTCTCAAAGCACATAACATTACAGTAATAATGAATGTAAATAACTTAGCGAGCTCTGACTTGTACCACCTGACTGCAGAGTCAGACATCCCACCCTGCAAAAACTTATTTACGGGACGTAGTGCACATAAAAAGAATATTATATTATATTATATTATGTTAATTTGCATAAGCCGCATAATACGTGTTCGTTCATTAAGTAGTATTTATGCACCGAAAGCGATGTGTCTTGATGAAATCCGAATGCAAGTGATCACAGGAGATGCATTTGAAACACGTGTAAACGCTAATGCGTCTTGGCTGAATTGGGATGCATCTTATGACTGCTGCAGTTTCATTTTGCCGTTGGTGATGTTGCCATAGAAATGCACAGTTCTGAGTCCGAGGACGTGAACAGCTCCGATCAGAACATCATGGGTTGCCATCTCTTAATTACGACATGGTGTGAAAGCAGCATAAGCTTGTTGTTTTGGTTCAGGAGGAACTATAAAAGGTGGCTGCTGTTTGTTTGCGGCACTCGGTGACTGTCTGTCTACAGCTCTGAATAACCTTACAGAACGCACTGATGACGTGTGATATCTGTGTGAGCAGGGTGCGCGGAAGACGTATGGAAATACATAGGTTGGCAGGTAGGACATCCTGATGGACCGAATGCAATGATTGGACGAACATTTTTTGGACCTGAGACTTCCACAGAAGATGTATGTACATTTTTTTTTTAATATTTAGACCACTTCTATTATTGATTGCTCTCAGGATGTAAAGAGAGTTTCAACCAGTATAACAAAAACTTTATATGAAAAACATTGCCTATCCTACCATTAAGTTACAGTACAGTATTATCTTCATACACTATTATCTTCATCCTATATTTGTCACTATTACAATAAATGCATGAGCCCTGCTGATTTGCATGCTAGACCTGTAGATTATACTTTGCTGTTTAATGAAGTAACAATCTGTTCTCTCTGTTGGCTACTGAGGTTTTTTTTTTTTTGCTCCCATGTCCCAGTATTTAAGATGCTAATATTATTTCCTCATAACAATAGAGTAGAGACCTCAGGGATGCTGTTTCCTTGGAAAAATTACATTATTAAGATTTTGTGATAAGTATTGGTTTGTGCTAGAGGAGGATTTAAGATTGACAGAAACAATCCAATATAGGCCATATACCTTTCTTTTCCCCAGTATATAAATAAACTTTAATGTTCATCATATTAAAGTCCCCCTGTGGTGAAAATCAAGTTTTTAATGTTATTTATATGTCTATGTGGTGTTTTTAATATGCTTTAAGACAAACCATGTGCAAATTTATAAGTCAACACCATTGCTGAGTATTTTCTATTTAAAACTGCAGTGAAAAAAAGACAGTCTCAAACCTGTGGTTTGAAATTGCTGGTGTTTCTGACAGCACAAATGACCTTGTAACCAATCATGTCTACGTGCCCACTCTGAAGCAGGAGTCTCTAGTCTAGAGAATATATCCCGATATATTTTTCTGTTGATATAAAAAATCTGGTAGATTTGGCAATATAACGAGTGTATGATGTATGTTATGATGAACTATATGCCTTTCTCCACTGACGTTAAGGTGTTCAAAGCGTGAACCAAGAATACTGATTGTTAGAAGACAGCTGTCTGACTCACTAACAGGAACATGGTTTGTGTAACATTAGCAACATATTATTAGCTGTTTGATAATGTAGTCAAGCAAAAGGCTAATCATATTAATTACCGTTATGTGTCCGACGTTGTAAAAAACGATACCGTTGTGCAGTGTTTACCTCAGTAAGTTCACCGAGTGGATCTCGTCTGAGCTCGTGCGAGTGAGCGGAGGCGGGGCTAATTAGCATATTCATATATCCATGTATAATAAATGAGCCAAGGGTGTAGAGTTACATTCAAGCTATTTTAAGGCATGAAGAATTTTTAAATGTGTCATTTTGGTGATCAAAGATGAGTTTTAAGGGATAAAATTATTGGCTACAGGGGGACTTCAGTCATGGGCGGTAATGTTCTAGTTCTAAGTTCTACCCTGCACAGCTGTTACAGACTTGCATCCCATCTTGCCTCCGAACGCTTTATCTTCCAGTGCATTCACAAAATGAAATGCAACCCAATCTGCCCAATATCCCTTTAAGGCAAGATGTGTTATGCTGAGACACATAAGCTCATGTTGGAAGTCGGGACTGAGCCCCACCCCCCGCCTCCCCTCAAAACTAAAATCCTATAATCCTTCCTGATGAGGAAAAATTTATTGAGAATTTCAGAGAGGTGTAAATCCAGTTTGTGATATCCAACTTATCTCTAGATAAGTTGTTTGGGGAAAATTGGGTGAAGACATTTTAGATTTTCCGAAAGACCTAAATCCATTCCTATGGTCTTAACTATTACTAAACACACCTGAGTTATAGTTCTTCGGGGTTCATTTGAAATGTACAGGTTTGTTATTGTGTTGTTGGAATGAGAAAATCAGCTGAAATGCTGACTTGAGCACCTGTAGTTTATCATAACAATAGAAGAAGATCAGAGATGTTTTGAGACAGACTTCTATTATGGACAGGCTGTGCAGAGGAGCGCAGTATTTTGACAGGTGTCACCGCAAGAGATGCTGTAAGCAAATACGTTACTTTGAGAAGGTAGAAGGAGTGGTCGAATAAGTAGATCTTCTTGTCTGAGAGTTCAGGCTGATCTTTCCAGTGACTTCGAAAGCCATGAACTTAACATCCCTATTTCTTCACTACAACTATTCCCTCCTGTCCACTAAGATTTGTACCCACAATTTCAGGTTGGGGTTCCCTGAGGCTGTGTGCCGGGTTTACAAAGTGGAAGAGGAATGTTGTTATATGTATGTGTGTTGTTGTGGTAAGTGATACTGGAGAATCGTGAGGGTGATTTGGAGTGATCTATTCCTCTTTTTTTTTTTCCCTTTTTTCACTTCAGATTCATAAACAGAGATCTTTGCTTTTCCACAAGAAAGATCACATAAAATATCTGTGAACTCTTGGTTAATAGATGAGGACTGGTGCGCTGATGCACTTAGGAGGCTGCACCTCTCCACTTTAAAAATCTTATTAAGCTTATGTTTTGCTTTCCATATCATGTCGTCTAACATTCCAGTGTTCTCCTAGAAATCAATGTACAGTTGTTGGCTTTTTTTAAAGACCCCTCCCCCACCACCACCACCACCAAAAAAGGTAGAAGCAGTGTAGAGGCCAGAGGGCATGTTTTACAGGGACTGTCACATGGTCTTACAGGCATGCTGCTCCAAAACCCGTGACTCAGTGCTGCAGTGTGTGCTCTGTCCTGGGGGGGCTCTCCATCATCATGGGGGGATCATCACATCAGTGCAACACAGCCTGTCCTGCAGAAAGGAAAGAGTTACTCTTTTGTGCTCCATGGCATTTATTTTCAGCTTCATCACTAGATCTGCTGTGTAATCTTTCTATAGTACTGCTGCAGCACTTCTGCCATTACCTCCATTAAAGCATCCCTTCATGACCTCATTTTCCCTCTTTTTTAACAAGTCTTTATATTGTTTAATGCCCCTGAGAGGGATGAAGAGATTTTCAATAATTGCACAAAATGAAGACTGAAGCAGATGCTTCTGAAGTCACGGTAGTTATAGTAGCGTACAGTATATAGAGGCATTTATACTCGCTTTCGTTGTTTTGGTCTGTGATCCTTAAGTTGAATATATTGTTCAAAGAGAATGATTATGGATGATAGGTAGTGGATAAAAAAGTCTGGTTAAAACCTCTAGGGATGCAGTGATAGTGAAATTCTTGTTTGCTGATTGTTTTGATGCCCAGTAATTTAAAGGATTAGTTCACTTTCAAATGAAAATTACCCCAAGCTTTACTCACCCTCAAGCCATCCTAGGTGTATATGACTTTATTGTTTCTGACAAAGACAATTGGAGAAATATTATTAAATATCCTGACGCATACGAGCTTTATAATGGCAGTATGCGTTACCAAACGAGTATGAGCTGAAGAAAGTGTCTCCATCCATCCATCATAAACATATTCCACGGAGGGTTAATAAAGGCTTCCTGAAGCAAAGCGATGCGTTTGTGTAAAAAAATATCCATATTTATAAAGTTATGAAGTAAAATATCCAGCTTCTGCCAGACCGCCTTCCGTATTCTTCAAAAAGCTTACGCTGTACATCCTACGCCTTCCCTATTCAACTTACTATTTTCCATAATTTGAATATGGAAGGCGGTCTGGCAGAAGCTGGATATTTTAACTTGTTAAATATGGATATTTTTTTACACAGATGCATCGCTTCGCTTCAGAAGGCCTTTATTAACGCTCCGGAGCTGCATGGAATATGTTTATGATAGATGTAGATGGAGACACTTTCTTCAGCTCATACTCGTTTAGTGCCATTATAAAGCTTGGATGCGTCAGGATATTTATTAATATTTCTCCGATTGTCTTCGTCAGAAACAAGAAGGTCATATACACCTAGGATGGCTTGAGGGTGAGTAAAGCTTGGGGTAATTTTCATTTGAAAGTGAACTAATCCTTTAATAATTTGTGAATATTATAAGCACAGCAACTCACTTCAATATGTGCTGAAAGTGTGCATCAAGAGCTCTAAAATCTTTGCCATCATTTATCATTGCCATTTTAAACTGATGATCTAAATGTTTTCAGATGGTGAAGCATTTACTACTGATCACAGAGCCGTACAGCTCTGACAAGCTGCGCATAAAATAATTGCAGCCTTTGCCAAATCGCGTGTGGTTTAATTGCGATAAATCGTGCAGCCCTACTTTGTAGATGTAGGTTGGTGTTAATTCGAATGCCCTTTAAAGTCAGCATGAAATTGCTATTGTCTTTCATTCCTTGCTGTGAGGTATATCCGAGTGAAACAGCTTCTTGAATGAGAAGGAAATGTAGGGCGAGTCTTGATTTTGTCCATCAGGAATTGATTGGATCATTGTCCTTTGCTAATTGCCAGTTTTCTGTAGGGAACTGGTTTAAACTGGTCTGGCTGTTGGAAAACCTTATTGCCCGGTACTCGTGCCGGTGTGCATGTCAACAGAAAAGAGATGTCATTGCGAGGCATGTTATGTTATTAATTAATGATTACTAGGGCACTTTTCTCTAAATTGTAATGTTGACATGCATTCTCTGTAAAGCTGCTTTGAAACGATATGTATCGTGAAAAGCGCTATACAAATAAATGTGAATTGAATTGAATTGAACTTTTTTAAATAATGTGCCCATATAAATAATTTATAATAAACACTGCAACATTCCATAAACAATTTTGATTTCACGGTGACTTGAGGTCATGAAACCCATCTTTCAGTTAAGAAATTTCTTCTTTGAATCTGTTATTTTTATAGTTTTCTGTTGTGGTTTACTGTGTATGTCTTTGTTCTTTTATGCCTAACATTGACAGTAAGACAGTTGATTCAGGTTGGTTAATATTATTTAGCCTAGTTCTTTTTTTTTTTTTCCTTTTTTTTGGTTGGTTGGGTGTCGGTGGTTGTTTTAAGCCTCCTTGTATTTTGCATTTGCCGGGTTTGCTGGTCAGTGGCGAGGTGAATAATTTTCAGGAGAAGGAAATCATACAAGGAAGTTATTCATTATCATACTTCCTGTCAGTCTTTACAAAGGTCTGCCGCAGGTTGTTGACCCTGGGAAAGGTTGACAAATCTCTTAAATGATCTGTGTAATGTACTTAATGTTTTAAGCAGTGAGACCTGAAAGTGATTCAGATGTTGTTAGATAAAAAAGTTACATGTATTAAATATTTGACCACATGCAATAAGTCCAATAAGAATCCCCAAACAGATCTATATGAAGCTAGTGCTTAGTTCTCTGTGTTCTGTGTTGCAATGGCTATTTGAGTTCAACATTTGTACACATGGACTCCAGGGATACTGTGACCTGGATAACAGCTGTCAAAATCTATCAGCATGTGGCTTGACCAGGGATAGAACCTCAGATGGGTCAAAGGGAGATGAAAAGAAGGACAAAGGGAGGAACTGGATGGGTCGATGGGAGAATGGACATGTTTCATGAGCAACTGGAATAATTAGTATTACCCGTTTAAATGATTATTAAAGTGATTGCTTGTCTGTCTTAAAGAGAAATGAAATTGTGTCAGCAATCACTTACCCTCATGTTGTATCAAATCTGACTTTTTTCTGCTGAACGCAAAACAAATTTTTTTTAAAATGGAAATAGTCACCAAAACTGCATGGTTACCAACATTCTTCAAGACATATATTTGTTGTTGTTGTTGAACAGAAGAAAGAGTATTATACCTATTTGAAATGACATGAGAGTGAGTAAATGATGACAGAATTTTCATATTTGGATAAACTATCCCTTTAAAGTCATGTGAAAGCAGGTTGATATATTTTTTTTTTTTTTTTTTTTTTTTAATTCAAGTCCACACTATATAGTCAAACTTCAATGCATCACTGCATTCCCTCTATTAGTTGATAATTGACTTGTTTGCTTACA
Organism: Mylopharyngodon piceus; assembly: GCA_039654765.1. Taxonomy (NCBI): domain Eukaryota; kingdom Metazoa; phylum Chordata; class Actinopteri; order Cypriniformes; family Xenocyprididae; genus Mylopharyngodon; species Mylopharyngodon piceus. Next base: position 28,289,754 of record CM077442.1, read on the forward strand.
TACAAACTGCCAAGAACATTCAAGCCCTGCCAAGGGCCTCTTAGCCAAGAGCCTGGAGAATATTTTTAACATAAAGTTGAACTTTTATTAATGGTTTCTACTGTTCGTAATCACATTTGATCCAATTCCCTTGGTTTTATTGGACAGCTTGCTGTTAAGCGTAGCCAGAAATGTTTCCCTCACAGTGATCAACATCCACAATGCTTTTTTCAGCAACTCACCAGCTCCCACTTGAGTCTCTGCAGCTTAATGCAAAGCTGCTCTTTTTACTATCACACCATTCAGAATGACCACAACAGAACTTTGACTGAATCAAGTATCCCAACTCTTTTGTATCCAAATAAAAATTTAATTTGGTGCATGCAAGTGTAATGGACATTTGAAGAAGCATCTGATTAGGCATGTGACGGTATCAAATTTTCATGTTGCGATTAATTGCTGAAGCTTTTATCACGGTATACGGTATTATCACAATATTGAAATAAGTTGCAAAAAAAAGTGTTGTCATAGTATAACAGGTTTAAGAACTCTTTTTGTAATAACAAAAAAAGCTCTGAATGTTTAAATACAATAATACAATACACAAAAAATATATTAAGTAAAATTTTCAAACAGATTAAAGTGCAAAAGAATTAGGCTATAAAGAACAACAGGTAACATTATTAACAACAAGGTCTCATTATTTAATGCATTAACTAAGATTGAGCAATAGCTACATTTGTTACAGAAAGTATTATTTTTTGTTAATGTTAGTTAAGAAATACAACTGATCATTGTTAGTTTTATCTCAGGTCCATTAAATAAGTTCTTTTGATTTTAGTAATGTTATTAAACAGTAACTAAGAAATTAACATTAACTAAGAATAATTAATGCTTTATAAGTATTTTTCAATGTCAGTTTGGTAATAATGAATTAACATGTTAACCAATGAAGCCGTATGTCTCAAAGTTTTACTGAACAATAACAAATAATCAGAACATTTCTAATCATTAGGGCATGTTGTAGTCCAGATTAAAATATAAAAATGTTTAAGTTTGAAAATAAATAGCCTATTAAGTCTTTAAGTATTAAGTATTTGGTGCTGTGATGAACAACAATGAGATTACAAAAAAATGAATGGCTGTTTGAAGCATTTTAAAAACTTCACTAGTGCAGTTGCTTTGTTTGCGAGGTTTCCGGGGTAACCGCTGCATTCTGCTGTTTCATCAGCGCCCTCTGCTGTCAGAGAGTGAACGTGCACTTTCATTCAGCGCGTCTCCTTCACTCGTTCCGCCATGTGCTTCTCATGCATGTTGGGCTTGTTTACATCTGAGCGCGTGTTCTTTTGACGCAGAATACAGCGGTGTTGTGCATTTTATACGGTTGATGGGGAAAGTATTCTTAAATGCATTATTAAAATTTTAATAATTGGTAATAAATTATTATTTACGGTATTTTGAAGTGCCCACGATAACAATATCGTGCATATTCATTATCGTGATATATCGCATTACCGAATATCGGCACAAGTCTACATCTGATATATAACTGTCCATACTGTGCCAGTATCTGTTTTTGTTGCATAAGTAAAAAAAAAAAAAAGAAAAAAGAAAAAAAAAAGGCCATTGAAAAAGAGGTTGTGATCCATTGGGTTTTGTGTATACTCTATACATTTGCTGAAGAGAAGATTGTCACTGCTGTTCAGTAAATGATAGAGTTTCAATGGGTGGACAATATTCTCTGAATTAATCTTGGGAAAGAAAATGTTTGGTCCAAAATGATGATATTTATTGATGAATTAAAAGGATGGTGTGTCATCAGTCATAATACTCAGACTGTGAGATACATGACAAAATATGGCAGTTACGTTGCTGTAAGTTTTTATAATATATATTATGTTAAATACTGTGTTGAACTGAAGTCATTCTGTTTTGTGTTTTATGAATAATCGCTTGAGAAAATGTTTTTATGTATAGTGGCATGTTAATGTATGTGTCGGTGCGTGCATGTGTGAGCGAGTGTGTGTGAAGCGGGGTCTATTCCTCATGACGCTGGTTGGGTAAACAGTCATCCGATCACATTCCTTCCATTCCGTGCTGCTGTCCACTTGGTCACATGACCACAAAGGAGGGCTCATAGTGGGGTGGACTGGAAGACTCTCTTGAAAGTCTATAAAAAGACAGTACTGTTATTTTGAGGATAAGCAGGAGTGAGCATGCAACAGGACAGATCAACATTTCAAGTCAACTCAAAGGTGCTTTATTGATATGAAAAGGTACAGTGTATTTATTGCTAAAGCATTTGCAAGATCTACAAAGAATACAATACAGTGGCCCCAAAAAGTATTTGGACACTTAGTTAGTTCACCCAGAAATGAAATTTCCGTCATTAATTACTCACCCTCATGTCGTTCCACACCCGTAAGACCTTCGTTCATCTTCGTAACACAAATTAAGATATTTTTGATGAAATCCAAGAGGTTTTTTTTATCCTCAATAGAAAGCAACAAAATTACCACATTCAATGTCCAGAAAAGTAGTAAAAACATTGTTAAAATAATCAACGTGACTGCAGTGGTTTAGCCTTAATGTTATGAAGTGATGAGAATACTTTGTGTGCAAAAACAAAAAAAAACAAAAAAAAAAACTATTGGATTTCATCAAAAATATCTTAATTTGTGTTCCGAAGATGAACGAAAGTTTTACGGTTTGGAACGACATGAAAGTGAGTAATTAATGACAGAAATTTCATTTTTGGGTGAACTAACCCTTTAAGTCACACTTAAAATGCCATATCCATTATATAGCCTAACTATAAAACTTCTAATTATCAAACCAATTGGCATTTTTTTTTTTTTTTTTTTTTATAAAAAGAGTACAAGCACAATTCAAGAAAACGAAAAAGTTGGTAGTCTTAAATTATAAAATAATATATTCAAAACAGAGTCAAGAAGTATTTTGCCATTTTCTGGTTGTTACATATTAGTTTAACATGTTTATGATGATAAATAAATAAAATAAATAATGTGAGTTATGATGTGAGTTACTATAGAGAAAACATCTAGGTTACTATTGTAACCCCTGTTCCCTGAAGGAGGGAATGGAGACGTTACGCCAATACTGACGTAATGGGGTGTTGCCTGGGACCCCATTACGTCAGTATCGACGTAACGTCGTACGTGACTGACTGAATGGGAATGTCTAGGTTACTATTGTAACCCCCGTTCCCTGAAGGAGGGAGCGGAGATGTGACTGACTGAATAGGAACAACTTCATACATTCACTAAAAATGAGCAGTTGGTTAAAAGTAGTTACAGAAATTCCTTAGAAAAGTGAAATAAATTTTGAGAAAAATCTCTGTCTGTCATTTGTTTGCATATGTGACTTGGTTTTTGGTGGCCAAAAGTGTTCAAATAGTGTTTCACATATTTTTCTATAGCATTACCTGTGGCTCACGCAGTGAAGGATGCCGCTAGCAAAGCCAGTGTCAAAGGTTCGATTCCCAAGAAATGCATGCCATGAACTGATAAATTGTCTTGAATGCAATGCAAGTGTTTTAGATAGCATACCATATGTGTAAATGTCCATGTTCTTAGTGCATCTGCTGCAACATCTTACTTTTCATTGAGACTCAGTTGTCAGATTCCTTTTCTTTTAGTTATAATATAAATCTCACACTATTTCCTAGCCTTAGTTGTACCTGTCTCATGCTCTGCTCCTTTGCTTTTGATCTAGCTGCACTGAGTTTCCCTAAGCAGAATTCCCAGAATTTTATATGCAGAGACAGATAACATCAATACATATCATGTTAGAACTTTTGTATGTGTCTGTGGTTTACAGATAAAGAGGTAGAGCTGAAGCTTCCGTAACTGTCGTGACTGTTACCTCTTATCATACAGATAGCACCTGTGACAATGGAAATGCTTCTGCCATTGATTATAGATGTGGAACTCGGTTTTCACTTTGCCCTTTAGTTTTTCAGACAGACCTTAAGGGTATTTACTTGCACTTTAAAGGTTCTCTTTGAGATGGACTAAAGCAATAATTTTTTTGCCTCAAAAACTAACATTGTGTTTGTGTGTACACTACTGTGAAAAAGTTTGGGGTCAGTAAGACTTTTGAAAGTTTTTGAAAGAAGTCTTTTATGCTTGCCAAGGCTGCATTTATTTGCATTTATACAATTTAAAATACAGTATCCCACAGAAGTACACCCCTCACCTTTTTGTAAATATTTTTTTATATCTTTTCATGTGACAACGCTGAAGAAATGACACTTTGCTACAATGTAAAGTAGTGAGTGTACAGCTTGTATAACAGTGTCAATTTGCTGTCCCCTCAAAATAACTTAACACACAGCCATTAATGTCTAAACCGCTGGCCACAAAAGTGAGTACACCCCTAAGTGAAAATGTCCAAATTGGGCCCAATTATCCATTTTCTCTCCCCGGAGTCATGTGACTCGTTAGTGTTACAAGGTCTCAGGTGTGAATGGGGAGCAGGTGTGTTAAATTTGGTGTTATCGCTCTCACTCTCTCATACTGGTCACTGGAAGTTCAACATGGCACCTCATGGCAAAGAACTCTCTGAGGATCTGAAAAAAAGAATTGTTGCTCTACGTAAAGATGGCGTAGGCTATAAGAAGATTGCCAAGGCCCTGAAACTGAGCTGCAGCATGGTGGCCAAGACCATACAGCGGTTCAAACAGGACAGGTTCCACTCAGAAAAAGGCCTCGCCATGGTCGACCAAAGAAGTTGAGTGCACATGCTCAGCGTCATATCCAGAGGTTGTGTTTGGGAAATAGACGTATGAGTGCTGCCAGCATTGCTGCAGAGGTTGAAGGGGTGGGGGGTCAGCCTGTCAGTGCTCAGACCATACGCCGCACACTGCATCAAATTGGTCTGCATGGCTGTCGTCCCAGAAGGAAGCCTCTTCTAAAGATGATGCACAAGAAAGCCCGCAAACAGTTTGCTGAAGACAAGCAGACTAAGGACATGGATTACTGTAACCATGTCCTGTGGTCTGATGAGACCAAGATAAACTTATTTGGTTCAGATGGTGTCAAGCGTGTGTGGCGACAACCAGGTGAGGAGTACAAAGACAAGTGTGTGTCTTGCATACAGTCAAGCATGGTGGTGGGAGTGTCATGGTCTGGGGCTGCATTAGTGCTGCCGGCACTGGGGAGCTACAGTTCATTGAGGGAACCATGAATGCCAACAGAGCATGATCCCCTCCCTTCGGAGACTGGGCCGCAGGGCAGTATTTCAACATGATAACGACCCCAAACACACCTCCAAGATGACCACTGCCTTGCTAAAGAATGTCTCCAGACCTAAACCCTATTGAGCATCTGTGGGGCATCCTCAAACGGAAGGTGGAGGAGCGCAAGGTCTCTAACATCCACCAGCTCTGTGATGTCGTCATGGAGGAGTGGAAGAGGACTCCAGCGGCAACCTGTGAAGCTCTGATGAACTCCATGCCCAAGAGGGTTAAGGCAGTGCTGGAAAATAATGGTGGCCACACAAAATATTGACACTTTGGGCCCAATTTGGACATTTTTACTTAGGGGTGTACTCACTTTTGTGGCCAGCGGTTTAGATGTTAATGGCTGTGTGTTGAGTTATTTTGAGGGGACAGCAAATTTACACTGTTATACAAGCTGTACACTCACTACTTTACATTGTAGCAAAGTGTCATTTCTTCAGCGTTGTCACATGAAAAGATATAATAAAACATTTACAAAAATGTGAGGGGTGTACTCACTTCTGTGAGATACTGTAACTTTTCTATTTTAATCAATTTTAAGTCATTTATTCTTATGATGGCAAAGCTGCATTTTCAGAAAACGTCAGTCTTCAGTATTACATTATGCCTCAGAAATCATTCTAATATGCTGATTTGGTGGTCAAGAAACCACATTGTCTTTGATTGATAAAAAGTTCGAAAGAACAGCATTTATAAACATTATAAATGTGTTTACTGTCATTTTTGATCAATTTAATGCTTACTAGCTGAATAAAAGTATTAATTTCTCACATCTTTCTGACCCAAAACTTGGTAAATGTGTATGAGTGGTAATGGACATCATGGTGTACTGCATTTTGAGTCCAGTTGCAACGGTTCATATGGCAGTGGCACAGCTGCAGGATGTGCAAAGTCTAGCGAGTGAGTCATTCTCCGTTCATGGTCTGAGAATATAACGTGTCCATTCCAAAGGAACTTTGTTTTGGCCATGGATGCCAGAACTGCCACAGCCAGAAAGAAAGTTGTTTTTACTTTTTTGTACTTAAAGTCCCCCTGTGGTGAAATTCAAGCTTTTAATGTTGTTTATTTGTCTATGTGGTGTTTTTAATATGCTTTAAGACAAACCATGTGCAAATTCATAAGTCAACACCATTGCTGAGTATTTTCTCTTTAAAACTACAGTGAAAAAAAAGACAGTCTCAAACCTGCAGTTTGAAATCGCTGGTGTTTCTGAAATCACAAACTACCTTGTAACCAATCATATCAACGTGCCGGCGCGCTTTAGCATATCATTAACCATGACCGCTCAGAAGCAGGAGAGTCTCAAGAGAATATATCCCGGTATATTTTTCTGTAGATTTGGCAATATAGCGAGTGTATGATGTATGTTATGATGAACTATATGCCTTTCTCCACTGATGTTAAGGTGTTCAAAGCGTTTCTAAGGATACTGATTGTTAGAAGACAGTTGTCTGACTCGCGAACGGGAACATGGTTTGTGTAACATTATCAAACAGCTAATAATGTGTTGCTAATGTAGTCAAGCAAAAGGCTAATCATATTAATTAAAAAAAAAAAACGTTAAGTGTCTGGCTTTGTAAAAAGCGGTACCAGTGTGCAGCGTTTACCTCAGTAAGTTCACCGAGTGGATCTCGTCTGAGCTCGTGCGAGTGAGTGGAGGTGGTGGGGCAAGGGTGTAGAGTTACATTCAAGCTATTTTAAGGCATGAAGATTTTGTTTTTCACAGGAAAATTTTTTTAAATGTGCCATTTTGGTGATCAAACAGGAGTTTTAAGGGATAAAATTATTGACTACAGGGGGACTTTAAAATTTTTGCCAGAGATTTGATGCTTGAGACATCAACCTATGGAAGCTTGTTTCCGCCACTGAATAAAAAAATAAAAAAGGTAATTGCGACTGTTTATCTCACAATTCTGACTTTTTTTCTCAGAATTACGTGATATACCCCTGGTTTCACAGACAAGCCTTATGCCTAGTCCTAGACTAAAATGCATTATTGAGCTGTTTTAACTGAAAGCAACTTGCACTGACATGTCTTTTAGAAAAAACATCTCAAGATGCACACCTTGTCTAAGCCTTGTCTGTGAAACCAGGCCATTTCATATTTATATTTTATTTATATAGATTTTTTTTTTTTTATCTTGCATTCCATGTAAAAAGTCTGCCGAGTAAAATAAAAAAATTTACTAGCCAATGGCGACTCAAGCTTCAGTGTGTCTGTAGAGGGTTGGACATGTATTAGTTATCTTTAAGTCGAGCTGTTTCAGCGCAGACCACTGAATGGGACGGCACTCTTACACAACTGCTCTTGAAGCCCTATTTAACACACTGTTAGGCTGTCAGAATTGGCTGTCAACTTGGGAAGCTGTGACCTCTTAAATAACATTAGCTCATTCCGCTCATCAGGACTCGCTCAACAAGCAATTTAAAAGTCCTTATCATCATCCTCATCTTGAACGCAGTGAGATTTGCTTGGAGTTCTGTAATTGTTTGCACATCTCCCTAGAGCACTGTGGTTATTTATTATTTTTTAGTGTATTGTAATCGCTTCTCTAATATTCCTGAGAGGCTTTCCTTATTTGGCCTAGAACTGGGATGCCACATTGGTTTGGTAAATCAGAATACTATATCCTAGCTCTGCTGATAGGATGTGCACCTAGATAGATTCAGTTGCAATGCATGCTGGGTTTTATTGATAGACCCCTCCTGCTAGTATAGAGACGTTGATGAATTCACAAGTTACATTTAAATGCACTGAGGATTAGGGGTAGGTATTGACATAAATTTCATTTGTTCTAGCTGACTAACAAGTTTATGGTCATGTAAATGATTTTCTGAGGTAACATTACGTGACACATTGTTTACAAGCTGTTTTATTGACGCCTTTCCGCGGTTGAAACACTTATTGAGTGATTACATGAGACATGATACGGATTTCGGTAAGTTGTACTATTCAACATACCTTCTGATGTTCATTCATGTTTATTTCGTGTTGTAACTAGTAGTAAAGCGGAAGAGATGATCAGTTCTCGTGGGCTCTGAGCTGCTGCTTCACTTGAACTGGGATGCTACAGCGACTTGTCACACCACATTAAAAGAGCGCCAAAGCAGTATTCATTGTTTGAATTTCATAATAAAACGGACAGAATTTGAAATCTGAGACTTTGTTTCATATCAAAAGTCACAAAGCACAAAGCTCACTGACATTTTATTGGATGGGGGCATGCTACAAAGTTCGTTCATCTACTGAAAACAGATTAAAAGATCGAATCTTGGGATTTAAGAATCAATATTGGTTCATAAAAATGAGAATCGATTAAAATCAAGAAATCAGTCATTTTTACCCAGCCCTAATTGAGGATGTTGTCTGAACTGTCAGTGGATGCTTTTCACATTTCTGGGGTTCTCAGAAGTGGAAGACGTCATAGTTGAGTAAACTTCTATAGTGGTGAAGAGAAACTACAACAAATATAATTTTTGCATTCCCATTTGCTCAAAATCCACAATACTGTTTCTATGACTTTGCAAAAGAGGAAACAAACATATAGAGATGAGAGATTGATTGGTCAGAAGAGAGAAAAATGTCAAATTTGCTGGCACTCTTTCAGCTGTTGTATTAGAAACATTCACTCAGTTTTCTGTAATTTAATGCCAAGGAAATGAAGCACAAACAGTGTTATAAATGTACATTATTATAAATGTACATTAATATATAATTTTTTTTTTTTTTTTTAAATCCTTTAACCCATTCCCGGTTCCTGAGGACACTTACTAGATGTGTTCACTACCATCTTCAGTATCTCTTCCGGTCTGTCAGTATTCCTTACATGCTTCAAGAGCACTGACCTCAGTAATCAAATCCTTTTTGCCAGACACCTTATTCCCCTTTTGGTTTCTTACAAGCCAAACAGATCAACAAAGCTATTGCAATCCAGACCTTACAGGACACTTATCAGTGATGTTGAGAAAAGCTCCTAAAATAATCACCCTGCACCCTACACTGTCGTCTTGCTGTCACTACTAGCGGCCTGCTATTATTTTGTTAGTGTGTTGTTGCTTGCACCTCTATTAATTTTCTGATTTATTTATTGTCACTTTACAACCAAATGACTCATCTGTCACTGTACTGTCAATGTCTGCTCTGAATTCCTCCTACTTCAATCCCTTAGGCATCCATTTTTAATTTAATACATTGTCTGAGGAACAAAAACACATGCAGCCTCTTATTTGTGACAGATGACTTTATAACCTGAAAATTTAAAATTAGAGATGCATGATAGTCTATAATTATTTTCATTATATGATCAATATTCAAATTCTATATTAAATTTTAATATAGAATATATTAAATTACAAAATATTAAATTACATAATATAATATTTTAATATAAAATATTAAAATGATATATTAAAAATAGTTAACGTGACTACAGTGGTACAGTGCGCTGCACACAGTCATGCCAGAGCTCTGATTCAAGCAAGCTTTCATCATTTTTCGCACTTGTTCAAAAGGATCAGGAGAGCGGTTTAGGCGCATCTTTTGACGTTCTTTAAAAAGAAGAGAACAGAAGGTATGAGGTTACTTTGTTGAGTGCTTTAAGAACATTTCCCTGACACATTAGAACGAATAACGAACATAGCTAAAGTGCATTGATGCTGTAAGGGATCGTTGTCAAGGTGAATTATTGACAGCGAATGTCTTTTTTTTTTTTTTTTTTTTTTTTTTTTACATTTTGTTCATTTTGTTTAGTACCTTGCTGTTTTGTGATGTCAGGATGTGCTGCTTTACTCAAAGGGATAGTTCACCCAAAAATGAAAATTATCCCATGATTTACTCACCCTCAAGCCATCCTAGGTGTATATGACTGTGCATTATAGCGTTATAGCGTAGAACGTCATGGCATTGTATATTACGTCGTGGAAGTTAACACTTTTTGGACGTACGTCGAATGCGTATGGCTGTTGTGCCGGAAGCTCGTTATTTTACTTTATAAAGTTTTAAATAAGGATATTTGTTTATTGTTTATTATGTGTTATTTTTTTTTTTTGTCTTCAAAATCTGGGCAGCCATTCACAACCATTATAAACCTTGGAAGACTAAGGATATTTTTAAATATATCTCTGATTGTGTTTGTCTGAAAGAAGATAGTCATGTACACCTAGGATGGCTTGAGGGTGAGTAAATCATGGAATAATTTTCATTTTTAAGTGAACTATCCCTTTAAAATGATCAGTTAATTGATTGTCACCCTTGTTGTTTCATGTACCAAATATTGTATGTGGTCCAAAACACTGCAGTGAAGGGACGGTAGATGCCCTCTTGCATACAATATTTCAACACATACTTACTGACTCAGTCCCCAAAGCTTTCCTGGAACTATAACATTATTTTTTATATCTATACTCATCACCTCATTGCAGTTGAATATGTTCCTTTATATATCTTATGCTTCTGCATGACCAGTGAAACTCTTGACTAGTGAAACTCTTCTGAGAGAACTACAGTGAAGTTGGATGAGCCACAGTATTTCGACCTTGCAATCCCATGGTAACTTGGGAATGCTGTGGTAAATTGTTTCCTCATCATTGCACTCTCTCTTGTCATATCCTCAAAGATGGAGAGTTTGAAATCCTCCCACTCAATTCCCATAAGCTGCAGCAAGTGCCCGTTTATTCTTCCAAGCTGTATAGTGTCGGAATTTTACCAGCATGGCACATGGATGTTGTTGATCGTCATTAGGTTTAGGTCTTTTTTTGATCATACAGGCACATTTTGCAGCCTTTCCCTTTACCCCTTTTAAAGGGATAGTTATGTCATCATTTACTCATCCTCATGCCATTCCTGTAGGCCTATATAAGAATAGTAAATATGATTGACCATGATTTCTACTGTGGAACAGAAAATAATTTTTTGATAATCGTTTCACTTGTTGTTGTCCATACAGTGAAACTCGGTGTGGTCCAAAATATTGTGTGGACTGAATAATTGTATAATAAATAAATACATTGTATGGAGAAATTATTATTATTATATTATTATTTTTTGCATAAGTTTGACTCAGTTTGCAAAGGAATATGCAATTGACTTCGCTTCTTTTGAGGAATCTTTTCAGTTCTTTTCCCACTAATTATTAGGAAGAAGTTAAATAATTCTGGAAATAAATATGTTATCCTAATTAGGGCCGTCAAGATTCCTTGATTAAATTCAAGTACTTTAAGTTTTGATGTCCACATATTCTTGTTCAAGAAATTACAGTGGCTGTAGCATTTCTATCGTAAAGAACTGGCCAAATATTAAATATTAAGTGAAGATTAAATGACTTTGGCCATTATTAAACAAGGATTTGATCTGTTGTAAGGTGTAACAACACCAGGCCTTTGGCGCCCTCTGCAGGCATTGCAGTCATTTTAAAGGCTATTGTTTGCTTAGGTCTACTTTTATTACCACAAAACAACAACAACAACAACAAAAAAAATCTGATTACTCAATTAATGATCAAAATAATCGACCGATTACCAAAATAATAATTAGTGACAGCCCTAATCCTAATTCTGTCAATATGAAAACAAACTGGACAGAAATAATGGACCAAAAAAAAAAATAAAAATTGTGCCCAAGTGTTGCAAATAAGCACGTCTTACAAATATGGACTTACACTCCATGCCAAAGGTTGAAATGTTGCATGGAGGTAGCATGTGGTGGTAAGTGGTAAATGTGGAGAAAAGTGCATGTAGAGAGACATGAGTTTGGATCATCTGCCATTTCCATGTCTAAAACAACCAGACATCAAACAACATTATTTTATTTAGCTTTTCTGTTTTGTTGTTGTTTTTAGTTTTTATTTGCATTTATTTTATTTTACAAATAGCTTGTAAAAAGGACAAAGTGACAATAAATCGTGAATTTATGATTATTCTTTCAATGAAAATAAGAATGTTTACATACTACTTACTCTATTTTTATTTTTATGTAAAGGTACTTTTATACGTTTAACCCTACCCCTAAAAGAAAATATTTTGCATTTTGTGGGGGGGGGGGGAATTTTATTTATTAACAAATTTGTCTCCAAAGTAAAGATAAATAAACCCACACGTGACATATTATGACAGATCATAACTTTTTCAAGGCAGACTACAAATAATTAAAGCCCAATTACTGAAAATATGCGTCAATTGTAAAGCAATGTCATCTGTAACCAGGCACTGATGGGTTTCTCTTGTTCAGTAGTTTTGTGTTTTATTCTAGGTGTGAATGAACTTAACATAATAATATAAAAATGTACAAAAATATAAAATAACTAACATAATAATAAAAAAATAAGGTGAAATCTAGTCAATTTGTAATTGTGAAATCGATATGATAAATCCTGGAATATTTGAAGTACTAGTAACACATCAAGTGAGAAATAAACTAATCTGTAAACTGTTTCTGTATAGGTGATTAATGTTTGGTATAACTCATGTTATCTTTTAAGAAAATTTGAAAACATGTGACATGTTACATGTATGTTGTTTCTGTGGTCATGATTTCATGTATTCTCTCTCTCTCTCTGTAATTGTGCCTTGCTGCTGAGTAATAGCTGGCACTGTACCCAGGATACACACACAAATGCACCCACACAGACATGTTGCCATCTGAATTTAAATGGTTTGTTGCACTGGGCTATCAATCAGACCATCTGTCCCTGTCCTCCTAGCCTTCATTAGTGGTTGTGCAGTGCATATGTCACACATCCAGCTGGCACAAACGCATGTTCACACACAGCTCCACCTTTGTCCACCTCGTGCAGTGCTTAGTTCTCAGCCAATAGCTGGCAGGAGTGCCAACCAGAATTGCTGCATGTGAGTGTGAACTGAAGCCTGATTTAGTGTTTACAAGGTGTGTGCGAGCCGCTGCAATCCATCAGATAGGATGTTCTATATATTCTTATTGTTGTTATCATCAGCATATCTGTTCAGATATATGCGGGGTGTTTGGGTGTGTTATTGTTTTCTCTTTTGATCATGACTTAAACACTTTAAACTGCTATGCATACAGTTCTTTTAAGCATAAACATTTAGTTTTGTGACTGAAATTAATATAAGTGTCGCTCATATAGTCAGTGTAAGATCTCTGCCAGACCTATAAAATGACATTGTAGACTGTCATTAAGATGGTGTTGTGTTTGTGTCTGAGTGTATGTGTGATCAATACAGGATAAAATGCTGTGCTGAAATATATGTTTGTGTTTTAATCAAACAGTCCATTAGAGCAGGGGTTCCCAAACTTTTTTAGCCCACGACCCCCAAAATAACGATGCCAGTGACTCGCGACCCCCACTATCCTCGGAGGTGGTTAAAGCATACAAACGTTGTAATTCACACGCACTAACGCCTGTTCACTTGTTGCTCTGTTTACAGTGCGTATGCGGTGCGTATTTTTTTCCGTGCCAATATTAACGGATTAGAGCGTTCACACTGGAGCGGTACGTCTGCAGCAGTGCAGCGATCATTTACGCACAGTCTATTTTTGCTGCGCTGCACCGTGCTGAATTAAAATGATAGCATTAAAATAAACATGTATTGACGCAAAAAAACTAGTCATTTCACCATAAATGCATATCATTTAAAGTCTCTGTTACACAGTTTACACATGGCTTTTTTGCCTTGGCAAAAAAAAGCAAGAAAATGGCTACTTACCTGGCATTTAGGTGAACCTGCCTTTGCAGTACATATGCAGCACGCGCTATTGTGCTTTCACATATGCTGCGTTTGCAGTGCGCAACTGATCCGTGGATGTTTATCACAAACACAACATTTACTTATTTTTATTTCAAATCCAAAAGTTGTTACTGAACATGGCTTGTCAGCATTACGATACTCTTTGTATACACTATTTCATAGATGTCACGTTTAAACGCACTACATTTAAACGCTTTATTCAATTGATTACTTTATATTTATATAAAGTAATACTTTTGATTTATGTATTGATTTAGGCTATATATTTTATATACTTGCTCACACAAGTGGCAAAACATTTAAACATAAGCTTTATGTTAAAATCACAAACATTTTAAATTAAAACTTAAAATAGACAAAAACAGGCGACTCTCGTCTTTTCTTTCCTTTTAAATCTTTTTACAAGAAATCCCTCAGGTCATAAAGAACTTTTGTTTTTCCACCTTCACGAAGAAACGAGTGCTATCCATTATGTCTCCTGACGGTGGTTCTCCGCTCTCCTCCGCTGGCCTCCCTGCGTTGTCTTTGGTCAATATTAACCAACGTTTCATTTCGACAAAAATAATATCCAAAGCTTAAAGCCTAAAGAATTACCTACGTGCACATGTCTGAATGTTTAACATGGTGCTGTAAATTGACCTGCTGCAACTGATGCTGTTGCTAATATGTCGTTAATCTGTCGTAATCACCTCAGGAGTCACGGCCGAGGGGAAGAAAAATCGAAAGGTTGATGGCTTTTTTTATCTGCATGGTTTTTGTTTTTAATTTAACTAATATTTTTAGTATTTTGTTACAATTATTCATAAAATATGCCATTTCTAATCATTAAAAATATATATTTTTTTATTTCTGGAAATCATCTCGCGACCCCCACTTTGGGAACCACTGCATTAGAGCATGCTAAATTTTCAATAAGTGCTCAACTTTTTTTTTTTTTTTTAATATGTGTGAATGATAATAAAGACAAGCATATGTTTAAAGAAACACTATGTTGTGAAATCCATACATAATTCAGGGACTTGTTGTGGTCCAATACATTTAAGAAGATAACAAAGGTTTGTTTCACAAGTATTTAGTAGTGAAGAGCCAGTTATTTGTTTGGTGGTGAAGTGGTTTTTGCTCAACTAAATAGTCCAATTACTATATATATATATATATATATATACTTTGATGTATGAAGATATCTTAATATCATTTTAGATTCTTGTTAATAGGCCTATGAAACTTTTCTTATGGAATCTTCATTTTAAGGCCCTATGTTCAATCCCAGAGATATTGGGATGTCATTGTGGTAACAAGTAGTTATGATACTGTGTATTTGAAATATTACTGAAACTGATTCAAATATTATATTCTTATAAATACACTTTTGAGAGCAAATTAATGTGCCTC
The DNA here is from genome assembly GCA_039654765.1 of Mylopharyngodon piceus. Classification (NCBI taxonomy): domain Eukaryota; kingdom Metazoa; phylum Chordata; class Actinopteri; order Cypriniformes; family Xenocyprididae; genus Mylopharyngodon; species Mylopharyngodon piceus. The sequence continues at coordinate 28,305,109 of CM077442.1, forward strand.
AACTTGACCATTTTAGTGGACTTTTGACACTCAGAGAGAGTTATGTTGCATGCAATTGTTTGGATAGAGGGAAACAGGATACATTTCTAGTTTCAACATTATTTATTCTTCAGACATTCCCATTTAAATGCAATAAGTATCAGCTGTATGCAAAGTAACTCACATTTGGTTTTCGACTTGAGAATGGGTAAAATTAAACAATTTGACCATGGTTGAACCCTGTATGGCCTTAAAAATGAAGATTACAAAAGAAAAGTTTATTAAGAATGAGAATCTAGATATATATATATATATAAATAATATACAGAAGTGTAAAGTACTTAAGTAAATGTAATTAGTACTTAAGTAAATGTAATTAGTTACTGTACTTAAGTATCTTTTTGGCTACTTTGTAGTTGTACTGAGTATCAAAGATATTGGCAACTTTTACTCTCTACTTGACTACATTTTTGAGCAAGTAAATGTACTTTTTACTCCACTACATTTGTGATGAGTAATGCAATTACAAATTACATTTTTCATGGCAGCTAACTTTTTCTGCAGCAGTTTATTTCTGCTATAAAGAAGCGATATCGCCATCTAAGGGCAGTGAAGCTACTATATCTTGTGCATTTTGCCTTTACTCACCCAAAAGGATACTTTACGTGAATGTGAGTGCATTAGCAGGTAGTTGCTGATCGCAGATGTTTGATTTATTAGATGAGGAAATGACCGCAGCTGGTGATGAGGCTCAAACCAGCACATACAGTAGACTTTGACTATTTCATTTTTACTTAACATTGTTTTATTTATCCGCTATATTGACAAGACCGTTTTGAAGGATATTGGTTTACTTATGGCCTTTCTGTGCACTTGAGCTCAACTGAGACTTGAGAGTTTGTAGACGTTTAAAAGGTTAATATGGCTTATCACTGTCGACCTTGATTTATTGCAACATTGAGGTGTTCAGTTTTATTTTGATTTTAGAAAATAAACTTGATTTCTCATCTTACAAATCAATTGTTTCTCATTTTCACTGGTATGTCTCTCAGGATTAGTGCATCTCTGAGCCTACATTCAGCATGAATAAAATACTTAAGTACTGTTAAAATCAGATACTTTAAGACTTTTACTCAAGTCATATTGGAATTGGTTACTTGTAACTTGTAGTGGAGTCATTTTCGATGTAAGGTATCAGTACTTTTACTCAAGTATGGTTTTCAGGTACCCTTTACACCTCTGTGTGTGTGTGTGTGTGTGTGTGTGTGTATATATACACACACACACAGTATATATAATATATATCTTTAAAACTTTTTGAATTACATGTATGCAAACTTTGAAAAACAATATTTATGGCACTTGGCCAGGTATGTTCTATGCAATTGTTTTGAAAGGAAAAAAAACAAGATACATTTCTAGTTGCAACATTATATGTTCTTCAGCTGTTCCTGATCCTGTATCAGGTGTACAAAAAGTGACCCACATTTGGTTTTTGACCACTGAAAATGTGTAATGTGTACTATGTTATGTTATATTATATTATATATACACAGGGGTGCACACAGGCGCGGATTAAGGCACAGGCTTGCCAAGGCTGCAGCCTAGGGGCCTCACGTGTGCAGGGGCCCCGGATTGGCCAGACTATTTTTTTTATTATTTTAAATTTACTTAAGCGTGAACAAAAAAGACCCTCATTGGATCATAAGAAACATTAAAAAATAATAATAAGCAGGTGATTGGATAGATGTGACATTTGGGTCACATCTGTCCAATCAGCTGCTGGTCAAATCATGTCAATCATTTTCATTTACGTCACTGCTATTGCTAGACGGTATAGCAGCAAAATGTCCGAAAGAAAGTACGATAGTGGAGCACAAAAACATAAAATATGAAGGTTACAAGAACAACGTGACCAAGATATACTGAAAAAATCTCTAAATTGATTTGGTATCTACATCAAGACAGGAAGTGGCGAAGTCATGCAGTCTGTGAGGGAGAGATTATTAACGGCAGGAAATCCAAACATTCGCCTATCATTCATCGACCTCAAATATGGCTTATCACTTGAAACATGTAAGTAGTAGCAACTTTAAAAGTCCGCTCACTTTAATGTTAGCCTAGTCCTAGATAAATGTGCGCTATTATTTGCCACATATCCAAGTGTTTGCGTGGAGAGCGCTTACTGCATGACATGGAGGCGCCGGTGCGATCACTTGCATTTAACTTAAAATGCTCCGTCATTTTGGTCATTCAGATTAGACTAATGCAAACAGTAAAGTGTCCACTTTTATTTCTGTTAACTCACAATAACAGCAAAAAGTTTTGCTTTTGTAAAATAATGAAAACAATCAGGATGCGCGTTCAGCCGTCTCGGTCTCAGTGAACTTGAGCACGTAAAAATGAACCGAAACTCAACGTATACTTGCCTTACAGACATGAGAAATATATCTATAGAAAGCTTGAAATGTCTACTTTTAAACGAACCAATTCAAATGGAAAAGAAATATTCTCAGATTATGTAATCCGTATGAAACATGCATATAGGCGCGTCCACTGCGGAGATGACGAATCAGAATTGTCGACACTAGGCACGGTCAAAGCCACTGGAAGGCAAGCCTGCAACCTTTAGCCAAAAAAGCGTAAGGGCTAGTGCTAACGCTCCGCCTCTGGCGGTACGCAGGGAAGGAGACCAGAGGCTGTTTTTTGAATGGATGTCAGTGGATGAGAGGCTTCACTATGCTGATTAAACAGCTTTTCTGGGCAAATAGCTAATCATTTAATTAATCGACAGCCTGTTCGCTAATCTTCAGCATGTTTTACACTAAACAATACTTTCGTTGGGAACTATATGTAGGTTTTAGCTTGGTAAAAAATTTTTTTTTTTTTTAAGAGAAGGCAGACTAGGGAATGTTGCGACTGATGTCACTGCCATTACACGATAGGCTGAGAGGTGCCGCACGTGATTAAGTTAGCCGTTACGCTTTCTCCAATGGTAAGAGATACAGACCCTCTCATCTCCCTATAATATACAATCTCTGGCACGGTTTCCTTGAACCGAGACGGAGCGCGATTGTCCCCCCTCCCCATTACTCCGCTGGCCTGCACTCACATTGCACATTCCGGGCCGAAGCACGCTTACGTCATATACGATGCAACTTTTTGAATGGAAGAAAACTGGAAGAAATGCACTTTAGCTAAGATACTGCCTAATATATTTATCATTTATGCCGCGCAGCGATTTTCACTTGCACATATCAGAGGATTATTACAGCAGCTGACGTTAATGGAGGAATTTGCACCTTTACTTGCAAACTACAATTCCTGTTCATCAATAAGGTGAGAATCAGACCCGTTATAAACCCAAATACACTCAAATTAATTACATGAATTAAGTGTACTATCAGAGTAGTAATAAAGATGTTTGCCGTCGTAATGACGCAAATCTGCAACAGAATGGCTGAAAAAGAAAGAATCAAGGTGTTTCAATGGCCCATTTAAGTCCAGACCTCAACCTGATTGAAATGATTTGGCGGGACCATAAGAGAGCTGTGCGCTATTTTCGTTGCAGAGCTTCAGTGTTAAGTCCGAACGGCGGCTCAGTATTGGCCGGCTCTGGTCACGTGAGCACCACGACGCATGCGTGTGATGCTAACGCAGGAGCCGGCAAATAATGATCCTGCGTTCAGACATTAACAATGGAGCTCTGACAACGATGATAATGTAGCAGTATGACAGGGGACAGACAAATTTGTCGAATAAAGTCGTTATTTTTGTTTTGTTTTTGCGTACAAAAAGTATTATCGTCACTTCATAATATTAAGGTTGAACAACTGTAGTCACATCGCCGGTTTTAATGATGACTTTAGTACCTTTCTGGACCTCAAAAGGTGCAATGTCGTTGCTGCCTATGTGTGGATCAGAAATCCTCGGATTCCATCAAAAATATCTTAATTTGTGTTTCGAAGACAAACGAAGGTCTAACGGGTTTGGGACGACATGAGGGTGAGTACTTAATGACAGAAATTTCATTTTTGGGTGAACCTTTAAACAGTAATAGTACAAAAGATAATAATTAAAAATAATAGTAATAATAGGCACGTTAATATTTTCACCCCATAAAATGGTTTTAAGCTAGTTATTTATATCTTTTGCTGTAGTGTGTCAGTAAGAAAAATCAATTTACATTTCCAAACATTCCTTTTTTCATTAATTGTAATAATCCAGTGAGATTTCTTTCAAAACTAATGTCATAAATAGATTGTATTTGTCAGTTAACTTCTATCAATTCAACTAAATCAGATCAATTTTTGTTGTGACTACCCTTTGCATTTGTCCTAGGTACACTTGCACTTGTTCTTTTGGATTTAATTTGTCTCAGTTTTTTTCTGTTTCTTCATGTCAAGTCAAGTCACCTTTATTTATATAGCGCTTTTTACAATGTAGATTGTGTCAAAGCAGCTTTACATTGATAACTGGTACATTATTTGGCTGCACAGCAGCTCTTAAAGAATAGTGTCAATGCAGGCAGATCAAAGCACTGTTGAATATCAAATGTCAAGTCAAATGTCAAGTGTCCCCAACTAAGCAAGCCAAAGGCAACAGCGGCAAGGAACCCAAACTCCATCAGGTGACATCAGGTGGCAGACAAGTGGCAAATAGGTGTCTAAATGGAGAAAAAAACCTTGGGAGAAACCAGGCTTAGTCGGGGGGCCAGTTCTCCTCTGGCCAACAGTGCTTTGTTACGTTTCAGGTTGCCATCGTAAGTCCAATAGGATCGCAACATTCAAAGTATTTATTCCAGTTCCATCCAATTGAGGATCGTATTCATCACGCCGGTATGGACGGTCATGTAATCCCTGATGGACTCAATGATGGTGAGATCAGATCTTGGTGTGGATCATACTGGCTGTTGTCAGACTCCTTGTGCATAGAAAAATCTCATTGGATTATTACAAATAATGGCAAAAGGAATGTTTGAAAATGTAAACTGATATTTCCTACTGACACACTACAGCAAAAGATATAAAATAACTGATATAAAACCATTTTGTGTATGTGTGTGTCAGAGAATACTAATGTGCCTAAGACTTTTGCACAGTACTGTATATGTGTATGCATGATGAACAAGACAATCTAGCATTCAGAATCATTGTTCTAAAAATATCTAGTTAGGTCAAGTTGACATGCAAGATGCCTCAGTAGATGTCAGCTGTTGAGAGTGTTCTGCTGCATGTTACACTGATGATGCAGTATACTGCATAAACACAATGTGCTGTATTTGTTGAATCATATCACGAGTGTTTCATGCCTTTGGCAGTGCAATCTAAAAAGTTTCACTGAATGGACCACAGTTCAGACAATATGTCCTGTACTACCCCTGAGCACTGCCTCCACTTCACAGTAACTCATGCAGAGGCGATAATTTACTTGTATCTATTGTGAAAAGATGAGGCTGGTGTTGTGTAACCGAGAAGTTTGCACTGTGTATAATATATTGTCAGATGTTTGCAGGGAGATCTTCTCGTAGATGAATGCAAATGTTGTAGTAATTATCTGAGCCAAAATGACTAGAACATTCTCCATCACAGACTCTTTTACCTCTGTCGTTCTTTTACCAGTTCTAGTCTCTTAGTATGGCTAAATGGAGCTGCTGAAAAGACTAGCTTTTTGTGAATGATTGATATCAGGCAGGCATAATCAGATGATATTTAGCCATTATGTGAATATTAACATTTTTTTTTTACGTTTGGCGGAATAACAAAATGGGGTCATGGTTTGGATGGTTAGTTTCATTGGTTAGGTATACCATGATGCAGCGTCGTTCTCCATGACTTCCTTTAAAAATAGCTGTGTGTTTTGATGAAATAAAACAATTTACTAGTAAAATATAAATTTTAGTTTCATGATTATTTCACACATTTATGGAACTTAAAACGTTTTCTGGAACTAAGTGCTTATGAGCAAAGATTAACAGTCAGTGGGCCTCATTTATCAATGTAACTTAGAAACCAGGGCATATCCAAGCGCAGAAATTGAATGATCGTATGTTGATAAATGTGCCAGCTGTCATTTGAATATCACGCCCCTAAAAATTCACGGTTTAGAAGTCCTCCCCTAGAATTTATGACATGGAGAAACGTAACCCAGCCAAGAAGAGGAAGTAATCTCATGAAAGAGAAACATTTATAGCATTATAGCATTTACATTCTAGTCCAGACTTGTTATGGTAGTTAGTGCTGATTTGGTGCTGTTCACCAGCAGAACGAAGTGTTGCAGATCGACCAGCTTGATCTTTCTAATGAAACTGGTTGTGACTACTAAATAAGGAAACCAGCATCCAAAATATATCATATGATTTCTTATCAGTGGAGTGTTTTATGTTTTTGGTACTTTGCTTTGTCAGATGCTTTGGGCTAATACATAACTAATGTCTCAGTGGAAAATACTGTCTCTTCTATCTTTCATCTCTGTTTATCGCTCTCTTCATTTGCAAAGGCAGAGCAACAGTGATGATTTGATTTGATCTCTGCCATGCCACGGGATTCCCCACCGGATTGATCTCAAAGCGAGTCCAGAGCAGCAGAGGTCCATAGGGGTGAGAAATCACCCCACAAACATTGCCATTTCACAAACTCAGCAGGGTCTCAGGAAGCTGCTGTGCTTTTGCACACGCACAGGAGAGGGAGCGGTACAAAATGGACAGTAGTTCATTTTAATGTGTTTTGACACAGTTCAAGTATGCGCTTAGAAGGATTTGTTCTTTGTGTATGTGCTTCATGCCAAACTCTGCATTTGAGAGAGAAGTTGGGAGTTAAATAATGTATAGTCATAAAAGATCTCAGAAACCTTAGGAAGTCAAAAAATATTCTCAGAGAAATTGTCATAAATGCCCTTAATTAGATTTAATTAAAGATTGAATAGAAGTTAGACAGGAAGAGGACAGAAGCACGGTTAATGGGATAGTTAGCCCCAAAAATGAAAATTCTGTCATGCTCACCCTCAAGTAGTTCCAAACCTGTATGAATTTATTTGTTCTGCTGAACACAAAGGAAGATATTTGGAAGAATGTCAGTAACCAAACAGATCTCGCCCCCATTGACTACCATAGTATTTATTTTTCCTACTATGGCAGTAAATGATCTGTTTAGTTACTGACATTCTTCTAAATATCTTCCTTTGTGTTCAGCAGAACAAAGAAATTCATACAGGTTTGGAACTACTTGAGGGTGAGCAAATGATGACAGAATTTTCATTTTTGAGTGAACTATCCCTTTAAGGTGAGCTGGGATGACTGTCTATTGAAGCGATCCCGCACTCTCTGTGTAGCTGTTAATGGCTGTGGTGAAAGTAGGCCAGTGTTTCTGTTATTATGGCTCACAGATCTCTCATGCCTTTGATGCAGGACAGCTCATTGTGGGCAGCATTTCATTTTGTTTTTGTTTTTTTCTTCCTCAGATCTGCACACAGACACATGCATTTGTTCTCTCACTTACTAATAAGGTCTCATTTGGAATGGCGCTGGCCTTTTTGGAGCCAGAGGCTTAGTGGCCTTATTTTCACCTATAAACTGAGGTTGACGATTGCACCCGGGGATCCTGCAGCTCTGGTTGTGCTGAACTTATTACAAGTCTCTCTCTGTCAGTCTGTGTTCTTTCTGCCTCAGAAGTCACTCTCTCACATGTTTGTCTGCACACTCTGGCTTTCAGCCATCCAACAAGTAATATTGTGTTTTCCCTTTCTCTTTTTGTGTGCTAGCTGTGTGAGCTGCTCTTGCTTGCTAGCTTGTCTCAGTCTCACACACACACACACACGCATGCACACACACGCACGCACACACACACACACACACACGCACACATCCAGGGATGCCGGAGGGTCAGCTTCCACTTTAATCTAGGAAATAATTCCATTTCCCATTAGCGTAATTAATTGGGAGCTTACTGCAGCACGAAAATGTAGAGGACCAATGTGTGGTCTTTGTGTGTGTGTGTGTGTGTAAGTGTACAGAGCGCTGACAGTGTTATGGATGGCTGATTAGCATAGTCGTTATAAAATTATTGCCTCACGCTTGACATGACTGACAACGTGAATAACTCTGTTCTCCAGGTTCCTTTGAGTGTAAAGCAAATGGTGTTTTCCAGATTACTGTATGCTGATACAAGATTTGTTTTCATTGTTTGGTGAAAGTAAATGTTATTAATGGAATATTGATACAAATATGCTGTGTTGAAGAGTCTTTCTTTGGTCATTATTTCTTCCTAAAATATAAAAGGAGCTCTATATGTTCATGTATAAAGGGCCGTATATACTGTTTGAGAAAAATAACAACTTGTTAGTGTTGTCAAATGTACCGACAGCGATATCAAGGTACTGAAATTTTAAAAATGTGACCCTTTGAGCGCTGTTGAGCAGATTCGTAAACACCTCTGATTGGCAATTGTGTTCATGAGCTCATCAGATATGTCTGTGATTTGCTACGCACAGGAGCATTTGAAAGCACATTGAAGTGTTTGAATTTGAAAGCGGGAGCGAGAGCATTTGAAAGCAGGCATCTATCAGCGGGGTCAAACACTCCCGTGTGTATCTATTTACAACATGTTTTTGAAACATTGATCATTGTAGCCAATCACAGACATATCTGATGAGCACATGAACACAATTGCCAATCAGCGGTGTTTACGAATCTGCTCTGTATGTATGTTTGTGCAGGTAATGTTTCCTTTCAGCTTACTTTCTGAAGTAGTTTGTTTTTAATTTTTTTTAATTGATACATTAGGGGGAAGAATTTGAAGAACTTTACATTCTAAAAATACTTAATTCTTTAAATGAATTTTGTATTGAATCAAATCATTCTAAGTTATCAAAAATCATCTTTGAATCAAATAAAAAAAACTGAATTGTGAATTCAATCGATTCTCTGTTAACAACCCTTTTCACTGATCTTTTTTTTTTTTTTTGGGTTTCTTTCTTTGGCTCTTTCTTTTCTTCATTTGATTTGTTCATTGTTTTTTTTTTTATTTATCCCTCCCAACCTAAGGTTGTAACATCAGCTCTGTCTCTATTTCTCTCCTCTTCTCACTCACTAATTAGAGAAGCCTGTGTCCGTGGAGCTGAGCTGTGGTGCTGGTCCGGTCCATGTGGTTCTGGAGCCTGATCGCCCTCTACTGCTGGACTGCCATCTGGGGGCCAGTGAGCCCCCCCTCAACGTGACCTGGCTGCGGGATGGAGTGGTCCTCTCTGAGAGCCAGACCATCCGGCCTTTGCCCAACGGATCCCTGTTAATCTCGCCCTCCTCCACGGATGGCCAGACTCCAGCGGGTGTGGAGGGTGGATACAGCTGTCTAAGTACCAGCTCTACAGGAGCCCTGACCAGCCGGGCCCTCACCCTGCATCTCGCCAGTGAGTATGAACACTTTCTACTCTGATTTATCTCCAACACACAGCAGCTGTGAGTCTAAGAGAGATCAAAGAGCCAGATCATTTCAAACTTTAGAGGCTAGCCAAAGTTTTTGGTTGTGTTGAAAACTGCATCATCCGGAAAGCATCACATTCCAGTTAATGTGTACACATATCTGATAAAGACCTTAAGGCCATTACACACCAAGTCGACATCAAAGAACTAGTGGTGACAAAAGCCGACTGTGTTGTCACCTCACGTCGGCTGCATCTGGGCCAAAAAGCTGAACCTGAACACAACAAACAGATTACAGGCGATAGGCAACTAGCCTGCGTGTTAGGAAATAACTGTCTATATCAGCAGGTATATTCGTCATTCAAAAAGGGTAGGACTGCAGATATACAAACCGTAAACAAAGCAGTGCTTGCTTACCACTTTAAATATCAACCATGCTGATCACTTTCTTCATTCCAGGTGGCTCATGTTGTTATCAAAATATTAGCGTATTTGAATGCTCAGGTAAGATGACATAAAATTAGAACAACCTTCAGTCTCTAGCCTGACAGACCCTCACCGATGGCCCAACGTTGGCTGACTGTCGGCTTGGTGTTACGGCCCTTAAACAGAGTAAATACGTTCAGTTTTTTTTTTAAAGTATTATTATATTATATTATATTATATTATTAATCCAAAGTAAACTATATTGAAGGCCCAGGTATACTTAATTTTGCACTTTCTGCTCTGTCTTGCGCACACCTGAGTCTGCGAGCTTTTCAGAGTATGCTCCTTTGGCCGTGAGTGCGGAAAGACATGTTCGCTGTGTGCACACTATCTAGTGGGCTTTCTTTTTAAGCACTCAAATCACTCGCACATGCTCTGTTGTATGTGCACCATCCACGCGGACACAAAAATTGGGCTGACGTCCGCGGACCCTCCTGATGACGAAAATTACATCACACAGACAGTGCGCGGACTGTCGTGGAACGTGGATGACCAGAGTATACTTTTTAGGCTTTTCTTTTTGACCTAACTCCTAGATGCATACCATCCTCTCTCTTTGACTCTCTCTCTGCCACATTCCACCCTGTGGTTGTCTTTGCTTGGCTAGAGCTGAGTGTCGTTCTCACCTGGTTAGCACAAGGACTTGATTGTGTTTACTGAAGAGCCTGAGGAGGGGGAAAGAGATCAGACTTCAGCCCCCTTTATCTCTTTACCTCCCTTTTTCTTTCTTTCTTTCTTTCTTTCTCTTTGTGTTTAAGGCAGCCCACTAGACGATAAAGAACATTTCCTTTAGTCATTATGTGTTACATTGGCCATGACTCTGTCGTCCTTCATTATTTCTGTTCATTCAATTTTGCTTTATTACTTTTATGTAGATAGTAATGATGCCTGGCATCTCTGCTGTAGACCTTGATGGACATTGCGGTTATAGTGTAAGAGAGAGAGCGCGTGTCATGTTAGTCTAACATGAAAATTAGAAACCAAGCAGAAGTATACACATTGACAATAATTATTTATCAGCAAAAGGACAACAAAAAGTAGTTCTTGAATTTTTATTATTGTTATTTTTAATGTAATTTTTTTTTTTTTGTTTTTTTTTTTTGTGGAACACAATTTCATTGTGGTGGGAAACTGTCATGTTAGTCTAACATGAAAATTAGAGACTGAATATGAGGCTATGCATAATAACATATTGACGTTATTATTAATAACATATTGACATTATTATTATTATGAAAGGACAAAAGTTGTTCTTGAATTTTTATTTTATTTTATATAAAATAAAGGTGGCTTTTAACACCCTTACAATAATGCAAGTAAGTAAAACAAGTAAGAGATACAATAGATAGACAGACAGACAGATATTTCTTGAATATTTACTGTAAATCTTTGTCAGCGAATTTTGTGAATGACAGAAGAACATAGAGGTTTGGAAACTGGACAGTACTGGGATTGGAGATAGTCCAAACAGATAGACTATTTCCTCCATTGAGAAATCAGTGCAATGAAGGTCTCTTCCAGGGGAGGGATGTCAGTACATGGTTTTGTAATTTAGCCTGGTTATCTGTCATTTGCATGACTGGGATCCTCAGCACTGCAGCATGCGAAGGTGAGCTGCTCTGAGGAACAGTGAGTCTTGGAAGCAGTCACACACTTACAGTTACCATGAAAATTATTACTCACTTGGTGGTGACAGTGGCAGAGGAAAGAGGTCCTCATTTAAATAGTTTTGTCTCCATATACTACTTTTTTTGTGGTTATGAAATGCCTTTTTCTCTCAGTGGCTGAATATTTCTCATTATTTTTGAATATCCTTGTAAGTTCAGATGCTCGCACCTACACGTAACCATGCTACTAGTGTGTGCTCCAGTAAATCTCCCATGTTTTTTTGTAAAGTGTGTTTGCTTTAGTCCGCATGCTGTGTACACGTCAAAAATATCTGGTGTTAATGTTTAACAGGTCTCAGCCGAGCAGGCTGCACTGCCTGCGGAGCTGTTATGAACGCTGCAGTGCTTCATGTGTGAGCTTGTTTAGGAACTTTTAGATTTGAACTCTTTGTATATGGATAGCTTCTCCCCTGACCATGAATCATCTTAAGAGAAGCTTCAATAGTCAACACTATCCCTAGAAAATACATTGGTCCATTATAAATCATTGTATTCTTAATATGATAAATTAAATCAAATTTTTTTTTTATTGCCAAGTTGTCTTTTCATTAAATTAATCTCATTTAAATTCAAAACTGTATTAAGAATTCAATATGAATCTGGGACATTTAGTGTTTAATGCAGTTTAAAGATTTTGTTACCTTAAGTCTTGACAGTTTTGGTTGTGAAGTTTAATTGAGATTATAGTAATCCTTTACAATAAATTTGAATTATCATGCACTAACATAATGAACAAGTTTTTACAGCATTTAATTACATAGGGAAAAGGTACACTATGTTGCATGCATTTTGAGGAAGAACATTGTTTTGGTTGTGCTTCGGCTCTGTGTGACTGTGCGGATGGAAAGATGGAAAGGATCTCAAGCTGACTAACTGAAGAGGTTACTGTAGCTATACCCACCCTTATAAAAAAGAATTTTATTCAAGTGTGCTATTAGTGTACTTCTTTTAAACTAAAAATAAAAAAACTATACTTTGTCTACTTTTTATGTAGTTTTCAGAAATATACTTAAAATTGCACTTATGTATAACTGACTTTTTTTTTTTTTTTGCATAGTTTTACATACTGTCTTATAAACTTACATTGTTTGAAAATACTGATTTCTAAAGATAACGGTTTTCTCAGCTTTTTGTTTAAAATGTTGCTTTTTTATGAAACTTACCCACATTCAAGTGTTAAAAAGGATGCATGTATAAAAAGGATGCAAGAAGCTAGACTAAAATGTTCTTAAAATGGAAAGAGTTAAAGTACTGTTGAAGGTATATTTCAAGTATAAAAAATTAATACCTTGGTAGGAACATAGTAGTATACTTAAAGTGCAAAAACAATATATGTGACCCTGGACCACAAAACCAGTCATAAGGGTCAATTTTTTGAAATTGAGATTTATACATCATCTGAAAGCTGATAAATAAGCTTTCCATTGGTGTATGGTTTGTTAGGATAGGACAGTATTTGGCTGAGATAAAACTATTTGAATATCTGGAATCTGAGGGTGCAAAAAAATCAAAATATTGAGAAAATCGCCTTTAAAGTTGTCCAAATTAAGTCCTTAGCAATGCATGTCCACTCACAAAAATAATTTTTTGATATGTGATCTTTACTTAATATCCTAATGATTTTTGGCATAAAAGAAAAATCGATAATTTTGACCCATACAATGTATTGCTGGCTATTTCTACAAATATACCCGTGCGACTTGTGACTGGTTTTGTGGTCCAGGGTCACATATAAATAGTAAACTATAAGTATAATGTTATGTTCAGTTAAAGAAAACTTTCAAGTATACTTTGCAGTATGCAACTACTAAACTAGTAGTTTACTGAGCGTATACTTCAAAGTGTTCTTTCATAAACTAACAAAAATGTTCAAGTACAGTATTTGACTAGTAAACTCAGTATAAGTTCACTTGTAGTACAGTTGCAGTACAAACGAAAAACTTAGTTGTAAACTAGTTGTGTACTCAAAGTTTACTACTGTTACACTTTAACTTCACTTTTTATACTTTACTGTTTACTTTTATACGCTAAAAAGTGGGCCAATTTAGTCCCAAGTAGTATTGAAAGAGTACACTTACAAGTATACTTCTTGTACATTGATATTAGTATACTTACTACATAAAGTATACTTAAAAATATACTTCAACTTAACTATACTTAGTAAAATGATCTTGAAGTATACTTATTTCTGTAAGGGCATTAAAGGTGTAGTTCACCAAAAAATGAAAATTTTGTCATCATTTACTCACCCTTGAGTTGTTCCAAACCTGTAATTTGCACACAGTTGATTGGTTCCATTGACTTCCATAGAATTCAAAATATCTTCTTTTGTGTTCAGCAGAAAAAAGAAATTCATACAGGTTTGGAACTACTTGAGGGTGAGTAAATGATAGAATTTTCATTTTTGGGTGAACTATCCCTTTAATAGATACGGTACTTGAAAATAAATACTAGCACAGTGCAACAACCTTAGCACAATAGATAATGCTTTACAGTGAACTCTGTTAGAGAGCTATATATGGAAATGTATCTGTTCAAAAAATACCTTACTCACCTGTTGAGTAATAAAAACTCCATCTCCGTGTCCCTTTTACAAATCCCTTTTACAAAAACTGAGGGATTTAGTGTGCTCCATGTCAACCTTTCTCACTCGTTGTGACAACTAACTTATGCGACACCCACACCATACATGCGTCAGTAGCCCGAGCAACTTTTCTCTATTTATAAATATGATGAGACATGCACGGACGAGTGATCTATGTACTCAATCTCCCGCGAAAACCATCCCGCTATGTCTAAAATATTAACACTTATCATAGGCTTACCGGTGAATCGGGGTAAGACAAATTAGTGAATCGGGGTAAGACAAAAAAACACATTTTGGAAGAAGTATTGACTCATTATTTAAATTTTGTTAATTTTGAACAAAACAGTTAAAAAGTGTACATTTAATGTTAATTTATAAATATACTATTGTTCATTGTTAATTCGCATTTGTTCATAATCCACACAACTGTTAATTTATTCAATTTGAAATGTTAATGTATTAATGTATGTTGAAATTGACATTAACCAAGAAATTAACATTGACCATTTGTTTGAATAATAAGGTTTCCTCTCGCTTGTTCTGTGTGTTAGTTGTTCAGTGTACTGTGGGTTTATAGGCAGTGTGAGTCTGGCAGATGTAGCAGATCAAAGTGAGAGTATTTTCAAAGCTCAGAGGCACCGGAGTAGAGGTCAGGGGCCCCGTTCGCCTCTTCTCTACTCCCACCATGTGGCTACAACACTTGTGCTTATTCTATGAAAAGTGAATGTAATGCATTCACTGATTCCCTTTTTGTTTATTTCTTGTTGTTTTCTGCTCTCACAATCTGCTCTTTTTGTCTTTCTCAGGCTTGTCCCATTTCCTTCAGGATCCTGAGCCTCAGGTTGTGCCTATAGGTGGCACTGCCCGGTTTGAGTGCTATGTAGATGGCTTGCCCACCCCAAGTATCACCTGGGAGAAGGACCAGGCACCACTACCTGCACCCGCAGAACCTCTAGAACCATCCAGGTAAGTTATCTTGGCATGAGTTTCGGAATGTATAATTCCCTTTTTGTCACATTTTATTAAGTATGATAATGTTTGCACTAAGGACTACATGGCAAGTGCAAAGCTAGTCCAACATGGTAGCTGATTTTGTTGTTTAAAATAAGGCTGCACAATTATTTGAAAAAAAAAAAAAAAAAAAAAAGATATTACTAATAATACACTACTTTATACTACTGGGGACAGTACGATTTTTCAGTATTTTTGAAAGTAGTATTATATGTTGCATTTATTTGATAAAAAAAAAAACAAAAAAAACAGTGAAATATACAGTATAAATTTCACGTGTGCAACACACAACATCACTACACAACATGTACAAAATTACCAGCTTTCTAGTGCTGTAACTAAACAATATCCTAACAGAATGGCCTTAAGTTAGAAGCTCTCCAGCTCCCGCAGTTATGTGTCTTGTTTAGAGAATACTTTCCTTGTGGTGTGTCCAGTGGTGAAAACTCATTAGACATTAGTGTCTGCGAGTGTAGTTCTGCATGGACTGACTGTGACTGATGGGTACATAATTTAGGTTTGATGACGTAGTACATTATAACTAATGGTACTTTTTCACATTACAATTTTTTTTTTTTTTAATTCACATTAGAACTATTTTCACATGTAAATGTAATGTACAGCATCTTTTTTTTTTATTTAATTGACTATTTAAAGCTGCAGTCTGTAAGTTTTGCCTCTTTGTTGCCATCTCTGTTTGAAACCTGCAATTGCAGTTATTTGCGGAATTATCAGCGCGGATGAATCTAATGTTTGCTGTCAGTCACCACATCTGTGTGGATGCTGTACTTCGGAATCACAGATTCTGCATCTTGGAAGTATGACCAAAATAAGAATTTTCACCGGAAAATGTTTTGTAAGTAACAAATCTGCCACTTTTATTCTGACCCACTGAGAAAAAAGCATTAGCCTACAATAAATCGCGCAGCCATTGGTAATTAAATCTAATGATCGCTTAGCTCAGATCACGTCAAATCGTGCAAATTATTATTATTGTTATACTTTGTTCTCAAATTGTTAATATTAACAACATCAGCATTGTGTGACTATGTGTATTTAGTGTGTATTAGCATTACCTGTAGATTTCAGTTTCTGTAGCCACTCCGAAGTCTTTTGCTTTTGACTACGGGTGAATCTCCAGTTGTCACTGATGATTGTCATTTGGACCTTTCTGTATTACAGTCCGCCATCAAAATGATAAGTTTAATTATTGCAGCTGCTGTGAGAAAAGGCTATAAATGATTCGCCATCCTCACATGTGATTTAGCCTACTAGCTGGGACTCGTTCTTTATGTAAACAGACGTGACGTAATGACGCAAAGACGAACGGCTGCATGCTCGAATTTCCCGTGGAAACCCACCAGTACCACCCAAATTATAAAACATTATTACAAGCTTACCGGTGTGAATCGGGCTAAGAGCTGGTTATGTACTTGCTCAAAAATTGATTTTTGATAATTTTTAACCAAAAAAAGTTACGGACAGCAGCTTTAATTACAAAATATCAAAGAATGTTTCACCTGGACATTCTTTTATTTAAAATAATTGCTTTTATATTGCGCCCATAATGCAAAAGTAATTTATTTGTCTCTGTTGTCATTCATTTGAATACATTTGATTATTATTTTATCTGACTCATGTTAACGGTTAATTAAATAATCCATTGATGAACAATTTGGTATGCCTATGGATTTGATTAGTTTGTATGTTTGAAAAATATAAAATTTTATTCTGTTTCCTGTTTGAAACAGAGTAGCCAGTGAAATTCATGTTACAGTATCCATCTTATTTTTCAACATTGAAGTAAGCAGTTTTCTGTGAATGTGTGAGTCTTCCGATCAATTAGCCGCTATATGGAAATAATGAGAAGAATAAAGTGCAGTAAATGATAAAACTGTTTGCGCTACAAACCAGTGAGTTTATAATTAAGACATTACATAAAAAATAATTAGCTGTTTTGTACAGCTAATAATAACAGGAGGAAGATGACACCAAAAGCCAGACACATTCAATCTACAAATGGCCGTGCCCACTCTTACGTGAAAAATACGGAGAATTGTCAATTCATTTCATAGGGTAATCACAGTTGTTTACCATTTCAGAGTATGTGTACGTTACAGTTGCTTTTGCAATTTGTCAACTTAGAGCAGGTAAGTCTATATGTGAGAGGAGCCAATCAATGACTCTGTGTACAAGAGGCCCATCAGAGGTCAAAGAGTTAGGCATGGCAGGGCTCTACGGTAACATTTTTCTTTAGGAGCACTTGTGCCCCTAATAAAAAAAATTTAGGAGCACAGTCAAAAATTTTCTGATCAATAACAGACATTAACTTTCCCATTACAGGGCGATATTTGCCCCTTTAAATTAATTTCCTGGGGCATTTGTACCATTATAAGAGCAATTTTTCTAATCTTATTAAATGTATGCATTATATTTAATCAATTTCTTAAATTAAAATAGAAAATTTGTTTTTAAATGTTAAACAATAAATTCAGTTACAACAATAAGAGCTAATCAGACTGTTACCAAACAAAAGAAATCATCAAAAAATCCATCTTTGCACTGCAGAAGTGACACAGAAGCTCCATCTGAAGTGGTATTATTTAGACATTTACATAGACTGCTTAATGAAGCTCATGGGTAAATAATGTTGTATTAATGTTTTTAAATATAATTTTTTGAATTTAGAAATATGTTAAATAAATAAAAAAATCTTTAAAAGTTTAATATAAGTAAAAACTTATTATTTTATGTAAAGTGTAAATATGAAAATAAATGTAAATATGAAAATAAAACCGCCAGTAGGTGGCGGTAAATCTTAATGTGCGAGTCATTCATCAGTCGTTCAAAACGCAGATTCATTCAAAATCACCGTTGCTTGGAGATGCACAACAGTTCTGGTGTGGCTTTGTTTGAAACTATTTTCACGAAATCGAGCAAAAACAGACAGTATTGTGGCTAAAATTTTGTCGCTTAATATCAGCTTGATTATTGGACTTCAATCAGATCAGTAAGTATCACATTTGCAATCATGCCAATACTCGGAGAAACAGGAGTATACTCGTGTGATATTACTTGACTTACACATATTAGGCTTGCTGAGATCGACTGTGTTACGGTGTTCAGCAGCAACACCGGTTATATCACTTGCCCACTGTGACCGCGGCACCGGCCCCACCGTCGTTTCGATTTTTTTTTTTTTTTTTTTAGTAATAATAATCATTTAGTTTAATTAGAAAATAGACACTACAGGAGCGCGTCTGCTCAATTCAGTGAGCAGCAGGAGTCAGACTTCGCCCATTTCGCCTCATTTTTCTGAATGACAAGACGATGCATGAAAATTTGGTTGACAAGCGAAATGTAAAAGCGCATATTTAAGCGAGTTTTGTCATTGTCATTGTACTGTTTTGTTGTTGTGTTTTTCATTAAGAATAATAATGAACCCACCCACCATTCAAGCAATTGCCGCCCCCAAATTGCTGCTACTTCAAAAGTGATAGTAATAGGCTATATGCGCACGGGCATTCATAACGGGCGTGTTTTTTTTTTTTTTTTTTTTTTTTTTTTTTTTTTTAATCAATTTTTGGAGGCATTTTTGCCCCAAGCCCCCATTAATTTCCGACCTTGATTATGATAATCCAAATGTAGTATTTACAATTAATTTGGCTGCAAAGAAACAGCAGCATGAGACGGTCTGGTAAGTGCACGTGGCTGCATCACACCGGTTGCACCTTGTAAACAATCTTTGGAGTGTAGTCTGGAGCGTCTTTTGCACTTGCTCTGCTGTGCTGACTGAAGCAAAGTCTTTGAATTAAGGCATGAAAAGCAGCCGATTGCAGTATGAAACATAACTGTTGTTCAGTTTAGATGCATTTTTGGAGTTTTTAATTCCGATTGTAGATCTATTCATGAGAATTGATCGGATCACTCGCACCAGTGCGCCTAAATATTTTTTCACAGTCGCACACAGTTATTTTCAGGAGCAAATGCGAGTGAAATGAGCGCACTGTAGAGCCCTGCATGGGCCCCATCAAAGAGGTGAGCATCAGAGGGAGGGAAGCAGAGGGAAGGGGACTGTTGCATCAAATGAAGTCCGGGTCATCGGTTTAAAGTATGTCATGTCATGTGATAAATGGAAGGCTTACTATAGCAGAGGCTGCCAAATTTCTGTAACTCAGTCACCCCATCTGAAAAGGTAAAAGATTTTTTGCTCAGGAAAATCTCTTGCTGGCTATGCAGCACAGTAATCATGTCAAATATTGATAGTGTACTCTACTGTCCAAGTTGGCTCAAAACCTTGTTATTATGATGTCATAATTTTCCTAATTCCTGGTTTGATTTCATTTTGCCGGATGTAGCTATAGGTTTGCTGAACATACTGTCTAGATAGTATTGCATGTTAGCTTGCAACATTGAGTTTTCCAATAAATTATATAATCATGTTTCATTTGCATTTAAATTTGGCTCACTATATTGTCTGGTCCCTATAGCTCATAGAGATGATAGTGAAAGGTCAGGAATAAAGTTCAAAACAGTATTGTGAGGGTTTATAATGATATGGTTGGGATCACCAAATCGGTTGAGTTTCTAGTACAGGAGGTCGGCAACCTATGGCACACAGAGGGATAATCACTAGCATGTGACAATAGCTATAGTGGTGTATGTATTTAATTAAGATAAAGTCCTTCAAACTTGCTTACAGACATATATTTTGAGGTACTTGGGTATTTGAACTGTGAGATTATATCCTGTGCTAGTGCGCAGATCCAACAAACCATTTGCAAAAGACTGGA
This sequence comes from Mylopharyngodon piceus, assembly GCA_039654765.1. Lineage (NCBI taxonomy): Eukaryota > Metazoa > Chordata > Actinopteri > Cypriniformes > Xenocyprididae > Mylopharyngodon > Mylopharyngodon piceus. Next base: position 28,325,047 of record CM077442.1, read on the forward strand.
GGTGCATGCTTCTGACATCCCTCTGCATGACATAGGTTGCTGACCCCTGTTCTAATATTTAATTCCTTATTTTATTTGTATCTTTATAATAGTTATAAAATTTTAAATTTGTGCACATCATTTTGTGTTCTGTTTTTTTTTTTTTTTTTTTTTTTTTTTTTTTTTAAATGCTTCTGTAACAAGCAGTCCACTGAAAGTGCATGTACTGAACCAAAGTGAAGTTTTATTGAATATAATCCAAGGTGAACTAGACAAAGACTTGACAGAAATACATGGACTTACCAACAGCAGGTTACATTGAACAGTACTAGACAAGAGAACAGTGAAACATGAGGGCTGTATATACACAAAGACAAATGACTTAACAAGACACATCTGAAAGCAATGAACAATGAACCAATGAGAACGTGACACATAGACAAGGGAACCAATCAGAACATGACGCATTCATAAGACATGACAACAAACCAGGAAACATGAAATTACCAAATAAAGCCACTTTCACACAGGGATTCGGGAAAATACATGGATAATGTGTCCTGGGATCGTTTGATTTTGGTTTATTCACACTGCCAGGGATTTTCCAGAATCTGTGCGTGCGTTCACACACATCCCATAAAGATCCCGTAAAGACACGTGACATCGATGTGATATAATGTCTCTGCAGCGTCTTAAGTTTGCCTATGATCTACGATTTCTCTCTCGATAAACCACGCTTGTGGATTTTTTTTTTTTTTTTTTTTTTTTTTTTTTCTGATTCGATCATAAACTAGCGCATCACGTACCGTTTCACTAAACGGCCGAACAATCTCAGCTTCAGTGTGATCACTACGACACACCCATTACAGCATTGATTATGGGTTTTGTTCAAACAGGGCGTGTTCCGGGACTGTTCCCGGCAATGTTACTAGTTCCCCATCCTGGAATCTATGCCGGAATGAATCCTGGAATGTGTTTGCATTCACACAGAAGGCACTCTGGCAATTTTATGGCCATTTTCCGGGATCAATGTGCTGTGTCAAAGGGGCTTAAAGACATGAACAATACCAACAAAACCCAAACCAATGTGACAGCTAGATCTTTTTTTTTTTTTATTGGAGGATAAATACATTACAGATAATCAAAATGCAAAACAAAAAAAGTTATAATTTCTTCTACAATTAACTATACATATTTGTACATACATATATACACACACGTGAACACCAATAGTCCCTCCTATCTAAGTATACACTGTACATACAATATATGCACATATTCCAACATACTCCTAAAACAAAACAACTTCTCTCCCACCCACCCACCGCCTCTCCGTCTGCCTGATACGCACCACATAGGGAGGAATACTTATGTAAAAATAAATTAAAAAAAACCCCCCCAAAAAAACCAAAAAAAAACCCAGGAGTGGAATGGATCTTAGATCCAATTCAAGTTAAATAAACATCCCTTACCTCCAGGTCTCCTCCATCTTCTCCCCTTAAATATCTTATAAAGGGATCCCAAGTTTTAGCAAACTGTTGTCTCTTATTTCTTAGAGAGAGCCGTATACGCTCCAAATGCAATGTATTTGTGAGTTCGTCAAGCCAAAGCTGGAACGGAGGTGGCAGTTTATTTTTCCAGAATGTTAGAATAAGCTTTTTGGCCGTTAAAAGTCCATAGGAAAAAAATCGTTGTTGAGACTTAGACAGACAGAGCTCATGTCTTGAAACACCAAAGACGATTAAAAACTCATCTGGTTCAATATGTTGCCCAGTGATTTCAGAGATGACACCGAAAATCTTGCACCAGAAGCTTCGAAGACTGGGACATAATGCATAACTGTGAAGCAGGGTCGCATTTGTCACATTTTGAAGAGACGCCGGGAAATATTCTAGATAATTTTATCTTAGAGTAGTGTAGTCTATGCAAGATTTTGAACTGGATGCCTCATCCAGTTCAAAATCTTGCATAGACTACACTACACTGGTGCAAGATTTTGTCTGGAGTTTATAGAACATCTATTAATCTCTTCCAGGCTATCCGCCCATAACTCATTGGAAATTTCTGACCCTAATTCTTCCTCCCGTAATCTTTTGATTGAAGATGTAGCAGGTAATTGGGAGGCCTGGAGAGTATTATAGATGTAGGAAATAATTTTCCCTTTACCAAAATAGTCCTTAAGGCAGGTGTCAAGACATGAAGGGCTAATTGATGCAGACCTGTTTAAATAGGATTGTACGTAGTTCCTGACTTGCAGGAACCTGAAAAAATTACTTCTATGAAGTTTGTATTTTTCCTGAATTTTTTCAAAGGAAATAAAGGTACCATCTTGATACAAATCGCTTACTGTGTGGATTCCTGCATCTCTCCATTGCTGAAAACCTTTATCTAGAGTGGAAGGTATAAAAGAGGGGTTATCTGCTATTGGAATTAATAAGGGTAACGTCTCCACCCTGAAATGAGTTCTAATTTGTTTCCAAATACGAATGACACTACTAACGACAGGGCTATTTCTGTAAATTTCTTTTTTACAGCTTGTTGGTGAAAGAATCACAGCACCAAGATTGTACGGGGTACATTCGTCCTGTTCTAATCTGAGCCAGTCTAGTTGTCCGCTTTTATCATTTAATATTATTGATTTAATTCTGAGGTTAGCTGCCCAGTAATAGCAGCGGAAGTCAGGAAAGGCAAGACCCCCTACATTTCTAGGTTTGGAGAGATGTAGTTGTTTGATTCTATGATTTTTATAATTCCAAATAAAGGGTAAGATAATTGAATCTAGTTGCTTAAAAAAGGACTTGGAAAGAAATAAAGGGGTATTTTGAAACAGATATAGTAATTGGGGGAGAAAAACCATCTTGATGGCATTTATTCTACCTATTAATGAAATAGGGAGAGTCCTCCAGAATTGAATATTTCTTTTCAGTTTTTCTAAAAGGGGGGCGTAGTTGGCTTCTCGTAGCGAGCTAAACTTCCTAGTTACCACGATTCCTAGATAGGTAAACCTGTCTTTAGCTATTTTAAACCGAACTGGGAAAATTTGTGAAAGATCCTTAAGCCCAACTGGCATGAGTTCACTTTTATTTAGATTAATTCTATAGCCTGAAAAAGAGCCGTATTGTTCAATCACTTTTAAGATTACAGGGATACTGGATGCAGGTTTAGTCACATATAATAAGACGTCGTCCGCATATAAAGAAATTTTATTAATAGTTGTTTTAGTACGGAGCCCATGAATTCTCTCATCAGAGCGAATGGCTTCTGCTAGAGGCTCAATGGCTAGGGCAAAAAGAAGGGGAGAAAGTGGGCAACCCTGACGCGTGCCCCTAAATAAAGCAAAAGATGGAGATAAAATTCTATTTGTGAGTATACGTGCCCTAGGATTATTATATAAAATTTTGAGCCACGTGATGAATTTCTCTCCTACATGGAATTTCTGTAGCAGAGCAAAGAGGTAAGGCCACTCTACCTGGTCAAATGCCTTTTCGGCATCTAAAGACAAAATCACCAGATCGGATTGATTAGTTTGGGAAGAGTACAAAATATTAAACAAACGACGAAGATTATTAAAAGAACTACGACCTGAAACAAATCCGGTCTGATCAGGATTTACTAGTTTTCCTAAAAGTGTATTAAGTCTGGTGGCTAATGTCTTTGCTAAAATTTTTTGATCCACATTGATGAGAGAAATTGGCCTATACCCCCCAACCTCCTCTGGATCTTTGCCCTTCTTAGGTAGGACTGTGATTACCGCTTCGTTAAATGACTGAGGCAATCGTCCCACCTCCAGAGCCTGGGAAAACATTCTAAGCATATAGGGTCCCAATAGATTGTTAAATGTTTTATATACCTCGCAAGGGATTCCGTCGGGGCCGGGTGATTTACCTCCTTTAAGTGACTTTATGGTGTTCTTTAATTCATCTAATGTTAAGTCAGCTCCAAGGAATTCTCTATCCTCTTGGTCTATTGTTGGTAGATTACAGCGGTTTAAAAAATTCTCCATAATTGAGGGGTCGTCAGTTGTATTACTAGTGTACAGTGATTCATAAAATTGTTTAAATTGATTGTTAATTTCTGTAGGGGATAATAAGTAAGCTCCGGTTTCTGATTTGATTCGATGAATTATACGGTCACTTTCCAGCTTTCGTAGCTGTCTAGATAAAAGTTTGTGTGGCTTGTCACCGAATTCAAAATATTTTTGTTTTATAAACATTAAAGATCTTGAAAACTTTTCAGATATAATCTGATTGTATTGGTATCTAAGATTTAATATTTTCATGTGCAATTCTAAAGAAGGTTTTATAGCATTCTCATTATCTAATTTACTAAGCTGTCTTTCTAAAGATTGTAAAGCAGCTGTATTTTGTTTATTTTTTGCACCTTTAAAGGAGATAAAACAGCCCCGTAAATATGCTTTAAAGGTGTCCCATAAGAGAGAAGGTGAAGTATTCAGTTGATCATTAGTCTCAAAAAATAACTCTAGTTGTGTACGCAAGTACTCACAGAATTTTGTATCCTTTAATAGATAGGGGTCTGCCCGCCACAATGGTGGAGTTCTTGCAATTTCTGATAATTTTAGAGCAAATGTAATTGGACTATGGTCTGAGATTAAAATATTATGATAGGTGGCATTAAACGTGAAGGGAATTAACTTCACATCAACTAGAAAATAATCGATACGGGTATAAACATTGTGGACGTGTGAATGAAAGGAGTAATCTCTCCCCGTTGGATTGGCTAGCCTCCATACATCACCAACATTAGAATTTTTAATGTACATGTTAAGAAAGTCCCTGGTTTTAGATGGGGGAGCACGCTGAGCAGAAGATCTGTCTAAATATGGATCCAGAACACAATTAAAATCCCCCCCTATAATTAAATTAGTAAGTGATACATCAGGAATCCGGGAAAACACATTTTGAAAAAAGCATGGATCATCAAAATTTGGTCCGTAAATATTAACAAGTGTTATTGGCGTTGAAAATATTTCCCCCGCAACTATGATAAATCGCCCCTCCTTATCTACAATCGTAGCCCTATGCTTAAATGGAACTCCTTTTCTTATTAAAACAGCGGTACCCCTAGCCTTGGATGAAAATGAAGAGTGAAAAGACTTATCCACCTGGCTCTCAGCTTGGAATGGGAGTCATTTTTAAAGTGTTTCTTGTAAAAATATAATATCAGCGTTCATAGATTTTAGATGAGACAACACTTTACTTCGTTTGACAGGATGGTTTAGGCCTTTAACGTTCCAAGAAGAAAATGTCAGCGCTCCCATCCCTCTATCAGGTGTCTTACTCTGAGCAGCAGCCATCACAGTTATTGCGTTGGTTACCTCCCCTTACCGCAGAACGCACCCACAGACAGAACCCTCTTAAACATCCCCTCCCACGATCCCTTAGCACAACAAAATTAAAATGAGAAAACAGAACAGAAACGTACCTGAGAACACAGGCTTGCTTGAACATCAAATTAGAATTTACCAAGAAATAGTAAACTTGACTGTAAAAAAAAAAAAAAAAACAGCCCAACTGGTGTTAGCTGACTAACAGGAGCTCAGTGAACAGTTCCTTTGGTGTTATGGATGTCTGTCTGCACACATAGGCAGCTCAGTCTTTACTAAATCGAACCGTGAAGCATAAACATTGTGTAGAATACAAATCACGTCAAAAAAAGAAATAAAGAAAAATAAATTTAGCGCTTAATTATAAATGTCCAATCCGCGCTAAAACCAGACTAGTAGTCTGTTTATAAAGTTCCATAAGGAGAGCTTATGATGTCGACATGTTACCCTCACCGAAGTGCTGCTCTGCGAATGTGATCGCCTCTACCGGATCCGTGAAGTATTTTTCTTCTCTGTTGTATGTGACCCGTAACTTCGCCGGGTACAAAAAACCGAAGCGGACTCCTGGACGATTTCGAAATAGATCCTTAGCTCTGTTAAAACAGGCACACTGTTTCAGTATGGCTGCTGGGAGATCGTGGAATATTAGAAGTTTCTCTCCGTTATAGGTGATGGACTTGAGCTGAGCTGCTTTTCGGATAATGTCCTGCCAGTCGTGAACATAATGCATCCTTACAATGAAGGCCCGGGGATATGACGCATTATCGGAGCGTTTTCTCAGGGACCGGTGAGCGCGGTCGATCAGAGGTAACGTTTCCAACGAGAGCGCGTTCTTCAGCAGGTGTGCAATAAAGTCTGTGGCTTTGCTCCCAGTCTCCTCGCCCTCTTTAATATTTAGAATGCGCAGGTTTTGCCGTCTACTGCGACTTTACAGGTCCGTACATTTCTCAGTGAGCTGTAGGACACTGCTTGTTAGCTTTTCGACATCTTTTTGTAACTGAGAGACCGTATCCGAAGTAAAAGTTGCGCTACGTTCAAGCTCTGCCATTGTTTTAGCTTGAACGTCCATCGTACTTTTCATGGCTGAAATAGTGACATCAGTCTCTTTTTTGAGAGCAGTTAATTCTGCTCTAATGGAGGTCGAGAACTGGTCTAGTCTCTTGTCAGTAGCCTCAACTATCTCCGACTTGAATAACTGGAAGTTTGATTGTAGAGCAGCTATCCCCTCTAGCACTGCCTTGTTAGCCACGGTGCTAGCTTCACCGCTACAGTCATCTTGAATGTCTCTCGGGGTTTCGGTCGTTTGTTCTACGTTTTTTTTGGGTTTATTTGGCATCTTAAGTGGGTATTCTGAACTTAATGACGTGAAAATAAAATGTTGTTTAGATTTGCTTCATATATCAAAGGTAAAATTATGGAGCTGCCTTCGCACGCGTCTTGTTCTCACATGGTGCCTCCCGGAAGTCGTGACAGCTAGATCTTAGGATAAACTCCCGATTTGATTGCATAAAGGGCATTTGGCTACTGATTCTTAATTGTTTGTTAAAATTCAGGAGCAAAACATGCTATGTTTTCGAAAGCTGAAGAGATATCTCTATTTTTTCCTCTCTCTGCTTTTTCTCAACCTTCTATCTCTCTCTTTTTTCTCTATTGTACAGCCATATGCTTGAACTTGAGAGCAAGAGTGTCTTTTCTATTTTATAATAAGAACATGCATCTCTTGCTCTCTTTCTATCACTCACACATACACATATAAGCAAGCACACAAAAACACTTGCACACAGAGAGATGTAGGTGTGCAGCATACACTTAACGCACATTATAATCACAGTCTCTTTCAGACTGAGAATGAAAAGGTGCTATAAGAACATAATCATGTCAAGAGTTATTCATCATCCTGGTACCTTGGAGAGCATTGCAGATTTTAAAATCAATCTTTAATATCTACTGTTTCACATGTATGTCAATTCACCTCATGATATCCAGCCACATGATGATAATATTATTATTATTATTGTGCATCAGGTTTTTTATACCTACTGTTTACTAATGGGTTATTTGGGTAAGACTATTAGATATTTTAATTAAAGTGATAGTTCACCCAAAAACGAAAATTTGATGTTTATCTGCTTACCCTCAGGGCATCCAAGTAGAACACAAATGATGATTTTTAACTCCAACCGTTGTGGTCTGTCAGTCGTATAATGCATGTCAATGGGAACTCCATCTATAAGAGTCAAAAAAACATGCACAGACAAATCCAAATTAAACCCTGCGGCTTGTGACGACACATTGATGTCCTAAGACATGAAACGATCGGTTTGTGCGAGAAACCAAACAGTATTTATATCATTTTTTACCTCTAATACACCACTATGTCCAACTGCCTTGCGCACGGCATCCGGTGCGTGAGGTGTGTACGAGCTCTGGCGTAGTTTAAAGGATTAGTCCACTTTCAAATAAAATTTTCCTGATAATTTACTCACCCCCATGTCATCCAAGATGTTCATGTCTTTCTTTCTTCGGTCGAAAAGAAATTAAGCTTTTTGATGAAAACATTCCAGGATTATTCTCCTTATAGTGGACTTCAATGGTCTCTCCAAATGGTTGAAGGTCAAAATTACAGTTTCAGTGCAGCTTCAAAGGGCTTTAAACGATACCAGACGAGGAATAAGGGTCTTATCTAGTGAGATGATCGGTCGTTTTCTAAAAAAATACATTTGTGTATATGCTTTATAAAAGCATATACACAAATGTATTCAACTTATGGAACGAACGCGGCGCCAGTTCCGTTTTTTCCGTAAGTAGAATAGGGAAGGCGTAGGACATACAGCGTAAGCAAAAGTCACCTACATCTTGGATGCCCTGGGGGTAAGCTGATAAACATCAAATTTTCATTTTTGGGTGAATTATCCCTTTAATATCGAATAATATAGATAATTTCAAGAGTTAACGCTTACTAAAAACATGCAGACTGAAAAGGAAAGACTTTTGAAATGTCAAATAAGGACAGAGAATTTTATTAAAATGTCTTCTGATTGCATCATTGAGATATTTCATCATCTGCTGTCAGTTTTTGTTGAATAATCCTCTGAGAAATGTTTCTCTGCATATGACAGCAACTGTGCCATGGTGTACATCAAATGTCATTAAATTGAGTTTTATTTAAATTTTGTTTATTGCATTTTTGTTTTTATTGGATGGGACAATGGACAGAAAGGCACAGGCAGAGAAAAGGAGGAATGGAGTGAGACATGACCCAGGCCGAACTTGAACCCGGGTCCCCACAAGCAACATCCTACTCTCTGTGCCATCACTTCAACTAAAAAAGTTTGGGTGGAGCCTGTGTAGACTTGTCATTTGTGACACTAGCTTATAAAAGCACCTATATACACTATTGTTCAAGTTTATGTCTGTGTTTGTATTTGACAAATTAAAGTGCCCTTATTATGCTCTTTCGAATATTACCTTTCATGCAATATATGTGTGTCATTGTCAATGTAAAATGTCTGCAAAGTTTTAAAGGGAGAGTTCACCCAAAAAATTTTTTTTTCATTACTTACTCATTCTCAAGTTGTTCCAAACTTGTGTTCCAAACACAAAAGAAGATATTTCAAAGAATGTTGATAATCAAACAGTTGATGGTAGCCACAGTAGGAAAAAATACAATGGAAGTCAATGGTCAACTGTCTTGTCAACAAAAGAAAGAAACTCGTAAAGGTTTGGAACAACAAGAGGGCGAGTAAATTATGACAATTTTATCCTTTTAAGATCAAAGTGCACAACAAATGAAGTTATTGTCTCCAAAAAGAAAGAATCGATTCTGAACTGCTAAAACGAGTTGTCAGCAATTTTAGTGTTACTTTCTGTTACATACCTACGTAACAATGTAACAAATTTGCATAATTCCGTCTGTCTGACCAATCAGAGCAGTGTTGGCTTACGGAAAGGAGAGGTTTACTCTTCAAACGAACCATTTTCAGACTCTTTGAGAAATGAGGTGATGTGCAATGTATATAATGAGAAAACTGAATTGTTTTTTGATCTTGGATGCATGTAAATGTATTGTAGGAGACCACCAAAACAAAATCAGGAACCTTTAAAATAGCATAATAGGGGCACTTCAATACTTTTATTCAGTAAGGATGCATTAAATCGATCAAAAGTGACAGTAGAGTCTTTTAGATTGTTCCAAAAGATTTGTTTCAAATGCTGTTCTTTTGAACTTTCTATTAATTATAGAAACCCAAGGGGGAAAAAAAATCCTATAACCGTATTTGATCAAATAATTGCAGCTTTTGAGCATAAGAGATTTCTTTCAAAATCCAAAATCTTACCAACCTCAAACTTTTGAATGGTAGTGTATGTACAGTATGTAAACTTTTTAATGAAATAAAATTTTACATTCCAAAGGGGACCTTGACTCTTTTCAACACTATATTACAGACTGGCAGACAGATGTTTACTTTTAGTCATCTGTTAACCACTTTAAATCATTAGATGTAAGATTGTACGCACAGTATATGTACAGTACAGAAGTAAGTTCTAGTAGTCTTGACATATTTGTCACTGCATTGAAGTCTCTGACATCTTGCAGTTACCCCCCCCAGCAGTTTGGAATTACAAATGAGAACAAACTTTAAAAAGGATACAGATTGTCTGCATCAGGTGCTTCCTTTGAGAACACACTTGCACATTAGCCGTGCATTAATACACGCTGTCGTTTTCTGGCGGCTGCTGCAGTCACTCTCTCATTTACATCCCGAGCGCAGCTGAGGCGGTGCCGTACTGCTGGAGGTGTATCTCTGGTGTGGATGTGTCCTCAGCTGAACTCTCACAGCCCCAGTGAATTCTGAATTCTATAATGCACCCGGTTTCAACCCGCTCGCACTCACAGATGGACAAATTCACCCAACCTTGGTCTTTGTAGCCTTTCTGCCAGAGTGTCTTGCTCATGGGGATGAGTCTACAAGATTAATGGTGTATAATATCGGTCCTGAATGAAAAGAGGATTTGAAAACGATCTCTTGGGGAGAAAGATGACTATAGAATGAATATTAGTGGTGCAACATGACCTTGCCACTGCAAACAAAGAGAGAGTGAGTGGAAGAAAGGAATTGAAATGGTCTTATGAAGATACAAGCTGCCATTTTGGATTCTTCCTCCTATATTCTTCTATACATAAACTCTGTCTCTACTTCTTTTCTCTACCATTTTTCACTCCCCCGCTATGTTATTTCTGCAGTATGGTTTGTGTATATTGCCGCTTTATATGTTTCTCTGAGTTGACTGGTGCTTAGTGCTGGCATAAATAGCAGATGTCTAGCCTCCTGAAGCTTAAAAGAAGTTTAGAAGAACGACAAACAAACACACACACATATTGACACTTTCGGTTGATTTAGAAATGCTAATGCTTATCTCTTTCTTTCTCTTACAGGTACATATCTCTTCCTAACGGGGTGCTGCAGATTTTAGGAGTCTCTAAAGAAGACGAAGGCTTGTACCGTTGCGTGGCCTTCAACTCTGCCAGCAAGCGCTTCAGCCAAGATGCTTCTCTCACAGTTAGCCCAGGTACAAAGACCTGTTCCTAATTACCCCATCATAGACAGCTTTTCATTATTCGTGATCTGTCGGCCTCACATAGAATTTTCATGCTCCATTCACCTCAATTCTCTGACTCACACAGTAATGGCCTTATAGAGGTTTAGAACTCAGTGAGTGCATTCTCTGTGAATTCATTAAACACCAGAATTAGAGAGTTCCACTTATTAGTGCTAGTTATAATGTTAGTTATAACTTAGTTTTCTGGTCTTTCTATGACCCTTGGAATTAAATGGTCTGTTTTTGTTGCGTTGCCTTCTACTGTAAGTACACTGTAAAAAAAAATCTGTAGAAAAATGGATAATGTGCTGGTACAAAATTACCATTATGTTTTCCATTAAGTTTATGGACATTTAAAACACAACACAATGCACTGCGTAATTCAGAATACGGGTAAAACATTTGTGAAGAATTCCTTCATATTAAAGGGATAGTCCACCCAAAAATGAAAATTCTGTCATCATTTACTCTCCCTCAGGTTGTTCCAAACCTGTATAAATTTCTTTGTTCTGCTGTACACAAAGGAAGATATTTGGAAGAATGTTTGTAACCAAGCAGATCTCGCCCCCCATTGACTACCATAGTATTTTTTTCCTAACATGGTAGTAAATGGGGCGAGAGACCTGTTTGGTTACAAACATTCTACCAAATATATTCCACTGTGTTCAGCAGAACAAAGAAATTCATACAAGTTTAAAACAACATGAGGGGTGAGTAAATGATGACAGAATTTTCCTTTTTTTCATTTTCAAAAATGAAAATTATGTCATTAATCACCCTCATGTCATTCCACACCTGTAAGACCTTCGTTCATCTTCGGAACACAAATTAAGATATTTTTGATAAAATCCGATGGCTCAGTGAGGCCTCCATTGACAGCAAGTTAATTTCCACTTTCAGCTACTAAAGACATATTTAAAATAGTTCATGTGACTACAGTGGTTCAACCTTAATGTTATGAAGCGAAAAGAATACTTTTTGTGCACCAAAAAAACAAAATAATGACTTAATTCAACAATATCTAGTGATGGGTGATTTCAAAACACTGCTTCGTGAAGCTTCGAAGCTTTACGAATCGCCCCCCCAGTGGAGAACCATTGAAATTTCGAAACGTTTCGAAACACTTACCATGTAACGAAGCCTCGTTTACTGAAATTACGTGACTTTGGCAGTTTGAAACACACTCCGAACCACTGATTCAAAACAAAAGATTCATGAAACAGTGTTTTGAAATCGCCCATCACTAGATATTATTGAATAAAGTCGTTATTTTGTTTTTTTGGTGCACAAAAATTATTCTCGTCGCTTCATAACATTAAGGTTGAACCACTATAGTCACATGAACTGTTTTAAATATGTGTTTAGTACCATTCTGGGCATCTGAAAGTGGAAATTAACTTGCTATCAATGGAGGCCTCACTGAGCCATCGGATATTATCAAAAGTGTCTTAATTTGTGTTCTGAAGGTGAACGAAGGTCTTACGGGTGTGGAACGACATGAGGGAAATTAATGACATAATTTTCATTTTTGGGTGAACTAACCCTTTAATAGTGCTCATAAATGGCTGCTGAGATAGTATTCTCACTTGAAACGGAGTGGAGGCTTATACCCTGAAAGACTACTCGTTACGTCATGACTTAACAAGTGGATTACTTTACAGTGATGGACAGGCCAGGTTTATAAACAGCATATATGTTCCTGTCATGTAAAAATGAGTGGTCATTGGTGCAAATTCACCTTCCTAAAGTCATAAAAATATGAAATTAGCTCTTTTTCAGCTTAATTTTGATTTTTGGACTCTTTTCAATGAAAGTTACAATACATTTTCATAAAACTGAAATATTCATATATAAACAATTTTATATCAAAAGAACATTGGAAATGTGATTACTCATGATATGACCCCTTAAACTGTGAAACATCAGTTTTATGGCTCTATTTCAGTCTTTTTATTTTAAGTAAAGTTTGAATATCTGCAGTGGCCCTTTCAGTGTTTTATGTGTGTGTGTTTAAGTGCCCTCTGCAGAGGTGGTCTGTGTTGCAGGCAGAATTGATTTCCTGCTGTCCTTAAGGCTGCTCAGCTGATGAAATGGAGTGGGGAAAAAGGAGGGATGGAAGAGAGGAATGAGATGAGGAACAAAGACAGTGAAGGCTAGAGAGATAAAAAACTAAATGAAATAAAAGAGAGTGTGGGAAGACCAGGGAGACTGATTGGTAAAGCTATGAAGTCAATCTCTGACTTTTCCCCCTTCACACACACCTCTGAAAGACTTAAATCTCCATGCTGACCTTTGCTCATTTCCATTATGCGTCTGTGTTATCAGCCAGAGAGACCTGAATGATTTTCTCTGTGCGTTTCCATCTCACACTTTCATCATTTAAGCCATCTTTCTAATTGTTCCACATTCATCTTTCTGCTTCTTCCTCTCTTCTACTCCTATTTGCTCTTCCAAGCCTTTTATTTGTTTCAGTTGCTTTATAAAGTTTCATCTCTCTCTTTTTGGAAGAAAATTAAATGGCTTAAGTGGAATGTGTCTGAGTGTGAAAGATAAAATAAGAGAAAGAGAGAAGTTAATAAAAATGAAAGATTGAGAGAAAGAAAGAGATCAATACAATGAGTAATAGAAAGTTTTTTTTTATTTTATTTTTTATTTTCTATGGCAAGATGCATTGAAGTATGCCAATAAGCCAATCAACAAATGAATTTGACACCAAAATGAGAGAAAGAGAAAAAAATAAAATGAGCAAAGAATTGAAGAGCCCCATTAAGCAGCTTTTCAACCATGACAAAAACTAATTCTTAGAGACGGACATACAGCAACACTGCCTGCTAGATACGTTTTAGCATGTGGCTAAATATGTATTATCTGTATATGTTATGTATACCCTTTTGTTCACCATGGTGACACTGTGTGTGTCTGTATGTGTATGTAGACATCTGTATGTAATGCTAATGGCCTTCAGTTACATAAACACTTCAGTCACTCACCTTAGTTCTTATATTATGTGTTGTCTAACTTAAGTTGCTCTATTAATATGTTCTATTTTTGCATACCTCCTCAGCTTTGCCAGTATTTAATATTTAGAGGCTTGCCAATAAAACCATGTTGAATTGAATAGTGAGACAGAATGAGAGGAAGACAGATTGAAAAAGAGCAATCTTCACCTTGAGGTAATCATAGTTTTGCTCTGTGAATGCAACACATCTTTTGCCCCTGACACCAGACAGCTCAATTACAAAGTAAGTCATTGTGAGAGTGTGTGTGATTCAGGTATCTCATCTCGCTGAGATGTGTAGCAAATTAGCTCAAAAGAAATATGAATAATTAATCATAACTAGTTATAATTAATTCTAAATATTTGGATCAGTTCATAAAATTAACTTAATGTAATAAAATTAATATTACAATCAATTAACCTGTTGTCCAATGAACACAGTGTTAATTGTTGATTAATTCTAAGAAATGTTCATTTCCAGGTTATGGGAAATAACAATCTTATTGGACAGTACTACTCAGAGCATGTAGTCAAAATCGGCATGATTAGGGACTCCAGTATGAGAGCATATAACACTGACAACTTTACGTGTGACATGAACAAGACTTTATTAACTAGACTAAACACTTAAACTACTCTAACATTCACACACATACATGCATACAGTTTACCAAGGGAAAGAGAGAGCTGAAGCAGAATACAGGAAGGCAAGAAGTTACAGCATTGTTTGAAATTCAGCAGATCAACAGCCTTGAGCAAACCATCAGTTTAGTTCTAACACACCCTTCTTTAAAAGGGCTAAGGATACTTAATGTATCAAATAATGAAACTAAGTTTGATACTTGCATGTCTCGCCAATTTGAATTAAACTTGTCCTGATGCAATTTGTTGAGGCTCCAGTTGATCCTTGCTGATGTTGTCTTGATGAGAAAGAACCAGTTGGATTCAGAGGATCTTTGGTGAATGGAAGGACAAGGCTGAAGCCTGGCACAAGCTTGGGTTTCTTAGAAGCTTCCAGCTTCTTAGCATCATCTTCACATCAACATTTCTCAGTAAAAGAGAAGAAGAGAGAGTGTGATCTTGTGATCAGTGATTTTAAAGGGTGAAGATGTCACACCCTCTTGAGGTGTCTGAGCCAATAAGGAGTTGTCTCTTTAGAGGGAAGTTTTACGAGTCTTTGTTCTGTAGCAAGATATTAGCATAAGACATTGGATTGGATGAATGAGAGAAGAACCTTCTAAATTCTTATAATACTAATGTGTCACAGAGTTAGCAACGTGTAACATTAATTAACAAATAGGAAACGGAAATAGGAAATGGAGTCCATCGATACCAAACATGCTACCCATGTGATTTTAGTTGACCATAAATTTTCAACTTTGAAACATTAATACCAAAATAGTTAAAAAGAGAGAATTAATACATAGAATAAACCCAATAAAAGGAAAATCATGAGAGGGGAAAATTGGATACATGTTTATACATTTCTCATGTGGTTATATATAGAATATATAGGATTAAAAGGGTTTAGTTGTCCTCCTCAGAAAGAATGAAGTCAGAGTCACTATCTTCTCTGCACATTCCTGACAGCAATAAAATAGGAACAGGACGCCTATTCTGTCTCTGTGTTGCAGTTGTGGGGGATGGAATTAACAGGACTTGTGAGGGAGAGTTCCTGGATTATTCATTAAATAAAATGAATAATTGTGTGTCTGGTCCAGATGCTACAGATGTAAGGCAGTAGTTTGGCTCATCTGCATTCTGCTTGATAACTGTATATTTTGTTACACTTTTACTTTATCTTGAAAGAGCCGTATAGCAAACTTTTGCAGTTGTTCATGGTCTGTAGTGGCCTGCTGTTCTCATTATCAGGTTGTTTTAAAAACAGGCGCACGTCCACTGTATACTGCTTTTACACGGTGCACCCTGTAGCCTCAGACAGAAATCTGACCCATTTTAAATCCCTGGGCTCCCATGCATATGTGATTGCTGCTGTATGTAATCAGAGTGATTAATTTATGATCGTCATACCGTATCCATAGCTGCACGCTTATGTTTTACTTCATTATCATCTGTGGGTGTGTCTACTGAATTCATACAGGCTCTTCTGAGGCCACAGGAACAGGGCCTTTACCACTAAATGTATAGTTTATAGTCAAGTCGAACTTTATTTATAGAGCACATTTAAAGGGTTGGTTCACCCCAAAATTAAATTTCTAAAAATTGGCCGACGCCTGTTAACGTGAGCAGCACGAGGCATGCGTGTGATGCTGATACAGGAGCCGGCCAATAATGAACCGGCGTTCTGATGTAAACACGGAAATGCAGCACTGTGCCAACTGCGTAACAGACTGACAGGGAAGAAGAAAAATCGTTGAATAAAGTCGTTATTTTTGTTTTGTTTTTGCACACAAAAAGTATTCTCATCGCTTCATAACATTAAGGTTGAACCACTGTAGTCACGTTGACTATTTTAACGATGTTTTTACTACTTTTCTGGACATTGAATGTGGTAATTTCATTGCTTTCAATGAAGGATAAAAAAACCTATCAGATTTCATCAAAAATATCTTAATTTGTGTTCCGAAGATAAACGAAGGTCTTACGGGTGTGGAACGACATGAGAGTGAGTAATTGATGACGGAAATTTCATTTTTGGGTGAACTGACCCTTTAATACAATCGAAAGTTAACCTAAAGTGCTTTACAAAAATAAATGTATACAGTAAATGTGTATACATATAATTTATACACAACATAAAACACACACTACCATTCAAAGGTTTAGTGTCTGTAAGATCTTTTAATGTTTTTGAAAGGTCTTTTATGCTGTTTTGATCAAAACACAAGTAAAACAGGAATATTGTGATATATTATTACAATTTAAAATAACTGTTTTCTATTTTAATATATTTCAAAATATAATTTATTTTCAGCATCATTACTCCAGTCTTTAGTGTCAATATGATCCTTCAGAAATCATTCTAATATGCTGATTTGCTGCTCAAGAAACATTTCTTATTATTATCAATGTTGAAAACAGTTGTGCTGCTTGATAATTTTTTTGTGAAAAAATGTGATACATTTTTTTTCTGGATTATTTAATAAATAGAAAGTTTAAAGAAATCTTTTGTTACATTATAAATGCAGTTACTGTCAATTTGATCAATTTAATGCATCCTTGTTGAATAAAAGTATAATTTTTTTTTTTTTTTAAATATATTATTTATATTTATACAACAGTTCTTTCTGGTTCTCGAATCTGATTGGCTGATAGCCGGGCGATATTTTAGTGATAACAGCACTCCTACCTTTTCACCGTTTGTATCACTCCGCTTGAAGCGACTGTCATGGCGGCCGAGCAAATCCACCGTAATTTTTGTGAATACTTCATTTGTTGTACCACGAACTGTAGTTTTAAGAGTTTTTTAGGCAAGAATGTAGTTGTTCAGACATGAATTATGTGACTTATATTTAATCATAGCGCCTATTTTACAATTTAAGACGTTTTCGGAGATGTGAGCTCCAGGCCGTCAACGGCCATTCAGGGGTCGTATAACCGCCGAGAACAGCTTCATCTCGGCCAGTGCTTATTAAGGCTATATTTGCTTTCTCTATATAGCATAGCATATTGCCTACAACTAGACGGGAAATATCAGGCGAAGACTCTTCTCCGCTCTTCAAATACATAAAACATTAGCCTTTATAGATATAGTGTTTCTTGAGCAAAGAAAACGCTTTACATTTTTTTTTTTTCAAACATCAGCTCTTTATTTACCTTTGCATTGCAAAGAAACAGAGATCTCCAAACCTTCATTCACGATAGAGGTGGGGCGGATTTATGAGGTTTGACTGACAGTTTGAGGACCCAATGGAGTTACTAGGTTTTGTCACAAGCTCTTTAAAATCCTTTTCATTCGTTAAATATTTGTAAAACTCGCATACAGGCATAAAGAGTAACCTATAGCATTGTTTATTTAAAAAAACAAAATAAAAAAAAAAGAAGTGGAAATATAGAGATTTTTTTTCTTTTTTTTTTTCTTTTTTTTTTTTTTTTTTTAGGAAATATAGAGATACAAGCTGGTTTCCGCCTGAACACCGACAATATTTTCTTAACTGTGTAGCTTTTATTTTATTTATTTATTTTTTGGCATTTGGTAATTACATTTGACAACCTGTCACAGGAACACTATAGTGCTTTTGTACGTTTGACTGAACTGTACAATTGTGTTCCTACTGTCATTTATAATGGCTATTGTTGTTTTTTTGATGTTCAATGAATAGTGCGTAATATGGATTGAGTGAAAGTTACATTAATACGCCATTAGATGGAGGCAAGCTTTACAAATGAATGAGACTCATTCAATAAATAAGTCGCAAGAGACTTTTAAATTGAAAGGAACATTTGCAAAGGAAGTTGTTTGCTGTATGTTATGGAAAAATCCCTTAGCTGTAAAAAGGACAAATAAGTTACAAAGATTGCTTTCCTCAGCGGACATTCAAACAGACTTTTATAATGGATATAATATTATGGACATCGACCCAAAGAATGAATGTTATTTCAGACAGGTAATGCTTGCTCAGGCGATCTCTCTCTCTCTCTCTCTCTCTCTCTCTCTCTCTCTCTCTCTCTCTCTCTCTCTCTCAATAATACTGTACAAAATACAATGCGTTTCAATGGAGGGACTCAACATTTCTTCGTTACTAGTTCTAAAGTGACGTTTTAGAATTAGTAACGGAGGCTTGGTCCAACTGTCAACTTGAGATTTGAATCCGTGGCGGAAGGAAGTAGTGCTGCACAAAAGGGGGTTTTAAAGACACTCCGTTGTTATTTCTTATTTATTTACACACCCGTGCCGTCGAACTGTTGTATAAACGCAATATCACACTCGTAGCTGTGCGATATGGCTGTATATCAGCACGCTGTGATTACCTGCGGCCTCGTGCCTGTGGACGAATCACAGCCGTGCTGATATACAGCCATATTGCACGGCTACTCGTGTGATATTGCTCATAGCCTATATGTTATTTATATATGAGAGCTGCAACCCAGAAAAAATGACACCTATCCTCTTTGGCCTCAAAGATTGCCTCTTTTTAAATGTTTCAATCTCTCTCTCTGTTACATTACTCTTTCCTCCTCTCCTCGATCCTGTGTGTCTCTCTCTTTCTCTGTCTCTCTCATTTCTTGTGAGCAGAAGAGGAAACAGTATCCTCTGTTGAGTTAGTTGCTTCACTAGTGCTGCTTTCACTCAAACAAACCATTGTGCCTGATGGTGAAGGCTCTATCATGTACACAAACACACACTCATAGTCTGTCTGACATGTGTAGGTCTGTCTCAGGAGAGTGAGGTGGTGATTGTGGCTCCACCGCGAAACTCTACAGTGGTCATGGGTCGTCCAGCTGTGATGGAGTGCATGGCTCAGGGTGAGCCCAAACCCTTCGTGTCATGGAGCAGACAGGGTAAGACGCATACACAAATATATTATTACACGCATGCATCCATATCCTGGTCTACTGTAGCAGACTGTAACTAACAGGTTGTAGGCTTTTAGGGGTCTGTGCGTGCATTTACTTGAACCTGGTCTATACATTGAGACTGAACATGGCCCTTAAACAAGACTGTGCAATCCCATATGATCAAATTACGATGGAATACATCAAAAATGAAGACTTAAACCAAAACCTAAAAAAGTTTACTTTCTTTTTACTTCCTTTCCAAGCATGTAGACACAGACGCATAGATGGAGTGTGTAATTATATATATATATATATATATATATATATATATATATAATTATATCTTTCTCTAAAGTGAACATTTGAAATAAAGCATTACCATTAATATATATAATAAAAATGTGTATTTTAATTTATAAAACAGTTAGTTCCTGTCCTTGATTCTGATTGGTCAATAGCTGTGTTTTATTCACGATAAAACACGGCTATGACCGCTTCACCCACTCTTAGCAATGTAAACTGTATGTTCTCAATTGATATTGTTCATTGAAGCTTACTGTATTATGTAGAAGAGTATTGTGAGAAAGAGATCGAGTGAGCGAGTTTATTACCTGCATTCAGATTTAGCATTTTCCTTCAGGTCAGTCCTATGTTCATAATAAAAAATCTGTTTAAATGTCCGATGTATTATCTTGTCCTTTTAACAGATAAGGGGTTTTCCCATGACTGACAGCGCTAGTCAAAGCATTTGTCAGTTGCGTCTTGTTCTGTGTTCACAACAATTCAGTCTTTTCAATATAAAAGTCTTAGCTACTGACTGACACACTCATAAAGACCGCCATCTAATGGCGTAATAATGTAACTTCTGTTGCTGTTCACGGTCAGGGACTATTTTTTCCGGCGGAAGGAAGGCTTTTGGTGAAAGTTTACTTCATGAAAGTTGCATTGCATTGATACATATTTTTGGCTTTAATATTTGTATTATGTGGTAACCGTTTTATAAAAGCAATAAGGTAGGAGAGGTTGTGCTGTATCGTGAATAAGTCACAGCTGAAGGGGTTGCAGGCACTTCACGTCCACTTTGCGTCGAGCCTAACAATGCCCTTCAGCCGTGCCTTATTCACGATACAGCACAGCCTCTCGTACCTTATTGCTTACTTATATATATTTAAATGGTAACACTTTACAATAAGGTTTCACTACTTTAACATGAACTAAGAATTAACACTTCTACAGCATTTATTAATCTTAATGTTATTAATCTTAATACATTATTAAAATGAAATGTTGTATTTGTTAACATTAGTTAATCCACTGTGAACTAACATGAACAAACAATGGATTTTTATTAACTAACAGTAACAAAGATTAAGAAATACTGTAACAGATGTATTGGTCATTGTTATTTCATGTTAGTTTATACATTAATTTTAACAAATGAGGCCTTACTGTAAAGTGTTACCATTTAAATATCATTTATTTTTTCATGAATTCATTTTGGGCTCGGGTTGGCTAGAGGACCCAAACTAACTGGGTCGGTCAGTTTGAAGTAGGAGTAGGAGAGCCTGGTAGGTTTGAAACCTGGTGTAAAATCCTTAAACAGTCATTGCTGTGCCCTTAAACCCTTTGTTGATTTGGAGACACTGTGATTATAATAAGTGCATTGTTGTTTTGGATAAAAGTGTCAGCTGAATGACCAAATTGTAATTAGTATTGTGTTCACTGTGAACTTGGAGTGCTTACATAGAACAATGTAAATGAACCCCACATATTTGTGATTTATAGAGTGAGCTTATATGTTTGCTTTATAGACACGTGGCTCTGCTGCAGCAGACACCCCAACTACCCACCCTTCACCCCCACTGTTACTGCTTCCATCCAGGTTCATTACAGACCTCATTTTGTCTTCTTTCCTCCACAGTGATGCCAAGGATGTATAACTGAGAGCATTATTCTCATTAGGTTTCATAAAAAATTAACAAGATGTTGTAATTTGCAGAAGGTGTCTTTTTTCTTTGTTTGAGTGCTAATATGGCAGCCGCAGACGGTCAGTGTCTAGGAATCGTTAATGCATGCCGTACCTCCTCCAGTGCTGTACTGACCTCTGTCGGTTCACATTGCTCATTACACACCAGTATAGGGTGCTATGCAGTGTTTGTGATACACATTTTTCTTAACAGCTTAAAAGGATAGTTCTTTCAAAATTAAAAATCTGTGAGCATTTTTGGAGCGTCATGTTGTTCCAGACACGCACTTTCTTTTCTGCCATTCGCATTCTTTATTGAAACTTGAAACCTTCAGTCCCCATTCATTGTAATTGTATTGTGTTCACATTGTTTGGAACAACGTTGAGGGTAAGTAGATGAACGAAACATCCTTTAACAACTTGTGATTTTATTTAATAGTGTACACAAGACTTGAATAGGAGTATTCAAGTCATATGTACACTATTAAACAAAAGCATTGTTAATCTAAAATATGTCTTTTTCTCAAGGTGCCATTTCTCCTGTGGACAGTTGAATACTTGAAGAAATTGTCAGTGTCTTGATGCTTTCTCAGTCTTGATAGATTTATTTCCAGTTTTCTTTTAATTTTATACTTTTTTTTTTAAATTTACTTTCTTTTTACACAACCACTCCTCTGGGATGCATTAGATGGGAAGCCTATATCTACAGATGTGGTTGTCCTGGCAACCAACCTAGTGATTCCTGACACCCGCAGTCACCATGCTGGAGTGTATGTGTGTCGTGCCAACAAACCCAAGACCAGAGATTTTGTCTCATCTCCCGCTGAACTTCGAGTACTAGGTAATTGTGTGTGTCTGTGTGTTTTCTTTTAACAGATCCTACAGATTCTAAATAAATACTGGATACATTACTTAGGGATTGTAGATAATGTATCATGCATAATGTATCATGAACAATAGCATATTTATATTAACATTAACCTACATTACATGTTAGTTGGTTGTACCTAATGCATTAATGTTAACAAACTGAACTGTGTTTAAAGTCTTAGCAATATTTCTATATGATCCTCTATATGGTCTTTTATGCCCAGCTCCACCAGTCATCCTCCAGCCCCCAGAGGCAGTGTCCCTGTCCCGGGGGAATACGGCTCGGTTTGTGTGTAATAGTTCTGGTGACCCTCCCCCTGCTCTGCGCTGGCTCAAGAATGGAGAACCGGTCCAGTCTAATGCCCGGGTTAAGACTCAGAACCCTGGAGTTCTGCTCATCAACCAGCTGCGGCTGGACGATGCGGGATATTACCAGTGTATTGCTGCCAACAGTCTGGGCACCGCCTGTGCCACTGCCAAGCTGTCCGTCATCGTGAGGGAGGGGCTGCCTAGCCCTCCTCGTCATGTGTCGGCCACACCCCACTCTAGCACTTCAGCACTGCTCACCTGGGACCCACCTGAACACAATAGTGACCAGATCATCGGCTTCTCAGTACACTACCAACGCACGGCAGGTGAGAGAGAGAGAGAGAGTGTGTGTGTGTTTCAGAATTCAGAATGTGAAAAAGGAAATGTATTACTTAATGATGAGATCATTTATAAAATAAATAATACATTTATCACAATAATAACAGTCTTTTTAGAGGTGGCATAAATGCAATACAATAATTGCCCTAATAGTACTAAACAGAAATGTGGTAACATTTTTCATTGATTAATATTTAAAAAAATACTACTGACAAAATGCATAATGTTTATCTTTATCCAGACATTGTCAAACAGTCAATAATTACATTGATTTACAGTAAGTCGTAAATCGTAAATTACAGTAAGACAGATGGTTGTAAGCTGTATGTTGGATTTACTAAAAAGAACCAGCTGATAAGAGCCATTTGTTCTGTAATCAAAGTACACTACTGAATAAATAATGCAGGAATGCTTTTTCTGTTCTAAAATATTCTGTATTTTCAACATTTTTTCAGAAAATAAAAACATTCTGAATAAGAACTGGTTCTTGGTTCCCAACCATATTCATAATTTTAACTCTGTGTGTAACTCAATGTTATTATTCTTAACAAAACAGTCATCTTCTTAAATTGGAATAAAAATATTACATGTAAAACTAAAATGAAAATTAAAAATGTTGTCTTGCCAACTAACTGAGTTTGAAGTGCTAAAATTACTAAAACTGAAATGAAAGTAAAGCTAAATAGAATTTAAAATATAAATAACTAATAAAAATGACAAACGCACATAACAAAATTACTAAAACTAGAATGGAAATGAAAACTAAAAATATTAAAAGGTTCATTCAAAATATGAATAAATACTATAAGAGTAAGTAAGTGATTTTTATTTCCAGAGCAAGCATCACAAAATGCTTTACATCCAAAATATAAAAGAGAAATAAGAAAAAACAGACATTAAAAACAGACAATCAATAAAAGGATACATAGAAAATTTATAGAAAAGCAAGTGAGTTTTTAGCTGCTTTTCAAAAATGTCCACAGATCTTCGATCCTAAGGGAGAGCATTCCACAACTTGGGAACAACTACCTCAAAAGCACAGTCACCTTTACTATAATACTATAAGTACTATAATAGAAAATATAAATACTATATTAGTATATAAATAATACTAAAATAACACATTGCAACAAAATTTGGAAAATGTTATCTTGTTCTAAAATTTCCCAAAAACTTTCTGTGAGCTCTTTCCTATTTTGTTGCTGGAGTCCCTGTTTGACCTGCAGTGTTTCTCATTACACTGAGTGTAGCCAGCTTAAGTGGATCAGTCCGCAGAGAAAAATCCTGTCTCATTACTTTACCAAAGCCAATCCACTTCATAGATCGCTGCTGTACAGAACCACAAGCCATATGTAGGCTTCGGCTGTTATTGATGGGGTCATTCTTCTCCTCATTTAGAAACTCATACCCAAAGGACTGTCAGAAAAAAAAAAATATATATATTTTGGCTTAGATCAAATTTTTTAACAGCAAATTTACTATTTGTGTGTGCTATAAATGTACTATTTGTGTGTTTACAGGCTCAGACAACATGGAGTATCAGTTTGCGGTGAATAACGACACCACAGAGCTGCATGTAAAGGAGCTGCTCCCTCACACAGCCTACACCTTCTATGTAGTGGCCTACTCACCCATTGGGGCCAGCCGCCCCTCACAGCCTGTTACTGTGGAGATGCTAGAGGATGGTGAGCACTGACTAATGGGGAGAGGTCAGGTTTTGAATGTGATAAAGAATATGAATTGACTAAATTGACACATTTAAAAGTGGTATTTTTATGATGTATGCTGTGCATAATATGCACACTTTCTGCATGCATGGAACAACAACCTACTGTTACATTTAACTTCTACATAATATGCAAAATGCTGTATGGAATGTGATTGACTTGACCAATGCTAGGCCATTTACATTGTGACAAATCAACTAGAAGCAGTGTAATTCATACAGTGCTGCTTGAAAGTTTGTGAACCACTTGCAGAATCTGCAAAATGTTAGTTATTTTAACAAAATAAGAGGGATCACACAAAATGCATGTTATTTTTTATTTAGTACTTTCCTGAATAAGATATTTTACATAAAGGATGTTTACATATAGTCCACAAGACAAAAAAATAGTGGAATTTTTTAAAAATGACCTTGCTCAAAAGTTTACATACCCTTGATTCTTAATATTGTGTGTCGTTACCTGGATGATCCACGGCTGTTTTTTTTTTTTTTTTTTTTTTTTTTTTGTGATGGTTGTTCTTGAGTCCCTTGTTTGTCCTGATTAGTTAAACTGCCCAACGTTCTTCAGAAAAGTCCTCCAGGCCCTGCAAATTCTTTGATTTTTCAGCATCTTTTGCATATTTGAACCCTTTCCAGCAGTGACTGTATGACTTTGAGATCCATCTTTTCACACTGAGGACAACTGAGGGACTCAAAGGTTCAAACAAAAGGTTCAAACATTCACTGATGCTCCAGAAGGAAACACGATTTTTTTATCTTGTGGACTACATGTAAACATCTTTTATGTAAAATATCTTTTTTGGGACAGTACTAAATAAAAAATAACATGCATTTTGTATGATCCCTCTTATTTTGTTAAAATAATTAACATTTTGCAGATTCTGTAAATGTGTAAGATTTCCATTGTCAACTGCTTCCAGTTATTTTATCTGTATAAAAAACTGCCTGATATGCTGCTTGATGTTGCAAACTTTTACTTTTCATATTATTTTAATTTATTTTTGTAATCATAAACACACCGGTCACAGCAAAAATAGTTTTACCGTTTACTGCACTGTTATTCTTCTAGTTATTTAGCTATAATGGCTAATGAATCTGAAGTCTCGAACATTTACAGGAAATAGCTGAAAAATAAGGTGGATACATAAGCAATTTTCGGTCATATGGGTGCCCTCTGGTGGCCAGAGGAAGAAAAAAAAAAAAGATCTCAATGACCTGTGCAATAGACGCTAGGGCCGCGTCCCAATTGGGACACTTCATCTGGACTTGCACAAGACCGTAGGGGTCCCATTTTTCATTTTAGGTTTTAAAAGGGTATTCATGAGCGCCTCCTTTGCGGCCAGTGAATGCCCTTGATGCGCCCTTTTGCCCAGCCTGCATTGAAGCTAGCTCCATAGCTCCATACGTCACGAAAGTGTAGACTCGGAGGGAGATCTCGAGAGGTTAGGGTTCCATTTGGGACAGGGCCAAGGGCCAAATTCCAAGAAGAAGAAGCCCGGTTTGATGCACTTATTTAACTGAAAAATGGAATTATGGACACTTCATGCACTCAACTGTTGCAGCCTTCCTTACATAGTGAAATTTTCGTTTGAGTTTATTTGTATAGCGCTTTTCACAATTCATATTGTTTCAGTGTTACAGCGGGAGGGGAGGAGCTATAAGATTCCGATGCTGGATGACAAAATAACCTTATAAAATTCATACACTAGACACTAGAGTGCATAGTATAAGTGCATGGAGTATAGTTTGTCATTTGAGACAACTACTGTTTTGTAAATCTTTGTTTGCTTTTTATTCTCTGCAGTTCCCAGCGCTTCTCCGCAGCTATCCCTTCTGAGCACATCTCCCACTGACATCAGAGTCATGTGGCTGCCCCTCTCCTCACAGCTGAGCCGTGGAGCCATCAAACGCTACCGCATTGACTACAGAGCGCTGGAGCAGGGTAAGACAGCGCCACCTACTGACACCTGCGGCGTTAACCCTGGAAAGGTTTCTTAAACCTTTAGAAAAAATATTTTTAAAAAATCTAAAACGTTTGCTTATGAGTTTTTTTGTATATCATATTTGATACATCGGGCTTTTATGGCTCATATAGTATGATATGGGAGAATATGGAGCTCATACTCTGTGGAGGAAAAAAAACAGCAGTTTTATGACCAAAGCTCTGTTTAGTTGCAATATTGCATATTATGCAATGCAATACAAATGATGTACAAATGCAGTAAATGTTCCTCAAAAGCTTGATTTATCATATTTGATACTCGCATTTTAACATGATTTTCTAAAAAAGAATATATGGATCAAGTAAACCTAGTAGCTTCAATATAGTAAGTGTTCATCTTGAAATAATAATATAAAAGTCATTACCTATATTCACAATCCGATAACAGAAGGCAACAGGGTTTTCAGCAAAACAACAGGGTTTTCAGCAAAGTTTTGATCATGTTGATAATTTAGAGTGCTTAGAAAGTTGCTTATCAAATATGATATAGTAGGTTACATACAGTATGGTTAAGATCTATGAAGGGTGTGTGTGAGGTTTTGCCTTGACACATGTTGATAAATTCATGTTGGCTGCTTTGTGCATTTCTCTGCAGTCGCTAGTAGAGCAGCAGGCATGTCTAGGGTATTTTGAGCTGAATGACAAAGACATGGCTGATTGCTTCTGCTCTATTAGTGCTCTGGATGCTTAATGAACAGTAATAAAGGTGGAACAAAAGACAGATTCGGTCTGATGGCCTGTGACACAGAATGAAAGACAGAACCAAAGTCAATTCAGACATCCATTGTTCATGCTTCTTTATCAGCCAGTTGCAGAAATGATTTCCACTGGCATACTTATTTTCTGGCACGTGTTTGTGTGTGTGTGCCCTGCAGTGGATCACATATACTCTGTGGAAGTGGGTGGGAATGAGACACAGGTGACTCTAAGGGATCTGAAACCAAATCAAACGTACCAGCTCCGGATTGCGGCGGGAACAGGAGCTGGGTTTAGTCAGCCTTCTGAGTGGGCCTCGCACCACACACCAAACCTTACTCAGGGTGAGTAAACACATAAAAACGCACTCAAAAGCAAACTGTATGCACATAGATACCAGTTTTAACTCACTCAAGGTTAAACTTGTATGCAGTGGCGCCTCCAAGGGGTGCCCGGGGGGCCATTGATCCCCCTAAAACAACATTGACCACCCCGTTAGTCTCACAGTCACCAAGATGTATACATTTTTGGTTACCTTAAGACTAAATAGTGATTTTAATGTATTATCAGACATGGGCCAAACACTTTACTTGTTCATGAGTGGAATATTTTGAACTTGATGCGTCACCACATGCTTTATTTCCCTAGTATTTATTTATTTTTATTTTGTGCAGTTCAGATCTTGTTTGACCTGGTACAAAGTTCAAAGATCAATAGTCAAGTACAAGGTTTTACATACACTACTGTTCAAAGTCGGCTTATGCTCACCAAGGCTAATGGCCTTTTTTTTCTGATCAGAAATACAGTAAAAACAGTAATATTGTGAAATATGATTACAAATTAAAATAACTGTCTTCTATAATATATTTTAAAATGTACTTTATTCCTGTGATGGCAAAACTGAATTTTCAGCATCATTACTCCAGTCTTCTGTGTCACATGACCCTTCAGAAATCATTCTAATATGATGATTTGGTGCTCAAGAAACATTTCTTCTTATTATCTGTGTTGGAAACAGTCGTGCTGCTTAATATTTTTGTGGAATGCATAATACATTTTGTAAGGATTAATAGAAAGCATTTATTTAAGATTTGTTTGTAGCATTATGTCTTTACTGTCACTTTTGATCACTGTAATGTTTCTTTGCTGAATAAAAATATTAATTTTTAGCATAAAATCTGGTTTGTGAGGTAATCTGTGTATCTTCAGTAGACATTTTGAAGTCATCAGCTGATATTGTCTTCATTTTTCTCACAAAATTAGACCAAGTAAATTATATTTACCCAGAATTATTAGCTTTTCCCTATGTTTTGTTTCCTATTGGCCCTTCTTAAAGCTAAAATAGGAGAAAACATAATGGGAAAATAAAATTATTCTGGTCCACATTAATTATTGCAGTGGAATAAGCTTGTAGGCTTCTTTACGGTTGTTTGAAATACTAGTTTAATTTGTTTGCACTTTCAGTGTCCCTCATTAAAAATGTCCTGGAGGTGCCACTGCTTATGTACAGCCAACGTACACACAAAATACACACTGCCTGTCTCACTAACTCCCTCTGTTGTTTTTCCAGTGCTCTTTGCTCCCACTGAGCTCAAAGTGAGAGCCAAAATGCATTCCCTCCATGTCACATGGCAGCCACCGCCCAATCACACTCAGATCACCGGCTACAAGCTTTCCTGGTGGGAGGTGGATGGAGAGGAGCTGACCAATGAGGAGAAGCCTGTGATCAATGAGAAGATTCAACAGATCAAACTGAGGAAGAGAGTTAAACACCATGAGGTCACAGGCCTTGGTGAGAGTTGAGCAGTAATTTTACTGATATATGCTATATTCTAACACAAAAATTTATCTGAAACTACCTATCTTGTATAACAATGCTGCTCATACAATTCCCAATGCAGGGACTATATTCATGGATGTACTGATTTTCTGAAAATGTAAACGGAGTGTCTACATTAAGTGCAAATAGCGTCCCTTGTTTTAAATAGCGATACTAGCTCCGCCCACCAATATCTGGTTGGGCCTCTCAGGTTTAAAAAAAGACACACAGAATTCAATGTCTTCAGTGGCTCAGCAGTAGCGAGTAAGGCTTGCAGAACTGTCTTTTAATGTGATCGACGCTGGTTCGAATCCGCCTTTTGCCGAGCTCGCCCTTCTCCATTTTCCCATCACATATCACATCAGAAAGTCATTTATTTTCAGTAAAAATAAAAAGAATGTTCTAAAAGTGGAAATAAACTGCCTAACCAGTGTTTAGTAGTATTAAAGTATTTATTGGGTAGGGATAGGGGAAGGTGTAGGGAGGTTTTTTTTTTTTCTCCCAATAAGGCAGCATCCATTTAATAATTTTAATAAATATAATCATTTACACTATGATATTATTGTATCCTGTTAATGTACAAAAATACTGAGGTGCAAATAGTATCTGCCAATATAAAGTAGCCTACAGATAGCATCTAATTACTATTTACACTTACACTGCAAAGAACTGCTACTTTTACATGGTGTAAATAGAATATATCGCTATTTTAACCTAGTGTAAATAGCATATCGCTAAGAAAATGCTGCTATTGTCACTTAGTGTAAACAGAATATATTTATATTTTCACTTAGTGTAAATAGCATCTATCGCTAAGAAAATATGCTATTTTCACTTAGTGTAAATAGCATCTATCGCTGCCGAATGTAAAATATAAATTTAAAAACGAATTTAAAATATTAATAAAAAACTAGTATCTCAATACTCCTAAAACAACACTGGTCTAACCCACATGAATGTAAAGTATGCAAAATGCTTTACAATATCATCATTTGTGATTTTTTTTTTTTTTTTTTTTTTTTTTGGGTATGATTGTGTTTCAGCTCCTGATCGGCTGTATGAGGTGAAGGTTTGGGCGTTTAATAAACAGACTGAGGGTTATCCTGCTGTCTGGAAAGGCAGAACAGAGAAGCTCACACGAGGTGCGTTTGGTTATGGTGAGAAGATAATGATAGATAAAATCACATCTACCTGTCATGTAGATTTAAATCTGAGTAAATTTTTGTGTGTGTGTGTATCATTTTCTTAGTGCGGACACCAAACTCTCTCCCACCATTGCCGCCCATCAGCATCAGAGCTCGTGCGAACAGTTCCACCTCTATCTGGCTTCGCTGGGAGAAACCACACTTTAGCAATGTGCGAATCATTAACTACACTATACGCTGCAGCCCCGCAGGAACACGCAATGCATCGCTGGTCTCATACTATACCAGGTACCATGCAAATACACAAAAATATTCTTGTATAGTCAGATTATAAACAATCATTGCGAAATAAAGAGGCACATGTTATCATCACCATACCGTTTTCTTACATGGTTCTTTCTTACGCGCTCTTTCACTCAGCAGTTATTTTCCAATGTTTGGCCATTTAGAGGGTAAATAAAGTGAATTTTAGTGAATTTTAAGTAAATATTCTATGTTGTTTTCTATCATTCTTACTCTCTGTGTGATATTTGACATTGACTTTTGAATGGTTATGTGTGAGACATTATATTGACCGCACTTCTCTCTAAAGAGCAGCGTTGACTATTAAATAATACTTTACTGGTTAACCAGTCCTCTGTATTTTTTTTCACTGTCTTTCAGCTCTTCTCAGGAGATTTTACTGGGATCACTTAAGCCCTTCACTAGCTATGAAATCGCTGTGCAATCTAACGGAGTTGATATGAGTGGCCCCTTCAGCAGCACAGTGGAAGAATCCACACTTCCAGACAGTGAGTACAGCCCTTTTTAATGCTGTGAAAGATCCTTTGTACTTAAAGGGTTAGTTCACCCAAAAATGAAAATTCTGTCATTAATTACTCACCCTCATGTCGTTCCAAACCCGTAAGACTTTTGCTCATCTTCGGAACACAAATTAAGATATTTTTAATGAAATCTGAGAGATCTCTGTCCCTTCATAGACAGCCACGCAGCTACTACTTTGATGCTTCAAAAGGTTCATAAAGAGGTCGTAAAACTAATCATAATAAATATGAATGGAGTTATTAACATGGTAAACTCAACCGTACCTGCTTGACACGTGAGAACAAACCTCACTGGTTCTTAAGGAAGCTCAGACATGCTGCGAAACATGAGAATGAACCTCATTGGTCCTCGCACGTCAAGCAAACATGCTTGAGCTTCCATTTACCAAAACTGATGTGTGTGTTGATGAATGTTTATATGTGAATAACATCCTAAGTTAAATCTGTTTATCATATAAAGCGATCGTGTCTCTTCAGAAAATTTGAACTAAACCGCTCAATTCATATGGATTAGTTTTACAATCTCTTTATGAACTTTTTGAAGCATTAAAATGTGTCAGTTGCATAGCTGTCAATGGAGGGACAGAAATAACAGAATTTTCTTTTATGACTGAACTAACCATTTAATATATGAAGAAAATATGAAAAAAGAAAGTTTATAGAATATGAAGATGATTTTGTCCCCCTCAAAATAAGCTTTTCACACACGAGTTTCATTTCTAGTGAATCTGGCAGAGTTCACACTGTCTCGTGTCTCTTGGTGCGTGAGTGAGAGCTTTAATTATAGTGTGTATACAAGTGTGAGTGTCTGTAGGTTTTTTTTTTCTTTCTTTTTTTTGAGTGGAAAGTGATGAATGAATGCGTATTTGTGAGTATACTGTGAGTGTGTGAGTTGTGTGAGTTGTGTGGGTCATTGTGAGTCAGTGTGTTTGTGTTAGGTTAACAGTTAGGGGATTAATAGGGAGAGGCGTAAGGAGATAATTGGCTTTAATTAAAAGCCCAGATGGAATTGCCCCTTTTGTTGGCCAAGAGTCTTTCAGCTTGTCAGTCAGTCTAGCCAAGATGGCAGGGAGGAGCACGTTGCCACAGCGATTTAGTGTCATACTAACTGAGAGGAGCTTTATCTACTCTTGAGGGGGGAGAAAGAGTGGGCATTTCAAAAGAGACCTTTCCCTCTAAAAAAAAAAAAAAAAAAAAAAAAAAACAGAACTGGTATTATACTCACAGTATCTCCTTAACTCACAGACTGTGACCATTATAACATCACAAACATTTAAATGTGCTTTTCTTAGAAAACACTTTTTCTACCTGAGAAAAAAAACATTTTTGTTTGTGATATTTGTGTAGCATTAGCAGCTAGCACACAATAAAGTTCCCTTAAACCATTGTTTACACTTGCTCATGTCATTCAAAACCAAATTTTTTTAACGTGGCACACAAAATGAGATCAAACTGAGGAAGATGCTCTTCAAGCTACTTTTTCCATATAATCAAAGTGGATAGTGATTTTTACTGTCAACCTCCAAAAATGATCAAAAAGCACCATTAAAGTACTCCATGTGACTTGTGTGCATACTGTTTTCTGAAGACGTACTAACAGACAGAAATTTAAGTGCATTCAGAGCACACTTAGTTCAAAAAAGTGCCTTGATAGTCCCATGGTATTCTTGAAAAGTACTGTACTTTGACATACCATGTAAATACTATGGTAAATGCCATAGTACTTGCCACAGTAGTACAAGTAGTATGTATGTATGTAATTCAAAATGATTGGGAGATTAATGATTAACATTCCTAATTATTAGGTCCGTGTACTTTTGCGTCCATTCCTTTTTCCTTTTTTAACCATGGAAACAAAAATAAAAAAAGGAACGGTTGTTGTAGTTTTAAATGCCATGTTAAATACCAAAATTTAAACAAACCGTATAGCTACACAAATTTCATGCGCACAAAATAAAATACTGATTTTTTTTTTTTTTTTTTTGATTTTTTTTAATTACGTTTTGCATCTTTATAAACCAAAATTAAAAATGAACAGATTAATGTCGAAAAAATGTCAATTTACACGTTTTCTTTTGTTAAATTTTTGTTTCTCCGCACACTTTCGAGTCTACTCTGAAACTATGATAATACATGACTTGATCTTAAAACTGAAATGGGCATTGCAGAACACCTGTACCAACATGATGACGAGTGAGATTGCTCCCCTCTTGTTCCCGTTAAAAAGTCAACCCATTCTCACTCATGAGGGGTCCGATACCCAAGCAAAATGCTGTCACTACTGACGGCAACATGCCCGCAGCGACGCGGGACATTCTTAAAAGCACTTAGCATGAAAAACACTTAATGTGGCTTAATGTTCTAAGACAGGGATATTGGAGGCCCAAATTCAGTACACACCTTATTACTGTAATAAAGCACACGTAGCTACATAAGCAGATGAGCCCACAATTTGAACGCAATTAATTAGCCTACAAGTACAAGTTAAGCGTTTTCCTAAAATACCATTATAAAGAAAATGCTTAATGCATCAAGACAGTGATATTAAAAGACCAATCTGTATAAACTTTATTAATAAAGCAGTCTTCTATGTAGATAAGCCGATCAGGCCGAATATGAACGCATTGTGCTTATTCGCGCTTAACGTGGCTTAATGCATTAAGACAGTGATATTAAAAGATTCAGTATAGCCTACACCTTGTTAATAATGCATAATATGTACAGACATGCCGATGCAGACAGGTTAAGCATGGCTTTACATTAAGCCATGTAAAGCGTTTTAGAATGTCCCAGCGACGCGGCCGTAACGCATTGCTTTCAGTGAGATTTGAAAAACATTTAATGTCAAAACTCCACTGAGACAAAGGGCATGGGAATTTGTCTTCATGAAAATTATAGCCTATATTGGGGTATAATTTTGTCATCATGACATATGATGGGGTAGGCCATTTTCAATTTGAACATCTAGCGTAGCTATAGTCTATAGCCAGACACCTAACAGCCAGACAAAAAAGTCACAGTAATTTAAGTCTTTATTCATAAAACCGTGAAAAGCAAAGGGACGGGATCAAGAACACAAGCTCGATAATGTTGGAGCGCTAAACGAGGCAAGTAGGCATAGAAATGGCCATGTTTAGGTTGAAATATATAAAAAATAATTTAACGAATTAGAATGTAAATGAATCAATGTCATCTTTTAAGGCGTTTTCAGAGCCGTTGTTTTTTTATGGTTCTGGCCATTTTGATGCAAGTCTTTCTATTGATTCCAGAAGAAAAGCCATTAGAGGGTGCTTTTAGCATCTGTGTATTGACGCACAACACCTAGAAATTAAATTTAGCATATTTACATATTAAACAACAAGTTGTACATCATTTATACTATTTTTAATAAAATAATGATATTGTATAAGGAAAATTAGCTTGTATCTGCAAATTCTATTAATCAGTGTTGAAATAAAAAAAGAAGAAACCGCATTTTCCATATTTCATTTGTGGTTTAAAAAAGGAAAAAGGAATGGACGCAAAAGTACACAGACCTTATTACAGTTCTTTTTTCCTTTTTTGTTTTTTTGTGTGTCGGGTTTAAACGTGTGGTTTTATCGTAGGACCCTCCTCTCCTCCTGTGGATATGCAGTTGAGTCCGCTGGACTCATTCTCTGTTCTGGTTAGCTGGCGCCCTCCACTGGAGCCAAATGGAGTCATTTTGACCTACTGGATCCTCTACACTGGCAACATCAGCCATCCAGATCACCTGTGGATAAACCTCACACATGATGGTGAACCTAAAAACACACACACAAACAACAAGCACATGGTGTTGTACTTTATATGAGAATTGTTATTGCCTCTCTTTTAAATCTCTCTCTGTCTCACTCTCTTCCCTCAGGTTCTGTCAACAATGCAGAGGTCCAGGGCCTGATGAGTGGGACTCGTTATTATTTTAAGATGGGGGCCTGCACTGAAATGGGGGTGGGACCATTTTCACCTGTGAAGGATGTCTATACTCCTCCAAAGAAATATGGTGTGTATGTATTATAAAATTGTTTGTTTGTATATGTATTGCATGTATTGTTTTCACAATATTTGGTGAGTGTATGATTTTATTTAAAAGGTGGTAAGGTTATTTTTCAAGGTTTATATTACGCTTCTGTGGTCACTATTTTGTTTTGGTTTACTTTGCAGCAACAGATATCAATAAACAGTAGGACTGGGCAAGAAAATCGATTTTTCGATTAATCGTTTTTAAAAATGTAGTTGATTCGAATATCGATTCTCAAAAGCCACAAATCAATCTTTTTTCTGTATTTATTTCCGCAAACATTGAACATAATATCTGATTGACGTTAATCTTATTATTAGTCTTCTCCACTAGATGTCATCCTCCTATTTACCTTGTGCAACAGCAGGGACTCTGTCATTCATTTAGTGCTTAACATGGCCGATGCAGGTGCGTCTTTCAGCATGAAAGATGTTCCAGACAGTTGAAGGAACAGTCACTGTCCCGATGTCAGTGCTGCATGGTCACAAAAGTTTATCATTTGCATGTGTTTTCAAGCCTTGCCAATTTAAGCATTCAAGCACAAGAAGACGCTAAAGAGAACTTGCACATTATGTAAGATGTTTTGTGCGCTAATCAGTAATGTGTACTTTTGTATAAGTAATGTATACTTTTAATCAGAATAGATGCACTACATTGATCAGAAGTGACAGTAAAATACATTTATAATGTTACAAAAGAGGCCTTCTGAAGCAAAGCAATGCATTTGTGTAAGTAAAATATCTAGCTTCCACCAGACCACCTTCGTATTCAACTTAAGCAGAAAGTGTATTGTCTCTCGCAGTTCAAATTGCTTACGCTACGTCCTACGCCTTCCGCATTCAACTTTTCGTAAGTTGAATACGGAAGGCAGTCTGGCGGAAGCTAGATATTTTACTTTATAACTTGTTAAATATGGATATTTTTCTTACACAAACGCATCACTTTGCTTCAGAAGGACTTTATTAACCCCCCAAAGCCGTAGAGTACGTTTATGATGGATGGATGCACTTTCTTGAGCTTCATACTCGTTGGTCCCGTTCACTGCCATTATAAAGCCTGGACGCGTCAGGATGTTTATTAATATAACTCCATGTTCATCAGATAGAAGAAAGTTAAATACACCTAGGATGGCTTGAGGCTGAGTAAATCTTGGGGTAATTTTCATTTTAAAGTACTAACTAACTAATCCTTAAACATTAAAAACAGAGAGCACAGCAGCAGGATTATTAGGATGCTGTCACTTTAAGACCGAATGCATGCACGGATCATGCATTTTCTTTCTCAACTGAAGAAATAACTGACTATGTTTACTAGGATACTTGCTGAGACATTTTTTTGTCATAATTTTGTGTGAATTTGTCTGTTCAAACACAGGAAGACATGAAAGAGAGTTCAACTTAGTATTTGCACACTGTCTGAGACGCTGCTTTCAGGGCGCGCGCTTCAGATGTTTTGGATGTTGAACTTCACACATAGTGCTTGAGTAACGAATTCCATTTCAGGTGTTCTAGCGCTTGAATATTTACAGTGGAAAGCCTTAAACTTTTGTGATGCAGCACTGACCGTCAACTCAACTGTACAGAGCGTTGTTCATGTTCTCACAACATTGCATTGTCAGAATTCATAAAAATGTTACTGGCCATCTGTTTCAGGCCCTTAGAGAGCATAAGTTCCTTTAAAAAAAAACATTTAAAAAATCAGTAGTGTACATAAGTCATTGTTTTGATTGTTTAAATAGAACTTTATAGAGCAAAATAGAGAGAGTGAGACATTTTTCAAACTACCAAAAAGATTTGCTATGGAAATATAAAAGAATCAGTCTCCCATAACTAAAGTACTAGTTGAAACCTCAGAATGTTTACATTTGCATTACATTTGCACTTGTGCCTTTGGTAGATGCTTTTATCCAAAAAGACTTGCATTGCATTCAGGGTATGCGTTTTATCTGAATCAAACCCATGACCTCAGTACTCTTTGAGCTACAGAACTGCTTTGAAAACTTGACTGTTATGTGAACATTTGCTATCAGAAAATGGAAGCTTTTGGGATAAAAACATGAACCTGAAAGTATCACTGATTTGTGCTTATATGTATCATTATGTGTATGTAATATTTTCTATTGCTTTGGCATTGTAAACCCCCATTTTTTTTAATGCCAGTTAAGTTTCTCTGAATCTGCATGAGGCATCGCAGGTGTGTGTATGTGTGTGTAGAGACTGCCATCTGCCTCTGCCCATCACTGACACTCAATTAATAGCACTCCCACAGGGAGTGTGAAGTGATTCAGTCCAGCCTCACACACGCA